>CM062196.1:13577500-14020000 GCA_031216445.1 Lateolabrax maculatus
GTGACAGGTACTTCTACATCCGGCACAGAGGGGAGACTCGGGGTATAGGAGGAATCTTCTTTGATGACCTGGACTCCCCGAGTCAGGAGGAGGCATTCAACTTCGTCAAGAGCTGTGCCCGCACTGTGGTGCCCTGTTACCTGCCCATCGTGTACAAACACCTCAACGAGTCCTTTACTGATGAGGAGAAGGATTGGCAACAGGTACGACGAGGAAGGTGAGTAAAAGACATACAAAAGAAACGGTGGCTGTTAATGAGTAATGCATACATTTAACTTAGGAGAATGTTAAAATCGGAATCAATCATTAATAAAGGCCAATTTGACTTCTCCATACATAACCATTACTGCTTAAAAAGTCAGCCACTCAACTATGAATAAATCAACTATAAATAAACACATTAAACTTGCTTATGATAGGTGATCCATCACAGTTAATATTTACTTTCCTTTGTTTTGTAAAAGTTAAAATGAAAAAAAAATACTTTGGCACCCATTAATGAGATTCATAAATGATTCATGAATAAGTTTTGATGTAGACTTCATGCACAGACTGTGTGGTCCAAAGCTGGAGCAGATCCTGGCAGAGCTCTCTGCCCCAGCAGGGACTCCGGAGTCATTTTGTGAGAGAGTACACCACAGAGAATGAGCTAAAGAGCGAGCTTATGAATGGGAAGGAGCGTGATAGTGAGCTGGAAACTCAAGCAGGGATTGGATGGGTGAGATAAAGTGGGAGGTGGGAGGAGAAAGAAGAGCCTGGACCAGAGTGAATGAGCCGCGGTTCAGTCTCATCAATGAACTTCAGTAAACTTCTGTTACGTTAAAGTTGTTTGGTATTGCTAGCCTGGCATCAGAACTAGATTTCATATTTTTTATTATGTGAAGCACTATAAATGTTTGTATGTAAAGTACTATACAAACAAGGCGACAATAGTATATAAATAATTGAGTCATGTACATTATATACACACAGTACACGCATGTCTGTCTATTTAGCCTCTCTACACAAAGTAAATATATTGTCCCTCTCTCTCTCAGCCATGGTGTGTATATTCCAGCTTTGTGTCACTCCTCTTTTATATGTAACGGTTGCCGAAAAGACTTCCACAGAAAGGATACACCTGTGCTTCCCCACTCATAGCTCCACGGGCAAGCCTCCTCTCTCCTCGAGGTGCATTTAAGGGATTGTGACATCCTTCAAGATGGCGCGCCAAGATCGATTTCCGGGTCCCAGGCAGGAAGACAGAGGAGACGAGGTGGCACAAAATGGAGAAAAGAGAAGAGCTCTGCCAGTCATCTTATCAAGCCCAGCCCATATTAGATAGATGGTTGTGATTGGCCCGAAAGGTTCCAGGTTGGGTGGAAATCTGTCTGAACGGTGGCGGGGGGGGTGTGGTATGTGCTAGATCAAATGAAACATGAGCTCCAGATTCGTCTGGTTCCCAGGCAATGGTTATGCAGCTGACAGTGTAGATTAATTTGAACAGTCTTTTAGGTTTATGTGTATATTGACAAAACAAAAGATGGACAAAAGATGATGTGAACTTTTTGGCATTACAAAGGTTCATGAACTTGCCAAGACTGTTATATCAGAGTTAAATTAAAATAATTAAATAAAAATAAAATGAACTAAATGTTAACTGTGCCACCATTATGTTTTTGTGTCTCTGTTGTAGATACGTGGAATTCAACCTGGTGTATGATCGCGGAGTGAAGTTTGGCTTGGCCACGCCTGGCTCCAGAATTGAGAGCATTCTTATGTCCCTCCCCCTCACTGCCAGGTAAGATAACACTGGTTTGAAGCGCTGCTGGCCCTGCAGTATTGTATGACCTTAATGAGCTGTCCGTGTTGCTTGGTAATGAACTTCCCCTTCGTCCTCAGATGGGAGTACATGCATGAGCCTGCCAAAGGTACCCAGGAGGCTGAGATGCTGGAGGTGCTACGAAACCCCAAGGAGTGGGTGTGACCACAGATTTCACAAGTTACATGTCAATATTGACGACACATCCAAGAAAACCGTCTTTGTTGTATTTTATAATGGTGTGACCTGTTTGACCAGATCAGCAGCAGTTAACACTGTGTTTACCAAAATAATATGATAATAATATGGTGTTGCCTTGCACTTGTTCAAGAGTTTTTTTTTTAAATCTACATTTGTACTTTCCTTTCTTTCTCTTTCCTGTTTGCTATGTTTTGTCAAATCAGCCTTGTGAACACACAGAGACATTGTGCTTTTGAACTTTATGACTGAGCACAGTGTCGTTGCTCTCTGCCTGGAAAACTAAAGGGAGACCAAATAGTGTGACTTCACAGGTGGCCATTGTACCTGCTTTTAGGTCATCTCACATTAATTATGTGCTACTTTTAAGAAGTGTTTGTGTCAAACACTAGCTGTGTGTTTTTCTTTTTTTCCGTGCCTGGGCTAAATGTGGCTTACTCTACTTGAACCTGTCGGAGCTCTGCTCTACATTTCTTTAACAAAGCACTTAAAGGGAAAATGAGCTGTATGTTTGTGTGTGCCACCACTGGTATGAAATGTTAATAAATGTGGTTATGATGTTATGATTCAATGCATCTGCTCACAACAATGGGTTATTTTTACAATCAAAGCAAAGTAAGACTGGACTGAGTCCCTCTTGAGCCTCATTTATATTGTTGTTGGTGGTTAATTCATGGTTAATAAGTCACTTCTTGCTTTGTTTGAACATCAGTAAACAATGGTTGGATTTTGGATCATGCTCCACTGAGAGGATGGACGTGAATCACAGGCCAGGTGGCTCCTTGAACAACGAAGAATGTTTGCAAAACAAGATGTGATGTAAAAATAATTTATAGGTCACAAATTTAATAAATTGTTTGTTCCATTACCTTTTGATCCTAATTCATACTTTAAAGTTTTTTTCCACTCTGAATCACATATTATTTCTATCTGTTCCAGCACTTTATTACTAAAGTATATTGAACTTTTACTGATTCAACTACTCAAATCAAAGACCCCATTTTTATGGCTTCATTCTCTTTGTTGTGCATCATTCACCTGTAATTCCCCCTTTTAATGTACCTTTCGAATCTTTGTGACCCCCTAAAGAGAGACTGAACAAAGATCAGCAACGTATCATGCATTTGTGAAATAATTGATTCTTGGGTGAGTCCAGAAAGGTAGAGAACAGTAGAAAAACAAATATAAAACATTTGTACTTTGGGGTTCACGTTCACGACACCCTGAATGAAATTAAGGAAACATGTTGCACATTTTTGTGTTTTATTACAAATTAATTCAAGCTTCTGCACATATCAAGAATTTAAAACAATTTCCCTTGCATTTAATGTTATATAACATTGTGTTTGTTTGATAAGGCATTGTAAAAAATAAAAAAAAAAGGGCTCTGCAAGTAACAGTACCACTGACCTAACCAAAATGGCTACCCCTACCAGCACAACTCAGTTGCAGGTCATAGCAAGTGCTGAGGCTCACAGGTCAACTCACAAAAAAGTATTAAGTATAATAATCAGTGCTCAAAGTCTGTGAGGAGTAGACAGGTAATGTGTGACATTTATCAGTATCCGTGAACGTTAGACATATTTGGTTTTTAGAGTGTATGCAGCAACATTGCATATAGAGAATGAAAACTTTTTTTTTTGCAGAGGATTACAGTGACATCGTTATGGCCGAGAGTGACGCTGAAGACGTCAAACCAGACTGTCCTAGTTACCATCAAACAGCTCATTTTGAGCTTAAACACAAAGTGCCTTCATTTATTCACAACTTACTGTATAATAGTTACACTAGTATCAATGCATTCACCGCATTCCTATGCAGTAAAAAACAATCTCACTGTAACTTACTTTCACACATACAGACTATACATTTTTATATACACAGGTACATCACACATGCTAAACATGAACTCCGCCATAATGACGTTATACAGAATTTTTCCCCTCTGATAACCTTTCCCAAAGCTTCTGTTTCTATTGCTTTCTGTCCCACATTCCTGTGCAAGTACTTCCACAAGTTACATTTATGGTGTAGCTGCAAAACCTATTTGAAGAATCCTCAGTGTACTTTTAGTGAAAGTGGCACAGCAGAAGACTCTAGTCATATCCATCACTGTTACATTTGCTTTAGGGGAAAGGTTAGGGAAAGATTTTCACAGTTAAAGCAGGCTCTCAGCAACGGCCCAGAGGTGGACATGGGCCAGCAAGCACCCACCATCAACAAACAGTGCATAGCCAGATCCGACCTCAGCTGTACAGACCGAGCAGCACGCATTACCAAAATATATGCACACATAACACACATAGACAAAACACATGTCAGCACCCCCCCTTTATAACTGAAGTACTTATCTTAAAATTGAAACTCCAAAACATTCACAAAGGTATACTGAAGTTGGACCGATGCATTCATCTTCTCTCACGGGTCGGTCGACCAAACCACAGCTAACAAGTAAATATTGGATTCCGGTGAGCTGGTCGAAAACAGTGGGATGAAACTCCAGTGGGAAAATATACAATGTACAAAAGTCTAGGTGGAAACCGTAAATGCTTATTTTTTGACAACAAAGAACATATTTAAGGTATTAAAAATAATAGCAAATATCCTATATTGACCAGATGAGTAAAAAAAAAACAATGGCACTAACCGTCAATAAAGCATCGGTCCAACCCCCATTTACGCTTTTAGAATAGTTATCCTTCATTACGGCAATCAGAACCTTTTTTTTTCCCTACTTCACACACAGGGATCTCCACATGCATCATTTGTTAGAGTTAAACAATTTGCTACAGTGTGACAGCATAGATGCAAATCAGCAGAGGTGTTGGTTGGTTGTGGTATTGCAATATTATTTGCTCCATCCTGCTATCACTTCACTTCGTACATGATAGGTTAGTGCAAATTTCAACACTGCTGGCACCGGCAAAGATTGCATTAGTCCATTGACCAGACAGTTAATAGTGTTTCTGTATGAATGGGAAAGGCTGGTGATACCACGACAGGGGCACTGCTAAATGATAAAATGGTCTTAGTGTAGGTTAAGGTATTTGTTGGGGTGGTAGTGAGAGACAGGTTTACTTCCCATGGCCACCGTTGACACTTGTAGAGCTGGTGTTGACTATGTCCTCATACTGTGGAGGTGGTTCTGTCTCTATTTGGACGTCTGTATGGCCCACAGCCTCCTCATAAGATGGTGGCGGGTCTCCGGCGCTTCCTCTTCCTGATGTGAGCTCTGAGCCGGGGTAAGCTGGGCTGCTGTGGACGCTGAGTTCTGATTGGTCACCGTGGTGGTAATCCCTCCCCCAGTGGTCCGCCAAGACCACTGACAGGACATGGTCGTGATGAGAGTGTCCCAGGCTGGGGCTGGGCTGCGAGCGCTTGCGGGAGTGGCAGCGCCACACAGTGATTGCGACGGTGGCAATGATGAGCACAACCAGCAGCAATGGCACGATCAGGTAGAGAGAGTGGACTCCGCCAACCACTGTCTCCAGCCCGCCAGATGGATTACTCTCCCTCACATATTCCTCCCAGAACCGTTTCTGCAGTCAGTCAGAAGACACACGCACACACACACACACGCACACACACACACACGTTTTCACCCAAAATATTTTCTTCAAGACTCAGCTACATTCATGCAGGCTGCAGTGTAAACATGGTGGAACAAAATTGTTTCCAAATGTGTCACAGGACACAGAGTGTCCGATGTTCAAATACGTTTCATGTGGATTACAGCAACACAAAGGCCTACTACAACAACACCCGAACAAAAAGTGACCACATGATTTTGCTCTCTGGCCTTTCACAATAGTTTTGCAAATACGCCTCCCTCTCTAGCATGGACTCGGCTGTTCTTCCTGCTGATAATAATCATGTAAAAAAACACCCACATTCCGCGAGCTACCACTCTTGGCGTAGTATTTCATTACTGGACACTTGAACCCTACAAAATAGTACTTTAAAAGGGATACTTT
This sequence comes from Lateolabrax maculatus, assembly GCA_031216445.1. Classification (NCBI taxonomy): domain Eukaryota; kingdom Metazoa; phylum Chordata; class Actinopteri; order Acropomatiformes; family Lateolabracidae; genus Lateolabrax; species Lateolabrax maculatus. The sequence goes on from CM062196.1 coordinate 13,583,474, forward strand.
GGATTTTTTTTACATGTGTATGACTTACTCAGCAGTAGTAATATTGATTTGTGGATTTTAACTCCAGCTGGGTGTCCCCTTTTTCAGAGATTTCCAGCTAAACACCAGCTACAAGTCGAAATAAAGAACTACTTACAAGATTAAGAAGTAGAAAGATATTTTTTGCACTACCCTGTGGATAACTGTGTTTTTGCTTATGGAGTGTTGTGTTATTTTTTTGTCTAATGAACCCCTGCGCTGTGGCTGGGACTCCCTGCTATAGCAAATATCCCTGTGTAGACATCAAAACTGGTGACTAACTGAAACTACCTAATCCTTAAAAATAAATAACTGTCCCTTTATGTGGTTTATGCGGGTGGCCACCCGTGAACACATGCAATGTGTGGCAGGTGGTTTCATGTGTTCTACTTTTATATTCCTGTGTGTATTTAGCCTTGAGGAAAGGAAGACTCGTAGGTCTGTTGTGATTTGTCTCTCATGCCCTCACAGTCTTCTCGTCGTTCTCAAAAGCCTCGCGGGCCTCCTCGTAGGTGCAGATCTCCTCGCGGCACTCCCGCTGGATGTTACCCTGCTTCATCTCCTCCAGGAAGAAGTTGGCCCTGCGCAGCCGGTGCAGCACCGAGTGGGCCGCGTCCGCCGGCAGGAACACTGAGAGGAAGGCGACAGAAGGAGGGAGACAAACACAAGGGTGGACGGGGGGAAAGGATATAAGATTGAGAGATGTGTGAGGAGATACAATGCATGAATCAAAATAAGAAGCGGACACGAAAATGAGAGAGAAAAAGAGGAAAGTAGTGGTGAGTGAGTAAGCGAAAGAGCATGGGGGAAGAAGCAAAGGGAGGGAAATTTAAGCAAAGAGAGAGTGGGTGCGTTCTGATACCCACACTACCAAACTATTTACTATGCCAGAAAAAGATTTAGTATGTCCCATTACAAGTATGCCAAAAATACCAGGATGTCCTACTCCACCCGGTCGCATTTTGCAGTATGCCAGCCAGCATGCTTATCTGGCTATTCTGATCCACAATCCTCTGCACAGCTCTGTATGAGCGAGAGGGTCAAAGTTCAAGGCGCAATGTTATGACGTGACATATTTTGTAAGGGCAGCTGCAGTACGTGCTATAGTAAATAAGAATAAGTATACGAATTGGAACCCAGCCATTGTGTTGAAAGAGAGAGGAGTAAGGCAGATGGATGAAAAGAGGATAGAGATGCCAAAAAAAAAAAAGCAAAAAGGATGAGGGAGAGAGGTGGGGAGTGAAACAAAGGCAGTAGAGCAGAGCTGAGCGCTGCCCAGTGCCCACATTTCTGCATAAAAACAAAAGCTCCTTTGATTTAGGCATCCATCCCTGGGCCAAATAAGAGAAACTGGAGGAATTAACTTAGAGAGACAGAGTGGCCCTCTGTTTCACACATACAGGAGAAGAACATAAACTCCCAAACAGAAACTGTGCGCAAGATGCCACAATACGCCCTGGGAAGGTCTGATGTGCTACCGAATGAACAAGTCACGGCGTCCATGTGACTCAGTGATCAGCACAAGACTTGAAAAGCAAAAGAAAATAATTGGCAAAATGCAGCAAAACAGGAAATTCCCCCGGGAAAGAATGGGAATTGTGTGCTAAAGACAACAGGAAAGAAAACCTGAGAGGGCACATTCCAGCGACTGGATTTTTTGCGGAACAATGTTGGAAATCGACACGTAAGAAAAGAACAAAATAATAATAATAATAATAATAATAATAATAATTGGAGGAGTGTTCGTGATGTAGGTCATGAGGGTCATGTGAATTACTCAGCAGCCTGAGCATAGTGTCAGTCAACTTACCACTCCCCATGATTCCTGCAAGTCTGTCCGGGGTGATTTATCTGCAGGAAACCAAACACACATTAACTCACAGCCTTGAACCTGCTGATACATGATATGAGCCACACAGTGATTAACCAAAACTCCCTCTCAAAAACTACACCCATTCCTTTCTTTCTTTCTTTCGATAAACAGTTATTTAAAGAGTCCTACAATGCAACATTATCCCACTAATCTATGAGGGACTGAAAAGGAGGCAATGTCACACAATTTCAAGAACTGTGACCATCAGATGCAGGGCAGGATATTTGCGTATTTCTCACTTCAGGGAAATTCATTTCAAAAAGTTCATTTGAAAGGTAAACTCTGGGTCAATGCAGGCGGTAGCAGTGGCCCAGCCGTATGAAAACATCACATCCCTTAGTCACAACGTCCCTACACGCTCCGGGTGAAATCAAAACACCACTACTGCAACAGAATGACTGGATATGAACGTTGTTTCCGCAGCTAGGCGTTACAGGGCGTCGTTGTGAGACATCGTTGACCGAAGCGGCGGCGACCAATGGCGGCTGCTGGCCCCGGTGTCACACATGGACGTGTTAACGAGAGTCCTGCTCGTAGCGGCCCGAAATAGATCACCGGGCAGCGGACACATCACAAACAAAGCGCCGCCGCCCCGTTATACGAGCAACGATGGAGGGGGAATGAACAGCCGCTGTAAAAAAAAAAAAAAACTCCCCCGGCTCCGCTGCGGCTGCCGGAGGTCCCTCCGGGTCGGAGAGCCGGTCCCCGCGGAACGTTACCGACAAGCGGGATGATCTGTGGGGTCGCTGCGCCCTCACGGTCGGACGCGACTTGACGAGCGGCACACGACGCAAACCGGCGGATATCCAGACGGAGAGGCCGACGGAAGCGCCTCCGGCCGAGTGCGACCGGATTCGAGTTCCGTCTGCCGGTGCAGAAGCGGAGTTTGTGGCTTCGGCTCACCTCTCCTCGTCCCCACGGCGCGCAGACACGGTGCCTCGTCTTCTCCGCTGCGCCGGAGTGTTGCCATGGACGGGCGCGCATGCGCACGGCTCCGTCAGTGTCCCCGTGAGCTGCCCCGTCCCCGGAGTTAAAGGGACAGTCCGGAGACCAGAGGCACGGAGCCCCCTGACCAACAACAGCTGCGGAGAGCACGAAACGACTTTGTGTAACAACTGGGGGTAGCTGAATTCAGACGATCCTGGAAATAATGCCTTGACATATAAGGTGTGAATGCATACTAACTGAGAAGAGTAATTAAATGCGACATTGTTTTCGAATGAAGGAGGTCAGAGGTCATCCTTTTCCAGTGTTTTAGTGACCACACAGAAGTTTCTCTTTAGTAGTTTGTGTACGCTATTTAAACTGTGCACATAATATCAGTAGTTAAACATGTCGACATACTTCATAAACTTATGAATAAAAAAATAAAAATAAAAATAGATGATGGTGATGTAAAAGAAATTTTACAAATCTCGTCAGATTTCCGCTTCTTTTTCTGGATTTCACTGCTGTGCATATTTCCACCGGATTTTATTTCTATTGTTAAATTAAATTGAAAATTGAATTATATTGAAATTCAGATAATCAATAAAATCAAACTCAGTTGTCTGATGCTCTTCTTTTCCTGTTTTTACCTGGAGAAATAAGTTAGCAAATCTGCTCTTTAGTTGTTTGTTTTTTGTAGTTGTTTAGTGTTTTGTTTTTTTACTGCACTGAATTAATTTGTCATTTTCATTTTCAGTAATTGATTTCCTCTGAATTGGGATCAAATATGTCTACTGCAACTCCACAGCTTTAATGTTTAATGAAGTTTTATAATTAGGTTCGGGAACAAAGAACAGGCCTCCAACACATCTCATTTCCCTAATGCAAAGTATTTAAGCACAACTTATCTGTTCCTTCCCCCTTTTCGACTCCCTCCCCTCCTAAACCCCCTTTTTTCTCTGCTCTCTCCTTTGCTCAACTACAGGAACCAACAGGGCTCAATCCAACCCTCCAGAGAGCATTAAGAGACGACGGCTTCCTGACACCAGCTGAATCTGGTCCACGAACGCACTCCTCCATCCATTCAACTATGATCCTGACTCCTTCCCTCACCCTCTATCCCCTTCACCCCTTCATCCCTCAACCCTCATCCCTCGGCCCTCATGCCTTCATCCCTCAACCCTCCAACTCTCACCTCTCATCCCTCTCCCTGACCTTCTCTCCATCCTTTCTACATTACCTCAGCTCTCCTTCTCCCATACTATGCATTAAACCATTCTAAATCCATATCTTTATTGGCGGGTCTTTGTTAGTGAAGGTTGTACTAACCTAATGTTGTATATTAACACTGGTGAGTTTTGTTAGACCAGGACTGTGTGTGTGTGTGTGTGTGTGTGCGCGACATGTTTGCACCCACTGAGTCCCTACTGATTACAATCTGTAATCATCAGTAATGATGTTGAAAGTCTTTGCCGGCAGGAACAATTGACCTACACTCCTGTAACCCAAACACACACACACACACAGAAAGTCAAATCTGCTGTTACAGAGTGAAAGAGATATTTTCCCCTTCATAGGATAAACCTGCCTATATAAAATAACTTATATAATGAATATATATATAGATGACCACTATTTTAATTTTACTTCGACTTAAAGTAAATTAGGAAGGAGTGTAACACATATGTTGATATTGCATTTCTATTTAAAGGTAACTATGAACTTAATTTGCTTCAAAAATTACTTGTTTGTGTGTATAGTGTATTGTGTGTGTGTGTGCGTGCGTGTGTGCGTGTGTGAATGCTTGCGTGTGTGTTAATAAATATGAATTAATTCCAAGTTTCTCCCCTAAGGACAAAGGATTAACTAAGTTCAATTAGGACAAAAATTAGCAGTGTAAGCTCCCCTCATACAGTGTGTGCGCACGTCTGTGTGTGTGTGTGTGTGTGTGTGTGTGTGAGACGGACATAAAATGGTGTTATACAAAGTGTTAGGAGGAGGAGAGAAAAGAAGTAGGGTAACGTGTGTTGCAAGAGGAAAGCAGGGATGTATTTAAAAGGTGAACCCCTTACAAAAAAGTTAAATGAGGAAGAATTAGACATTTTTTGTTTAAAAAAATGACTTTTCTTTCTGGATGTTTCGCCTCATTATGGTTGCATTTTGCCAATATCCCACTTCAGCTTTTAATTTGTCCCCCAGGGCACAGCTTCAAACCTCCAGAACAGCACTTGCAAGATCGCAATGTAAAGACTAGCGTTAGGACACCAACACATCCACTGAGAGAGTCAGACTGCACATCAAACCTTGGACTCACCGTGCGGGTTTGGAGGTTGTGCGTGTGTGTGATCGTGATCCTGGAGAGATGGTGTGACCGGGTGTCACATCCTGTTTAACTTTTTTTTAAAATAACATTTAAAAGAAAAAAATGCCCCTTTTGATGAAGTCAGCCAGTGACGCTCAGCGCGTGCAGAGAGGGGCTGTGGGGGGGGGGGGGGGGGGGGGATTGGGTCCGGGCCCGCGGGTCTAGGCACTAGGACCCAGCAGGTGCAGCGCCGTGTTATTTCAGCGCTCTGCAGCGGGCTCCGCTCCGCAGAGCGCCTCTGTGTGCAGCAGCGGCAGCAGCGTCCTCTGGAGCGGCGGCTCCCCATCCTGCGACCCACAGCACGGGCACCGGCGGGGGGGACTACCACCACAACTTTAAACCCGACTCATTTATTTTTTGTTGGGGGGGGGGGATTTGAGGGGAACAGCACAGATCCCCCACCACAAAAAAAAAAAAAAAAACAAAAACAAAAAAAAACACATGTTCTTCTGCTTTTTCCTGCTTTTTAATGAGTGAGCTACTTTAGACATGGCTTCATCCGTGAGCGGCGCAGAGGAGGTCCGGGCGTCGGCGCTGACGCCGCTGAAGTTGGTGGGGCTGGTGTGCGTCTTTCTCGCCCTGTGCCTGGACGTCGGGGCCGTGCTGAGCCCGGCGTGGGTCACCGCGGATGACCAGTACTACCTGTCCATGTGGTCGTCCTGCTGGAAGCCCGTGAGCTCCGTGGACTGGTCCTGCAACAGCACGCTGACCACCGGTGAGGCTCGTGTGCGCGCAGGTCCACACGCACGGACCTGTTTTTTTTTTTTTTTTTTTTTTTTGTGGCCGGTGGGGTGATGCGCCACCATGTTGTTTGTTTGTTTTTTTGTTTTTTTGGAAGTTTTTGAAATTAGTTTGGGTGTTTGGTAGTTTTGGCGAGGTTTCACCCCCTCTGAAATGGCAGAGTTTGGAGGGGTGCGGACAGACACCCACAGTCTGATGCGCAGCGCACAGGGATAACAAAGGATCCCTGCAGACAGTGCCCTGCTGAACCAATCTGTTCTGTGGGTGAGAATTAGAAAAACATCACCCAGGAGAGTGCTAAATGTTAATTACTTTATAATTAGATATTGCCTGGTTCATTTAAACTTCAGAACTTTTACTGCATGAAATAAGATACTGAACCATGCAATTACTGCTTTCCAAGAGGGAATTAATCCACTACAGACACAAATAAGTTTATCCTTGAGTCTCAAAGTGTGATGAATAAGACACCTTTGGTTTTCTTTCTAGGCTTGTTAACTTTGTTTCTGAAACATTTGCCCATTTGCCACTGAATGATGTGGGAATTTTGCCTAGCCAGGAGCGGTCCAGCTGGGGTTTCATTTGGCCTTTTGTTGCTCACAAAATGAGCCTTTGTGTGGGTTTCTTCACCGGCCAAGGAGCAAGGGCAACTCAGAGCAGAGAACTCCCCAGAGATCCAGATGCCTGGAGATTAGTAACCAGGGAAACAAGAGAAGCACTCCAGAAATGCTGTTTTTCTCTATTAAAGAACTTCTTCATGGAGTAACCGTGAAGGTTTTTTCTGGAAGCATTTCATATTTCCACCACAGCCCGTCATAGTGATATGAAAAGAAAGTGGTTGAGAATAGGTCACTATCACTATATGAACGGCATCAACAAAAATCAATCAGCATTTCAGGAAAGCCTTTATTTATGCTCATTGTATAAATCTTGACATCTATAAAATCTAATGTAATGCAATACAACAGCCGTGCAATTATTGAAGCTTATAATTTTTTACTGAGACCCTGGCACAGTTTGTGGTATTGCTGTGTTAGGTTACACTGGATTGAAATGTGGACAAAATAACAGACACACAGTATAATCCAGTCCAGTATGAACATCACAAACTAAAGCTTCAAAAAATATAATGGTAGTATTTTATGTTTTGTTGTGTCTTAACTGTAACTTACTATAGCCTGATATACTTCTAAATTATGTGAATTTATCTCAGGATAATAAGAATGCAAAATGTGAGTAAACCTGATGTAGGTGCATCTCAGACTACAGTCCTGACTACAGCTTCCTTCACTGTGTGTGTGTGGATGTGTGTGTGTGTGTGTGTATGTGTGTGAGTGTGTGTGTGTGTGTGTGTGAGTGTGTGCGTGCTGCTATATATATATATTTCACATTTTGCTGCCTCTGACCTCCTCCTGTGTTGTGCTGAGTGGTGAATTGTGTTTTTGTTAGTCTGACAAAATGTTTTCTTTCTGTCTGAGAGATGAGTAACTGTGGGTCATGCTGGCCCCAATCCTCCTCTGTCAGCGCAGACAAAGTGCACTTTGGTGCCATATAAAGACATGCAGTCTCCGTGTCAGCTCTCAGCTCTCAGCAGCAGCATACCACAGTAAATGCATACAGCAAACTGCCCATTTCCTCAGGCTTGTGCTTGGCTAGGCTTATTGATTTGAATCCCAGTAATCAGTGTCTACCCCCTGTCGTCAGCCCCCCAATATTTCCTAAGTGTCATGCTCTGGGCATTAAATAAATCCTGTTAGTTTGAAACACCAGCTGGCTGCTCAGATTTTTTGAGCTTGCTCTGCAAGGCATGCATGTGTGTGTCTGGGAAACCACAAAGTTATATTCTGTGTGAATTAGAAAGTAAACATCAGATATTGCCATGTTACATGCTCATGAAGTGTTTAAAATATACAGTCACAAATGTTAACTCTTGCTCTCTTTCAGTTTCTCTCACACACACACTTAGGCAGAGGGTCGGAGGTCAAGTACAAAAGATACAGACTAGACAGGAGGCTAGGAATGTGGAACGGTCGTGCAAGAGCAGTGTGTGTGGATACCAGGTCGGTGTGAGACGCAGGGACGAATGTGGAGCCAGTGTGTGAGTGAGTCCAGCTCAGTCAGACGCAGTGATGGCAAAGCATATTAATAATGCAACACGTTATCAATCCCGTATTCGGGCGATTGTCCTCACTTCTCTCTGGGGGGGGGGGGTCACAGCACAGCGTTGGATACGGAGAGCTTGTGAAGGTTCAGTGTCTTGCTCACGGTCACTGGGGTCTTTAACCAGGGACCTCTGGTTGAAGATCCTCCTGCTTCTTAAACCTCTCCACCCAGCTGCCCTGTGAGACTGAGACTGAGTGTGTGTGACAGCAAGAGAGATACTCGAGGCCCTTCTGTGACACAGATCTTCCACCATTGTCTCAGACAAAGAAACAGGATTGGGGCCCTGAAGGGTTTTTTCGATTAACACTTTAGCAGTCCCTGATATGCACACATGGGACCATAATTAATGCTCAGATTGGATCTTGTGTACTGTATCTCCTTTTCCATCTGTCCTCATGCGGGGCGCAGATTAATAGTTTGGCGCTTCCTGCTCGTCAAAGCCTTTAAGCACTCCAACTCTTGGCTGTGTTTCTTGCACAGCGTACGGGGTCTGTTCCAAATCTGAAATGAGATGACTCTCTGCATCCTGCTGTTTCATGGGTGCACTGATAAGGCTTTCGGTTGCAGACTGGCTGGGCTGAAGGCACCGTGCTGACCTAGAGAGGATATCTCACCAGCGATTGGCTTTGACAACTGCAGGTCAAGTCACTGTAGCGGTTTGCTGATAGGCAGCGAGTGAGGCGATGGCAGAGAAAGTCAAGCGGTCGGTCTTCAAGGGGGGCGTCGTGTTGTGCAAGATGGAGTCTGGAGAGAGCGGGTGCTCTGCTTTTTGTGGGCTCTTTCCAACATCCTGTGGTGACAGGGCCCATTTTTAACCTCTAAATCCTGGACCATATTTGGTCAAAAGTAGTTGATGATTGTTTATATTTGAGCTGCTTGGCCCCTTGAATAAAGTTTTTCCAAGAGTGGGAACTGTATTTTTAAGCAGCTTATGTTCCGTCACTTTCTCTCCGCTGGTGAATGTTTTAATGATTTTCTGCCTCAATAGAGAGGAAATATTCTTGGCAATGTTTAGTTTTTTATTTATTTCCTGGGCTACATAATAGACAATACCATGTATACTTAAAAAACAAAAAAAGAGACAAAACATATTCTAAACCAAAGTTTTAATGTGAGCTTTTCCCCCCACTGTAATATTGAATCACTTATGCAGAGCCCCAATCCCCTTTATGCTTTGATGTTATTTATTTTGTTTCACCCACTGTACTTTAAATGATTTCCTCCTGTGTAATCAAATGCTTCATCATAATATCCTCTGCCTGTTTACATATAGACCTCCTGTTTCCGTGAGCACACAGTAAAGCTACGAGAGAGACCCCTTAATCCCTAAACAATAACATAGTGTGTCTCTCAACAATCCTTAGTTGGCTAATTACGTTTCTAAAAAACTGTTTTCCTCAAACGTGCTCTTCTGCTGAAGTGTTTTATTTGCACAAAGCAAATGAAAATCTCCACTTAAATGTTTCCCCCGTTTTGACAAACACATAGGCTTCCTATTTGGTGTCCACTTTGGCATTCCAACAAGGATAGGGGAGCAGGATTGAGACAGCTGTTATTTGTGTGTTTCTGGAGTAAATCGGAGTAAAATGCTGAGAATGCTGCTGAGCTGGCATCAGCCAAGAGGGAGGGATACTCATTATCTGAGTCACCTCACAGAATCACTTTGCCTTTCCTGCTGCATCGAGATCCATTACTGAACCGCTGAAGTCTGTGCGTAGCCAGGCGTGTGTGCATTTGTTTGTTTCTTGTCAGCCAGAAACTGCTGTGCTCCGTTCAAGGGGTCGTTCACCGCGTGGTTCACATTCTTCTTCTACCACTGGTCCCCAGTGGCTCACATCAAAACATTGTGAGCCATCACCGGCTCCTCAGAAATACGCACAAGGAGCTTTCTCAGCCTCAGTACCACAAATAGTTTGTGTTTACACTGCTGTAATTCACCACCAGTTTTGGTGGGTGGAATCATGTTTTTTGAGCATGGCAGTGTTACTGTGGCTCACCGATATGGGCTGTGACCCATCCTGCTGCCTCCCTCTTTTCCTTTTTGTCCCCCCCGCATCTATCTATTCACTTTCCTCCCTCCTGTCAACAGCACAGACACGGCTCTCCAGAGTAGGCTCGTTTTAGCTACCTATGTCACTGTCTATCTCAGTGTGATTTCATGCCTTTCCTCTCTCACCCCCCCCCCCCTCCTCTCTGTCCCTGTGTGTGTGTGTGTTTGTCCCAGACTGGCAGATCGCCACACTGGCCCTGCTGTTGGGGGGGGCGGCCCTCACCCTCCTCTCCTTCCTCGTTGCGCTGATCTCTCTTTGCTTCAGCTCCAGGAGTCGCTGCTACAAGCCTGTGGCTGTCATGCTGTTTTCTGCAGGTACGTAAAGAGATTTGACTGAAGGACTGAAGGACAGTCCAAAAAAAAAATACAGAACAATGACTGTCCTGCTTCCAAAAATGGCCCAAGGCACTAAAATCTTAATAATTCATTATTTCAAGTTTGAATACAGGATTTTAGTGGCCATCAGAGTGTGTTGCATCTCCTGCTTCCAGTTTTTTTTTAATCTTTATCATTCTATATGTATTTACCATACTTATTTTGACATTTGTACCTTCTGTCTTTCCTGTTTTCCCGTGCAGTGGTGCTCCAGATGTGCAGCCTGGTCCTGTTCCCCATCAAGTTCATAGAGACGGTCAGTCTGAGGATGTACCACGAGTTTAACTGGGGCTACGGCCTGGCCTGGGGATCCACCATCTTCTCTTTTGGAGGAGCCATCCTCTATTGCCTCAACCCCAAGAACTATGAAGACTACTACTAAAATAAGTGAGACAAGAAGAGAAATTGAGACTCTCTGTTTCACCCAGTGTCCTTTCAGTAATAGGAACTGTCTGTCTGTTACACAGTGCACAAACACAGACTAGAAAAATAGGAAAAAAAACAAATGCTTATTGTTAGTTTCAGGACTGGAAATGAATTCTTCCATTTAATACTGTGAACTTATTGTCTCAAAGACTATCCTCACTCATTGGATTAAAGTCTGTGCTCTTTTAGCAGTTCTGGCAGCAAACCAGCCAGTTTAGTTTGAGGGAGAATGTCACGACTCAGAAAAGGCTGTGTCCCCTTTAAGTGGAACTCCAGTAGGTCTTAGATTTGGGCAGACAATCTGGAAGGAACAGATGGATTCACTGACCCCATACCAGGACGAATTGGTGGACTAATTAACCAATCAGAGCAGAGAAGGCAAAGAGTGATGTAAACTCGGGCCAATCAGGGAAGTAACGGATCCAGGGAGGAAAACATCCCATTGAAGTGATATCCTGAGGATGGCTAAGTGAGGAAGACAGGGCACACCTAAGGAAATGCGACATGCTACATTTCCCCAGAAATACATTACATCTGGAACTTGGCCTAGCCTTGCTCCAGGAGAATGTAATAGATTGGTGAAAGTGTGTCATGAGGCTTAAAAGGTTCAGCGATACTGATAATAAACAGAAGCTCCCTAAGACAGTAAAAACATTCCACAGCCACCTTCTAAATGATATCATACTGGTGAGAGGAACATTTACTGGTTAATGAATAGCACACTCACATGTAAACAGTGGTAATACCTTTGGTTGTAAACATGCAGCATAACCCGAGTTATACCTGCTTTTTGATAAAACTGTTGTATTATATGTAAGTATGTGCATTAAGCATAATAATGTAGTATTCATTTCAAGACCAGTGGGAAGGAAGATGGCAAATGACCATGTCTGCTGAGTGTGTGCGCATGTCTGCATGATCATACCACCCAGCATGTGCTTACACAACTCCCCATGTGATGCCTCCTTATCTTCTTGCCCTGTAGGAAATAGGAATGCTCTCAGTAGTTAGCACCATTAAGAATAAAACGGTAGATTTTTCTGCTTCAGATAGGGAGAGGCTGTAGCAGAAAATCTTTTTAGTTATTGAAAAAGTCAGTGTTCTTTTGCAAGTCCATGATAAAGTATTTTAGGAGATGCCAGCGTGCAATGTGCTGTGCATGAGTAGTGTCATGAGGACTATGGGATCAATCAAGAAGAAAATGGAAAGTTTGAAACCTGAAGGAGGACAGTGTGGTCACAAGAGCTGAAAGATGCGGGGGCAGAAGACCTGCACTGATCTGCTCTGGTATTAACTGTCTACTCATTCAAGGTGGTCATAAACTTCTCCAAATCCCTCTTGTAACATTAGTGAAAGTGAGTGAGTGTGTGCCTGCCAATACCATCTTGCTGCTGTGTTTCTGATTCCCACTGGTTTGATTACTAACATAATAAACATGTACTGGGGAAAAAAAAAAAAAAAAAGGTGTGTTTGGTTCATGGTTCTTGGGGAAAAAGGAGCACCTGTGAAGTACAACAAACTATGCAGACATGCCAGCTGTGCATGGTCAAGTCACATAGAATCAGCTCCTTTATTAAGTACAGCAAGTTGAGGCATTTGCACAGGAAATCAACATCTTTAGAACACATAATACAGGGTGGCATAATATGCATAAAAGTACCAGGAATATACTCCTATGCAAGTGTCTTTAGTGTTCTTCTTTCAGTGAAATGAGCTCTAATACAGAGCCAGATACAGTGTACAGTCTACATTTCGCATTAGTCAGAACGTATATACCATTGCTTTCATTGTTCCACTGTCAGATAGGAAGTTACAGGTCCTGGATTAAAGTGGAAGTGCCTCCATTTTGAGTTCAGGAATGGGCGCAGTTGTGTAAACAGGGCAGTCACTCATTCTGCATGGAATGTTCTCTAGGTAAACTGTAGCTCCTCCTCTTCAATCCTCGGCCGTTTTCACCTTTCTGAAGCCCTGTCCCACCCACTGCCAGAGTCGCAGTGTGTCACTCCCTCTTTTATACATTTGACATGAGAAGAGTCTCCAAATGTCCTAAAAAAAGAATCATCAACCCCCAATGGAAACAAGGGTCAAAGTGCAGAGGAATAGTGGATGGGAGCGGGACAAGTGGGCTGGGATGGATAGTGGCTCTTCCTCAGCAGGTAAGAGGGGCTTATATATTGATTGACAGGGGAAGACCTCTAGACAGATTCTGCAGATTTTGGAGAGGTGGGGCTTATACTATCCAAGGATTGGTGGGGGTTGGGGCAGGGTTGGGCAATACAGCACAGCGCTAAGCTCAGGTGTAGCGTGGCATCTCGCACTGTTCACAGCGGTTGAGTGCAGGGTGGTTGAGGAAGGTGCAGCTTTCACAGTTCCACTGAGAGCCTTCAAAGTCCTCGTCCCTCTGGGGCCCCGGCACTGGCTTGGAGCCCTGCTCCCCTTCTAACAAAAACAAAGAAAGCAGCATATGTTAAAGGCTGATTATTCATGTGATAAAGTGCATAACGCAACAACAGTTTGAGTGTCATCAACTCAGGGCTGGAATTAACCATGTCGGTCACTCAGCATGTGTGAGAAATGCATTCACGCATCAGCCATTCAGTATAAATGTTGATAGACATGGGCATTCACTACAAAGCAAGGTTTCTTATCTAGTTTCCATGACAACAGATTTGTGGTGACCAACAATGTCCAAAGCCAGTTAAGCCTTTAGTCTTGGTTTCCAAACAAAATGCCACAAATCTTTAATATGCTGGAAACCAAATAATACTGTATCAGAATATCAGAATCTGTATCCTCTGCAACAGTATTAACATATGATTCTACCCTGTAGAACATCTTTTATTCTTTTCTTCTTTACATGACGTTATGATAGTGTCTTATGACTCAGTTTTATGTTCTGAAAAATGCACTGGACAATTCTCACCTTTCTTCCCGGGTTTGGGCGGCACCACTGGACCGGGCTGAATGTTGTCATAAAAGTTGTTCATTGCTTTTGGGTCAAACTTCCCTGTGGAGGAAAGCAGAAACCAGATACACACGTTTGTTTAGAAGTGCCCGTCCCAACCGAAGGTCCAGTCAGTTTTCAGCCAGTGTCTTTGAGCGTTTTGACTGACTGCCGTGTTCAGACCGACAATCACAGCCTAATTCATTCACTGTAACGCAGAGGACTCCAGCAAAAACAGAATGCAGGGTCAACAGGCAAAAAAACTGAACCTGGCTCAGTTTTTGCAGCAATGTAATGAAACATCTGGCTAGACCAGAGTAAAAAAAGGAAAAAAATCCTGTCTCATAGTTTTATAAACCGCTGTGCGGTGTTTTGTATTCAATCATTTCACTGGCACTGCACCTAATGCAACATGCCCCAACCTACGCAGCCCCTTGCATTTTGTTAATGCAGCGCATAATTTGGTCAGAACGGCCACTAGTGCAATTATAGATGCTACAGTAAATAATTGCCTTAATGCATTTAATTGTCTTCTAACTAAGACATGAATTTGCATGTGTTAACATTTTAACATGGAAAAAATACGATGCATAAGCAAGCGTATGTTTGAACTCAGAAAACCAGAACATCCAATTATTTGGCAGCAGCTTGTTTTGCTACAAGTTTAAATTTATTCATTGACAGGGCAAGCCATCCTCAAAAAGTGTGAGAAGGGCACTGGTGAGGGAAGTCACTGTTCAAATGCTCTGAGGAGAGACGTTGTACATGTAACTGCTGCTCTCCAGGTTGTTTCACCATTCGCAGCTTTATGGAAGAGTGGCAAAGAAAAAGCCAGTGTTATAAAAAACTTGCATACTTGACACATCTCGGCTAGTGTTTGCCAAAGGGCATTTTGAAGACTGAAACAAAGTGAAAGATTGCTCCAGGAAATCTCCAGGAAGGCCACAGCCCAAATGTTCAGTGGAACTGGGCTGATTGCAAGTAAATTGGTCGCACACTTAAACTGTTTCAGCTTCCGAAAACACAACTCCTGGAAAAAATATAGGCATTGCTACTAAGTTCCACACACTCTGACTGGGGGCATTTCGAGGCAATGCTGTTATCAATTACGTAACCAACAAGGATCACGTACCAGCCAAACACTGTGCACGGCCCAATGAGGGTCAACCTTGGATCGGCCTGGGTCCTGTCACGGACCAGCCGGTCATTTTAGAACGCTGCATCTGTATGCAGTATGATGGAGCCTCATCCATCACTTTGGACCCAACACTGTCTGCTTCTGGGCTTGGCTCTTTCAAGATCAATGCTTTCAAATAAATCAGAGACACACTTCAAAGGTTTATGTGTAGGAATGTGCATTAATGTGTGTGCGTGTGGCATGCGAGTGTGTGTGTGTGTGTATGCGTGTGTGTATGCGTGTGTGTGTATGTATACCTCTAGACTGCAGTAGATCTGTCTCCTTCAGGGTACAGTCGATATCAATCTGAAGCTGTCTGTTCAGACTCCGCAATCGGGTCATCTCTTCCGGCTGAAGCCGTTGAAAACACACAACCCAGTTAGATCAGACAAAAATAGACAACCAAATATTCCCCATTCCTCCTTTCAAACCTCTTCTCATCACTTTGTATGATACAATACTGCAATTTTTCTTATTATTGATGCACTTTAGCTGCACTGGGACTACTAAATTAAGTAAAGTTTGATTGTTTTTAAGATAAATTGTATTCCTTTCTGCCTTTTAAAACAGCACACGTGACTTATCATGGTAAGTCCAAAGCCTTATTCAAACCCAGAATGTCAGTGACTATGTAGCTGCTATAGCTCACTGAGGCTCAAAAAGTATGGGACAAAGATCGTTCTAAAATGTTCTCAATCCTGAACTTCATCATTAATAATTTCACAGCCTATGGTTGTACATCACCTTTGGGGAGCATGTGAAAAAGTATACAAAGATTTGTGGTGACAATAAATTGTAAAGAGCAAACAATGTAAGTAGGTGTATTCAGTCCTTACTCTGGGTATAAGACTGGTGGAGTTGACTCGTCGAAAGCGTCTTTGAAGGGCGTCATATTCCATGTTGTTGACATCGGCCTTCAGCTGCTCTAGTTTCTGCTTTTCCAGCAGCAGTTCCTTCAGTAGACGCTCCATCCTGGCCCGCTGGTGGAGCAGAAGAGCTGGAGGGAAACACACCAAACACAAACTGCTTTAATTAAACAAATAAAAATAAATATTATTATAAACCTTAACTCTATACCAATATGTTACTACTCTATACGAATATGCAAGACAAAACACTAAAATGGCAGCAACACAGACAAACCATGAAATCAGAAACTCAGTAATTTATATGGCTGGGGAAAAGTCTCAAATATGATAGCAAAATTTGCCAACAAGACAGCGACTTAACACTACTTTGTCACAGTTTCAAAAAAGATGTACATTTTGAAAAAGGTAACAAAATTGGCATGTGAGGAGGACTGCCAATTACACTAGCAACACCTTGTATCCATGCCAAGCACAGAATCATGCAGTATATAACTGAATAAGAAGTTGGATCTTACCCAAAATCTGTGACAGTGTGAGATCTTAAATATGTGCAATTATATAAGCTATATTAATGAATATGAATATGAAAATGTACAGTGTAACCCTTTAAATCAGCGAGGTGACCATGAATCTGAGTTTTTTTAATCTGCTTTTTTTGGTATTTTATTAGTAACAGTTTAGATACATGCATTCAACATGAGAGAGGGGTATGACAAGCAACAAACACACTCAAATGGAATCAAACATTCAGGTTATGTGGGCCGCGCCTTAACCAACAATACACAAAATTATCATCAATTCCTAAGACTATATGCCCCTATAAACACTGCTCTGTGATTTCATGAACATCAGAAGGAAGTTACATGTCCTCTAAGATGAAGTTATCTTTTCACAGGCTAAAGACTAGTGACAGAAAGTCACAAACGGAGTGTAACTGATAGAAAAAACAAGATTCCCTTACCTTGTGTGTAGGCATAGTCATCAGAGCCTGAGCTTGAACGCCGGGACATTTGATGAAATTGACTGGCAATGCTCCCTGGTAGAGCGGAGATGGGCAGGATGGGTGCAGGGGCGGCGTTGTGCTCCCCTTGGTCTACTATGTTGAGAAGAGACTCCGCTTCGGCCACAGGAGGTGAGCTGGGTGGCCTCTGGGCCTGGCCTCCTGGGGACACTTTGATTTTGAAGGTGTAGGCTGACTGGCCCGGTTGAGGAGAGGAGGCAGGTCGAGGCCTTGCAGGGCTCTGATGCTGCAGGTACATCCCAGGGTGGAACGATGCCGGGCCTGGAGGGCCACTCATAGCGATGGCCCTCGAAGGGGAGCTGGGCGAGGGGCTGGTGGCCATGTAAAGCGCTCCTTGGGGGTGGGCGGTGTGCACAGGTGAGTTGCTGCGAGGTCGTGGACCCTCCAGGGTAATCTCTATCTGGTTCTTGAGAGAGCTTTTTGTGTGGTAGGGCCTGTAAACTGCTGGCTGTTGGGGTTGTTGCTGGTGATGG
This sequence comes from Lateolabrax maculatus, assembly GCA_031216445.1. Lineage (NCBI taxonomy): Eukaryota > Metazoa > Chordata > Actinopteri > Acropomatiformes > Lateolabracidae > Lateolabrax > Lateolabrax maculatus. The sequence continues at coordinate 13,600,893 of CM062196.1, forward strand.
TATGGCATGCTGGGAAGGGTTGGGGAGCTTATTGGGAGGAAAACGTATTGCTGGTGCTGGGGCGGCGGCTGGGGCTGTGGTTGTGGCTGGACCTGATGCTGCGGGGAGCTGTAAGGCGAGCCATATGTGGGAGTACTGTAGGGGGACTGCTGATGCTGATACACAGGCGCCCCTGAGGAGGGCCAGGGCGACGGCTGTGGGCTCTGGGAGGGCGAGGGTCGAATGTACAGGGTGGTGTTACTGGTGTTAGGGTAGTGCCCCGGGGGGATCTGCAGAGCCTGCGGGACATTGGGTATACTTTGCGAAAGTGTGACTGTTATAGGGTTCATACTGTAACGCGGGACAGGGGAGTACGTGGGAGACATGCCCTGCATTGTGGGTGGAGGGGTGGGAGTGCTAGCCGACCGGCTCTGATCGTTCATGAAAAAAGGATTGTAACCCGGGGACGGGGCCATGGTGGCGGGGGCTGACAGCGGCTCGGGGTAGCTGGGCCGCTGGGGCTCGATGTGACTGTCACTGGTGCTGTGCACTAGGGAGCGCCCGACACCTGCTGCGCCTCCATTTGGCTTGCTCGCCTCCGAGCCCGGGTAGCCCAGGCTAATGTGCAGCATGTGGTTCCGGCTCAGTCGCCCCTCCTCTGGACTGTGATGGAACTCGCCATACAGGTATCTATTACTCTCCTGAGCCAGCAGGTGGCAGCAGAGATCCAGGTTATTGTTGTTCTAGGACAGCAACAGAGAACAGTCTCAGCCATGCAGTGTGGATCAGTGGGACTTCTCATCTTGCTGCCTTACTGTCCAGTATGCATCTTAAGGGATAATACTAGATGCTGGTAATCGAGTACTATAAATCTAGCATGATATCCTAAAAAAAAAACAACCTTCTACCTGAGTGAATAGCAAACTGTCCAGCATTCTCCAAGCAGCTTTTCTGAGCATATGCAGGAACAAGAGTGTGTGTGAGTGTGTGTGAGTGTGTGTGTGAATACCTGCAGAAGGCACTGTGACACTACCCCCTCTGGGATCTCAGGGAAACGCTGCTTGAGGTCCTGCAGGATGTGGTAGTCAAGCTGAGAGCCTCCCTGCGCCATCCTCAGCCAACACAGAGAGTCAACGAGCCCAAAGCTGCAAACGCTGAAACAGCCAATCCCGTCTCATCCCCTGGAGACGCAGAGAGGACAGACTTAAAAAAAAAAAAACAAACTCAAATGTCACAGGAAAGCCCGCAATAATCCTCTCGGCACTGTGGGCCTGCCAAACGTCTGTCACACACCCGATGTGTCAGCAGTTAAAACGGTCTCCGTGAAGCATGTCAACCTGAGTTTCAAAAAAAACAAAAAAGAGAAGAGCATACTCTCCCCATCGCGACAGGCGAAACAGCCGGAATAAGACACACACGGACACAGGAGAAAACACGCCGGCCTCACTGGCGCTCCTCCACACCGGTGCAGGAGTGGCGGCGGGGGCGCCTGTCAGTCTGTTGTTGTTTGTTGAGCCACACTGTTGCACCGAGCAACGACGACATACCGCCGCCAGCTAACAGGCTACCGATCGGCGTCGGTGCTAGCCGTCCGGTGCATCATACCCCCCCCCCCCCCCAAAACAACCGGCGAGCTCTGCGGCTCCGGCGGGACAAACAACGTCACCCGCAACTACACCAACAACCTCCCCCCCCCCGGAACAAGTCACCTGCTCAAATAAGATTAACTCAGTCTACCAGCTCCCTTCGGCTCGCTCAGCTGTCACCAGCTGGGTGTTGATGGATTAGCGAGCTAACCGTGCTAAGGTCCGCCGTTAGTGGGTCAGTTAGTCGGTCGGTCGGTCAGTTAGCCACGGACGGCTTCGTGAAACTCACCGCACGCTCAGAGCCTCCTCCGTCTAAAGGACCATGGCTGAGTCCCGGGGGGGAGCTGCGAGGTTTCGGGAGCGATTCGCCGGGCCTCGTCGATCCGTGTGTTCAGGCCGAACAACTTGTAGTCTTGTAGCCGTCCAGCGTCAGGGCCCCGCCGCCGAACTGCAGACGAGCAGCCTCGTCTATCGCGATAGTGTCAGCTTTTCCCGGACCAGGAAGTCGTTCAAATCACACACTGGCTGGATCGACGCCGCCAGTGCTGCGCATGCGTGGATGTCGTGCCCCCTGGGGTGATCACGTGACAGGACTCCATTCAGTTTTTTTGCTCATTTCTACTGAATTGCCACACATAAAAAATAAATAAAAATAAATAGTTTAATCCCTATAAGACAGAGTGTTTCTACAAACTGGCGCTCTTAGATCTATTCAGCCTATACCAGTTCTCCATCAATAAATATTATAATTTAAGGTAGACTATCAAGGTTTTTTTTTTCCTTCTTGTTGTACATACTACACTTTCAACATTTAAATAATAATTAGAATCTTAATCTATAGGACACCTATCAAAGAAAGTGCTTTGCAAAAGAAAATTATAATAAGACAAAGAGCACATTTTATTCAGTTCATTCACCATTCAGAGAGATCTGGCCAAAGGGGCAGCATAAAAAAAACATTGTTACCACAATAAACACAATTCAAATAACATAAACTGGCTAAAAAACAACTGTCACAAGTTATAAAAGTGAACAATATCCAGTTAAGATGCATAAACAGGTATGAGTTTCCAAAACTATCTAAAAAAATGTAAAAATCAATCAATTTAGAGGTAAACAAATTGGCAAGAATGCTATTTGCTCCTCCCTTTAAAATTGACTTGAATTCTGCAATAGTTATCAGCCCTGAAATTTTGTTTCTGTATATTGTGCATCTCTCAGTTTCCTAAAGAAAGGCCAATCCACCTTCCTCCACACAGCAAGTGTGTTCCTCCCACATTATCATATGTAATATTTCACATGGTTGTGCGAGCCTGTATGAGCAACGGAGGCGATCAGTCATCTGATCTAAATTCATTTTGGATGACTTGATAATTGGTTCTGGCACAATGACATGAACTGACAACTCCAATGTAAGCATGTGTATAAAAGTCTAAAATATTTAAAGTATATTGATAAGAGATGTACCATTTCACAGATTGGGGTTGTTAGCAAAGGGATCCACAGGACATATAATTCAATACTTCCAAACTGTAACAACAAGTCAGGATTTGTGTCAGAGGTAACTGTCCGTGTATTTTCACTAGAGGGCAGTGAGAGATCTAAGACTTCTGCACAAGCACATTTCAGAGACAATAACAGGAAGGAACTTGGATGGGTTTCTCAAAAGGAAAATGTACAATGTTTAATTGGTTTAACAGTTAAGGAAACAAAACACATGCATCCTCCCTTATGACTTCTGCAGATTAAGGCAATAACAATAAAATAGAAGTCTACATTATATGTGAGGCCAGAGCATGTGACTAACTGTAAAATGGTGCACAATTACAGTATATAGGGATTCTAGGGATAGGTTGTAGGGTTGTTATGGATTGAGGTCAGTTATGGATAGCACCACTGTTCAACAGTGGCTTCATGGCAGAGTTGTCAACAAGCCAGTAATGCAAAGTTATGTCTTGCTTATGCCAATGCCTGTTAGCTGATAGGGCTGACATTAGGTTTTTGAATACTGCACACAGGAAGAACACAGTGCATTTTAAGTTTGGACCCTGTCAGACCAAATCTTAGATTTTGTTGAAAAGTACTATTTTCAATGACAATGTTGTAGAACATTGTATCCAAATGTTTAAATCTTATTGATCTATTTTTGTAATTTTCCATATAATACTGAAGTAAATTACTTTTACTGACTTCTGCAAAATTTCTTTTGAAAAATTTTAGTTTTCTTCTCACACAAAAGGCTCACTGTGTGCCTTTAAAGCAGTTTGGTAAGAGGGCCGCCTGCTCTGTCTACAGAGTGCACCTGTTCTGTGGTGGAGTTGCTTTTTCTCTTAATAACATCTAAGCACTCAGCAGCCACAGCTGGGAAATGATGACGTGTAATTACTGCTTGTGCAGTTCAAGAGAGAAACAGCTAAAAGGAAAACCTCAGAAATAAATGCTTTAGTATGTCAACATTAATTTGTTGAAAAGAAATGGTGATATATTCTGATTTTTGGAGACACATTCGAAGAAATTTCGAATTGGTAAAACACCCATGTTACATACTGCAGTTTGCTTGTCTGCGATATATTCAGAGAATCAGCACAAAACGTCTTTTTAGCTTGAAGGGCCTGGCCAGTCATCTGGCAGCACTATTTTTAACCTCAGTTAATCCTGTATAACTGGGTAGCTGCTGGGCAAAAGAGAGGGCCATCATAAGGTGTTAGAGTTCATCACCTATGGGTCACAGTCTAGTCTGGTTAGCACATACACAAACACAACAGAGAGTCCTGAAAACTTCTTACGGATCAGTACTGTTGTCAGGGAATAGCAGACAACAGTGCAGCTCGGTAGTAGTCTTCAAAATACGATGCCGACAACACAAGTCAAGACACACTGAATCTCACAATAAGCGGACTAGGTAAAGCTACGATTGATATGACTGGGTGCCTAGGGAACATACTGTATGTTAGACACTAATGAGAAGGAGTTTTTATTGCAGTGGCATGAGGATGTTTTGGTGGGCAGGTAGCTGCAGCGCCTCTTCAGCTAGGCACATTAGTGGGAAGACTGAGAGGAGTCAGGCATGATTTGACCTGATATTTTTATTTTGTGTGTGACACAGTGGTTCAACTGTTGGCAGGGATGAAAGCCTGAAATCTTGGAGGATTTGTTGACAATTTGTGCAGTGTGATCAGTGTTTAACAGTGGCGCAGGAGTCACTGTTCACTGAATAAGCAGGTGGTGGTCTGATATTTATTATGTTTCAGTAGAGGTGTGGACAGCTGGCATTGGTGTGTCCATCCACCAGCACATGATACAGTTTTGACCTGCTGAGCCAGTCCACTGAGGCTTCAGCAGGGGATGTGGGCTCTACCACAGCAAAAATATTCATAGGGGTGTCAGGGCTGAGCTGCGGCAGCTGAGGCTAAGGCCCAGTCTGACTCAGGTTAGCTGTCCTTACAGTGCTGATAAGTTGCCACAACTGTGGTGCTATTTTAAGCAGTCCCCTTGTTGTCCCTCATGCCCTGCAGGACTCAGAACAAAGGCGGATGGAGCCCCTTTGCTATGAGAGTTCACACCCCCAACCAATTTACGCCTTAATCTGAGCAGGAAGTGAATAAATGATGAAGTGAAAAGAGCTTCTCCAAAACATTGACAAGTCTGTCTTTGTGTTCTTTCATCAAAAGAATCCATTTGTTCCCTTTTCTTTCTCTTCCAATGAAGCTCTGGCTCTCAGATTTCACTTCTAAGTACACTATTAGCCAGAGCTTTGGCCCTCTTGTTGGGGGTTTCCTGAAGTCTCAACACCTCTAACTACACACAGTGAGTGATTGCTGAAATTATGTAACATTTGCAGTTTATCCTGACATTCACCTTTAACCTGTAAAGTAGTGGTTTCTTATGATCATTTTCAAGTGTATCCTGTTAAACTGTGTGCCTAACAAGTTTGTTAGTGTATTGCACATACTAGAATTATTAAGGCAGTGCTGATCAATTTCTGTTCAACCTCTCAAAAATCTCTATAACACTCCCAGACTATTTGAAAGGGGGCTTTACTTGGTGGGTTTTCTGCCTGAGGCCTGTTTGGTCAGTGAGTCAGCAGCTGTGCTTGGAGCCATTAGGGCAGACAAAATCTGTCTGCTGGAAGGTTTCTATTTACATCCACCCTCAGTGAGAGAACTACTTTCTCATATTAAAGTTTAAAGGAAAACTCACCCATCAGGTAGTGTATCAGAATTCTGCGGTTTAGGCTTATACTGTATACTTCCCAAAATGTGTGACTTCATGGTTTCTGACCATATGTGACCGAATTGAAAAATGTTTTTGTGTGGCTCTTGGTATGATGATATCAGTCCCAACGGTCACTGCATAGCAGCATGACAGCAATATCTCTAGGTTAGGCAGGAAAAACAAGGGGCAAGCTGGTGTCTCTCTTAACTGATAAGTCGGGAATCCTGGCTCTAACAGGCCGACAAGCAGAAAGTGATAATGTCTATCTGCATTTAGGCTGTAACAGACCTGACCAGAAGTGTGTCCAGTTTCTCTTGTACCAGACAATTCAACCATTCTTATCTTAGGTGAAGGCAAAGGACAAGAGGTGAATGTCTTATAAACAGAAATGAAACATGCATTAGATTGCCCATGTGACCTGTTTCTGCACAAAACTACTGCCCTAAATCAGGGGACACGCATCAATTAGTCCTCTAAGGACTGAACAAAAAAAACTATTATCTCCTAGGAATGTTGCAGTGATACAGTAGGAAGTATTATGGTCACAGTAAACTCACTGATAACTACACCCAAAGCCTGTTAATCATAGACTTCATAATTGCAGACACATGGTCAGACTCGGCATTAAGGCTATTATGGAGATATTAAAGTGATGTCACAGAATATAAAAATATCACTATGACATTTTAGTCATTATGACCTCATTACAATAAATCACAAAAAAAACTGAATCACTGAAAACACCACAATAAGCCCCTATTAGTCCGTGCAACATTGCTGGAGATTTTTTACAGACAACTACTATCAGTATTTGTGCAGCTGATCAGGATGACTCCGCGTCCGTGCGTGTGGAGTGTGTGTGCGCGCGCGCACGAGGCGACAGCTGAACCTGCTGCAGGCGCGCGCGGAATGCAGTATCCGGTAGAAAGTAACGGTACTTTTATGGAAACGACGACCAGCAGCCAGTCGAGTTGGTTCACCGAGTGGTCGCGTCTCGGATCGCCCCGCTTGGCCCGCGTTTCGCTCCCTCTGGTTTATATCTACCCAAAGGATTTAAAAAAATAAAAAATAAAATAAATCCAAAACAGGAGGACGACGGAAAGATAAAGAGGTAGGCTGAACTCCCATTTTTCTAGATTTATATTATGTGGGAAAAGGAGGTCTGTGAAACCATCAAATAGTTTGTTCATTGTGCATCAAGGTCAAAGCTGTTAGAGTTTGATCAAAAGTCGCCTTTAACAGATCCTACATCTTAATTTAGGCAGACATCAGGTAGTCTACATCAGTATCTGACAGTGTCATTTTTTTCCCCCATTGTGGTTAGTTACAGTTACAGGTAGGTTACTAGTTACAATTCAGGTCCCCAGTATATGATCAGACATATTGGAGTTGAAACACAACAATTCTGATAGGCTGTAATAGTTGATAAATGATAAATGAACACATTCATCTCTATGTATATGAGTCAAACTCTTTCTCTGACACACACTGTCATGATATCTCCTGCCAGCTGAGTACAGAAATAGGACATCACCACCCAAACCTAAAATGTTTCTTTTTAGTTCAGTGTTGATTTTTTGGCCACATTCAGTTACATTGGAGATTAGAAGATTAATGAGAGAGATGATGTTTGTTTTTTCTTTTGTTTTGTTTTTTTTAATAACAAACAGATGGATTAGATATTTTTGCGCATAGATTTGCATTGCATTTTTAAGTCACAAATAACTTATTATGAAAGATGATGTAGTTGTATATTCTGAGTTAGAAAGTTGTGTTTATCAGTGCACAAAGGAAGAGACAGGCTGCAGTTTGAAAATGGCAGGTGAGGATCTAAAACAGCTTGGTCTGTCAATCTCCTGACATTCACCTCCTTGTTACCAGGATTGAGTTTGGGAGATGAGGGGAATCAAAATGATCAAAATCAATAAGAAAGCTTTCATAATGAATATTTAGCAGCATAACAAGCAATATGAAGTCAGAATTGTTTTCAATATCAGATGTACTGGCCTACTTAAAAATTTGCATTTTTATTGTTATTCTGACTCCAAAAACTTTTCTTTGAGTTCCATTTGTGAATCCTGTATGATCGTGTGGATGTGGATTTCTCGCCAATGCACTAAAGTGGAAAATGCAGTTGATTAATTTCAACCCCAAACGAAATGTAATTTTTATCCTTGATTGTGTTGTAAAGCTGCTTGGAAAACTTTTGAGTCTCAATGGGGTGGACATTTTAAGTTGACCAGACTTCAAGTTGGACTAAGTGTTGTTTGATTAGACTGATTAGAAATGTAAAAATCACAGAGTATGGGATGATTTTTGGCCAAATTATAAAACACATAATTCTACATTTTCGCTTCCATTGAACACCGAAATGGTTTAAGCTTCTGGTTAGCAGCGTCATGTCACATGGTGTGATGTTCATACCTGAATATAAAAGGTATCTGAGGACACTGATAAACAGCAACAGTTTTAGTGTTGGATGACTAACGGTCCAAACAGCTCTCATTCATCCAGTTGTCTAGCTCTTAGTCTGGCCATTTTGTCAAGGGTCTGTCGGGCGACATGTGGGTGCCAACTTGAGCTCTGTCCAACTGCCTATCACTCATCAGAAATAGCCATGATCACATGTCCTGGACCCACAAGTGGGTTATAAATAGTTTCTCAACATACTGGGAAGTGGAGCAGCTTTCTTTGCCTCTAACTTTGTAGAGAAGTGCCTGTCGCACATATAAATCCCAGTACCAGACTAAGAAAAAAGTCATATTACAGAATCATAAATTAATTGGGAAAAGTAATGGCTCTAAACTGGTTGCTTAAAATAAAATATCAAACAATTATAGAGCAAATACAATTATACAAATTAACTGAACAATCTTGATTTTTTTGAAGTGTGCACAAATGCAGGCACTGACCATTAACAGATTAAGGTGACCGCCAATGAACGCTCTTGTCACATCCTCCTGCAGTGGAATAATAAACACATTGTAAAATGTATCGGCCAATTTACAAATGCATTTGTGCAGTGTCAAACAATGAAAAGCTTAATAACATGTTTCAAGGGCATATATACTGTATTTAAAAAGAAATACATGAAAATAAAAATGCTTAACTTTTATGATGTGTAAAGCAGATTGGCAATCAATCACTTGTACGTATTTCAACAAGAAAGTTAACATTTGAACCATTCCTCCTTTGCTTTGCAGGTAACATTTAAACAGAGCCTGTTTGTCAACTTGTCATTGTGGTACAAACATGACTGAGGTGGCGCAGGTTGCGGCTGTCGTCGCCCACGACATGGGTGATGTCACAAATGAAGATGAACACAACATGAGCGATGCAGAAAACAAGGAAGATGATATGGCACATGAGGAAGATGATGCAGTAGTTGATGAAGACGAGGAAAATGAGAAGGCGTCACATATGGAGGACAAAAAGCCTCGCCACATGAATGATGAAGCGGGTGATGAGACTGACAAGACACGCGTGAACGGTGTGGAACACAAAGGAAACGACACAGCCGATGAGAAAAATGAAAGATCAGAAGCTGTTAATGGTGTAGCGCAGGACACGGAGAAGAAGCTTGATGCATCTGACGCAAATGAAGACCAGAATATTTCTGATTTTGCACTTAAGAAAGAGGTGAGTGAGGAATAAGATACGTTTTGGTAGATGATGTGATTCTTGTCCGTATGGATGCTGCCCTTCACAGAAACCATTTACCCCCGCTGCACAAATACTTTTATTTTATCGTCCCTCTCGCTGTTGAACCGCAGAAACTCCTCAGATCCAGAAAGCCAGTGGCCAGAAGCTACGTGCCAAAGCTGAACAAAGACAAGGGGGAAGTGACGGGCAAGTTTGAGGCCATGCAGAAGGCCAGGGAGGAGCGCAGCAGGCAGAGGAACACGGACGAGCAGCAGAAGAGGAAGGATCAATACATCAAGGAGAGAGAGTGGAGTCGCAGGAAGCAGCAGGTCAAAGACAGATAACCGCACTAACCTCTGACCGTGACCTGCATGGCATGATGAGGCATGACGGAGTGACAAGGCTGCCAGTTTGAGTGAGAATTCACTGTCTTCTATACACCACACAGTGTTTTATAAAATTAACCAATTAATGATGATCATTTCATGTAATATTCATCTTTGGTTTGTGTTTGACCTCAAAAGATGGTCATTTTTAAAAAGATTGCAATTTTAACACTATTAATGTTCACAAGTAACATTGAATCCCGGTGTTCCAGCTATAGGACCAGCTGGTCCTCCCTTTTAAACTGTAATCCAGATCCCAAACTTTACACATACCAAATATACTAGGTGGAATTACAGAAAATGGATGTAAATTAGTGCTGAAACAATAGTTGATTTATCAAATACTTGACTGACAGAAAATTAAAGGGGAACTCCACCAATGTTACACTGTAAAGTCTTATGCAGGTATTGGTATGCGTACTAATGCATTTGTGAAAAACGTTGTCCAGAGGGAGCTGCACGAAATATGATTAACTGCCACTTGAGTCTGAGTTGAAACTGTTTTAACCTGAATATCTTTGGGTTTTGGACTAATGGTTTAACAAAAAAAGACATCCGAAGACATCCCTTTGGGTTATGATTAATCAACTAATTGTAAAAGAGTAGCTAGATTAATCAATAATGAATAAAACTATTAGTTGTAGCTATAGTATAAAATGATGCAGAGACAAAGGCATCTAGATTTTTTCATTTTATGTAATGGTAAACCATAAAAAAAATAGTGTATTGGATTTTATTATATCACTGAAAGAAATAGATATACATGTGTATGGTACTGGTATACAGTGTGGAGGAAATATTTTAGTGACTGAGAAGCTGCGTGTGCGAAATCTACAGAGGAATGACAGCTATCAAGGATTCAAGGTTAAGACAGCTTTTCTTAAAGATCGACTGCGGAGAAATACATGCAGTAATACGGCGTTGTGAGTGGATTATCAGTGATACTCAGACAAAATAACCTCCCGGTGCACAGCCGTGCCAAAACTGGCCAGGCTCGGACACCTACGCTCATCTCCAGTCTGTGCAACAACATCACGGCCCAATCAGAAGCTCACCTGCAGGTCACATGACCCAGCTATTAGCAGGGATTAGGCCCTTGTTCTTGTTGGTACCAGCATGGCTCCTGAGTGGCAAAGGAGATGATCCCAGCTAAACCGTAACCTCACCACCACTCTCCATCTGATCCGCCACAGATAAAAGAACTACTTGCTTCCAGTGATGAGGAAGAAGAGGTGAAGCCAGCAAAGGTGGAAAAATCCTACGTCCCCAAAATCACAGGTAAGACACAGAAAGGGATGTAAAGGGTTGGCAAAGAATGATATCCACTGAGGGATCTGGGAGGAAGAGGAGGCTGAAGGCTTGTGTTGTGCTCTGCGAAATCCTCAGGTAGCGTGAAGGGGAAGTTTGCAGAAATGGAAAAACAAAGACAAGAGGTGGAAAGGAAGAGGATGGAAGGCGAGAGGAGGAGGAGGGAAACCCAGGACAACATGGAAAAAGCCAAAATAAAGAAAGAACTGGCTCAGAAAGCAGCCGAGGTAAGTAAACCTGGGGGGAAATTGTACAGCATCTCACTTCACACTGGGAAGTGGGACAGCCTGTGTAGATGCTGCAGCGATCCCTTTCTGATGAGAATGGCATGATTGTATCTAGAATGATTCAGGCAATCCTCAGCTGCCACTCGGATGAGTTATCCAGTTAGGCTGGACATAGGCCTGAAACCACCAGCAGCGTTGTTGACATGACACAGCATGTGACCTCATGGTAAATGTGTCGCGTTTATTTTATCTTGTAAACCTGTGGTAGTTTGGATAATGATGTAATGTAAATCAAATGAATATTTCCAATCAGTACAGTACAAATAGAACAACTTGAATGGCATTTTAAGGCTCTTGGGAATGGTTACATAAGTATTCTTGTGCCAGATAGGCAATTACAGGCAATTACCTGCTACTACTTTGACCTCATTCTGCTATAGTACAGTGAGAACAGTCAAACGTATGATGACGTTAACAGTGCTGAATATGTTCCACAGATATGCAGTTATCTTTAACAGGACACTGTCGGAACAGTAGTGATTTTATTTAGCTTTTTATTTTGAATATGTCTTTAAAACTCTGCCTTTATTATGATCAGTGATAATCAGGGCCGCAGCTATCAGTGAGGATATTGAGGGCATGTCCTCTGTATTTTTTGGGGGGAAGGGTTTTAAGCAACTTTATGAGAAATATGTTCTAAACTTAAGAATTTAGGCTGATTTTACAGTTTTTAGACACCAGAACTGTATTCCTGGTAGGATAGGATGGAGAAGGCTTGGGAAAATGTAAGGCTTTATTTTATGGGTTTGTAGTATCCTAGAGTAGTAGTAAATAGTAAAATAGTAAAGAACTATGCAGTAATTAAAGGAAAAATGGAGACAACGTTGTAAGACAGTCGTTTAGATTAATTGGGTCTCTTGAAATTAGAAGCAATTGTTGATATTCAGAAGAATTATCGGCCGGGGGGAGATTTGGGGCAGTTGGCCTCAGTTCTGTAATCTAGCTATAGCCCTGACAAAATCATGAGTGCCAAGTGAACACGACCATCAACACCATTCTCTGCAAACTGAGTTTATTGTAGTGTTTTTATGTGTATTTACTGTATACCTGCTAAGTAAAGGTACAGCCCATTAGTATTTTCTTATATGAAAAAAACAGAATTAGGCTTTAGAAACGTTCAAAAAATGATCCTCTTCGAAAGTAAGGAAGCACTGACTTTACGATCTAGAAACAACTGGAAAAGCAAACTTCCAGTGCTGCCAGGTGTAGACAGCATATGACTGGCAACTGTTTCCTTCACCTCCCAGCACCTAAATTAGCTCTAGACCTCCTTACTGTGACTGAATTAGACTCTGCTATCTTAGACTGACACCTATACTCTGACCTACTGCAAATGGTGACATTACGCCAATAGATTTGCCCCCTACCCACCCACATGCTCTTATCCCCAGTCTGTATGAGTCACTGAGAGTGACTTGAATTTGTTTTCTACGGTACCCCTGAGTAGTCAGTCTGTCACGCCGTCTACAAGAGCAATCAGACGCCGTCCCAATCAGACGCTGCTTTAAAAGACCTAGCCTAAAAGAATGGGAACCACTGATTTAATGTTTAACAACACATTGTATTTTTATAAGTGTTTATTATGTAAATTCTTTAAAGTTAATATTAACTCTTGCTGTCAGATAAATGATGTAGTACAAGTACAAATTAATATACAGAACCTCAAAATTGTACTCAAGTACAGTAATACTTAGTTACTTTCCACCACTGTCAACCTGTTGCACCTGACTTACTCATATGGTCTGCTTTTCATCATACATCTTATTAAATTAATTCCTTACTCATTGTAATAGCTTTGATAATCTCACTCACATTATCAAACACTGTTTAGGAAGGAGATGATACAATCCTGATACGGGTGGTTCCAGCGAAGTCCTCACGACCTCCGGGCAGAATCAAGGTGAACTTTGAGGACATGGAGAAGAATCGAGAGGAGGAACTGAAGAAGAAGGCAGAGGAAGAGAAGAAGAGACGATACGATGAAAACAAACGCTCCTTCAGGGATGCCAAGCGACACTCAGTTGTTGAACAGGTAGGAATATGAAGATATAAACTGGTTAAATAAGATCTAGTTTTCGGCTTTTTGCAACCACCACAGGTAGACAGTGTCTACTGCATTCTCACACTCATCTGAACTTAGGATGAAGAAGAGAAGCCTTCAGAGAAGGAGCAGGTGACTCCTGGAAAGCTGAAGATGACATTTGAGGAGCTGGAGAAGGAAAGGCAGGAGCACAGAAAGAAGCTGGCTGAGGAGGAAGCCAAACGCCGCCTGCTAGAGGAGAAGAAAGCTTTTGAGGAGGCCAGGCTGGGAATGGTAAACATAACTTGCATACTTTCAATAGAAAGTTGCCATACACTATATCAATGCATTTTAGATGTAGTTATTACAACTTCGTACATGTAAGATATTTTACTGTCCCTTTTTTCCCTTGTATCCTGATTCTGATCAGCAGCATTAAAAAAAGATGTTTGAACTGTTGTTGAGCTGGCTTAATCAGTACTTTTGCATGCTTTCAGGGAGAAGATGAGGAGGACGCTCAAGCAGCTCAGGAAGACAAGGAGGAGTTCCGACCTGGAAAACTGAGGCTGAGCTTTGAGGAGCTGGAAAGGCAAAGGGTAGAAGAAGTGCGCAAGAAAGCAGAGGGGGAGGCCAAGAGACGAATGGAGGAGGAGAGAAGAGCTTTTGCTGAAGCCCGAAAGAGCATGGTCAGTATGTTTCCCATAAATAAATACAACATTCAGTTCTCTTACAATGTAAACATCTGAGTTTGCAAACATATCTGATGTTAATGCCATTGTAATTCATATACCTCATATGTCCTTGAAGGAATCGTTAGACATTAAGGGAACTACGCTTATTTGCTTTCTGGTGGAGAGTTAGACGAGAATAATGATACCGCACCAATATCTTTACATTATGTATACTTTGTTAGCCAGGCTACTTGTTTCCCATCTTTGTGCTAAGACAAGCTTACCGGCTGCTGGTTGTAGCTCTATCAGACAAATGTAAGAGTAGAATAAATCTTCTCATCTGTCTCTCCGCCAGAAAGCCAAAATGTCTAAATACTCCTTTAAGATAGTTTTCACCTGAACTAGCGGTTACATGAAATTTTCAAAAGATGATTACACCATCAGCCGCTTCTTATCTACAGCACTCGAAGCTTACCTTGCTGTTTTCTTACTCAGCTTGTAGATGAGGATGATGAGGTGCTGATGGCCTTACTCAACCTGGAGGGCAGTGAGCCCGGGAAGATATGCGCCAGTTTTGAGGAACTGGAACGCCAGAGAAGAGAGGAGGAGCAAAAGAAGGCAGAGGAGGAGGCCAAAAAGAGACTGGAAGAGGAGAAGAAACTCTTTGCTGAGGCCCGCAAGAGCATGGTTAGTCTGCATGACTCAGTGACCAAACGTTATACTCTCTGCGTGAATTTTGCTGGTCATTAACATTTCAGAACATGGTAGTTATTGTTGCTCCTGCTTTGACTTAATTTGCTGCTGCTGAGCTGCTGAGCTATCCCTTTTTAAAAGAACAATTGCCTAAACAACCATACAAACAGCAAATACTGTACATACACTTTATTGATATTTTATCATTATGTAAGAGTTCATAACAGCATTTGTTAAATGCATTATAAATAAATATCAGTTATGACCACAGCAATTCTGCACTAAATCAAACTACTATTTTAACTTTTTAAAGTAACTGTCTAAATGTTACCTATAATTGGATTCTAATTGGATAAGGATTAAACCTTTTTGTTCATGTATTGTGTATTATTCTGATGGACTCAAATGGTACACCTACACTGCTGTTCCCCTTTCCAAAGAGTCCTGGCGTGAATCAGGAAAAGTCTGCATATGGAGATGAAACAGTAAGATATTTTCAATTTCAAATGTATATCACAGAAAAAACAAGAGGAAACAACAGTTATTCGTACAGTATGCTATTATGGATTATTTCCCTGTTAATACAAGGGCACAAAGGTGTTCTTTTTTTTGTTTGGATGCCTGTTGTTTTTAAATGCTATGCGAAATAATAAGAATGGCTCCTGCTTAGTCTTTGCTGTTTTTGTGACATTACTGTATGAAATGTTGGGTAAGTAGTTTGACTTTAATTGTTTTGCTATATTACATACTGACACTAACACTGACTAAATTGTAATACCACATGGACATAGTACAGAGCTCTCTGCCTTTGTGTGTATTTACGTATAAACTGTAGGTACTAGATGAGGAAGACGGGATGGTGAGGAGTGAATCTCAGGAAGCACTGCACCCTAGAAAACTGGAGATCAACTTTGAAGAGCTACTGAAAGAGAAAGAGAAGGCTGAGAGGAGACGCAAGGCAGAGGAACGCAAAAAGAAAATGGAGCAGGAGAAGCAGGAATTTGAACAACTCAGACAAGAGATGGGCGAGGTCAGTCTGGAACAGATGTACATTTATGCAGCCCATGTCCATCACATACTGTATAACAATCTCTGCCAAATATGAAAGAGAACATAGCACTTGTTTCACAATATATGTTTTGAATTCCTATAAACTCATACATGACATACATATCGTATTGCAATTTTTTTTTCATTCCACATTGTGGTTACTTTTTCCATCATACACGGAGAGTTCTCACAGTTTTGCAAAATAAATCGGCTTCTATCTCACAGGATGAAGTGAATGAAAGCTCCGATGTTGTAAGCAAAGAGTATGAAGAACTGACCAAGCTCAAGAGGACTGGCTCCATCCAGGCCAAGAACCTCAAGTCCAAATTTGAAAAGATCAAACAGCTGACTGAAGAGGAAATTCAGAAAAAGATTGAGATGGAGAGAGCCCGGAGGAAGGCCGTTGATGATGAAATTAAAGAGAGAGAAGCTGAGAGGTTCCAGGAGGTAAGATTATGCACACGGTATAGGCTACTGGGATGTGAATTTTCCAACAAGACATTCAATAATTCAAGATGCCATAAATAAAATTAATAAATTTGATTTGTTAAAATGATCCATGAAGGATTATATTAGTGTCACATGTTATAATTGCTGTGTTTGTCAGGAGGATGCGGAAGGAGAAACAACTCCAGCGAGGGCCGAGGAGTCACCGTTCAAACAGAAGGTGGATATGCGAGCCCGATTCCAACAAATGGCCAAGGCCAGAGAGGATGAGGAGAGGAGGAGGATAGAAGAGCAGAAGCTGCAAAGGATGCAGTTTGAGCAGCAAGAGATTGATGCTGCCCTCCAAAAAGTAAATCTTCCATGGTCATGACCATATATGCAAAACCATTCCTTATGCATGACAGCACAGCAGGAGTTTGGTTTAAGGTTGCTTTGACCCTGGCAATGGTTTGTGATTTTTTTGTCATCTGCTTGCAGAAGAAGGAGGATGATGTGGAGGACGAGGGTAGCATCATCAATGGGTCTGCAGCCTATGAAGATGAGGAAGATCATGCCAGGTCGGGGGCTCCGTGGTTTAAAAAGCCCCTTAAAAATCAATCAGTGGTGGACTCGGAGCCAGTTCGGTTCACCGTTAAGATCACTGGGGAGCCCAAGCCAGAGGTGACCTGGTGGTTTGAGGGAGAGATGCTCCAGGACTGTGAGGATTATCAGTATATAGACAGAGGGGAGACGTACTGCCTCTACCTGCCAGAGACCTTCCCAGAAGACGAGGGGGAGTACATGTGCAAGGCTGTGAACAGCAGAGGCACAGCAGCAAGTACCTGCATCCTCACAATAGAAAGTAAGACCACCTTGGTGTGATGGCATGCCTGCATGATACTTCCTATCTGGATTTCAACCTCTTTCAATGAAGTGGATTGCATGCTCCTCTTCCTCATGAACTCAGGCTGAGTGGCAGGTGTGGATAACTGCTCTTCTGTTTCTTTCTTGCAGCTTATGACTACTGATGCCCTTCCATGTTCTGGAAACTTTCCCTGTTGTCTCTCACTCCTTTTGTAAACTTCGCCCCTCGTGGTATGGTCAAACAGCAGAGGGAAGAAAATAGCAGTATGCTTGGCATTCCTAAGGGAGGGATACACAACACACAAAAAAATTTAAGATGTTGTTTACGTATTGCTTAATTGCGTAATTGTAAAACTGCACTCCCTGTTAGAGTAGGATGATACCAGTGCCAAAAACAAATGTTCTTGTTCAAAACTATCTTCGCTGCGAGGCCCTCATGATATTTTGGATACCAGCAATTTTTAAGTATCATAGTACTGTATTGTAAATATCACACTTTATGGTCCATTCATTGCAAACACTATACTTGAGGCATTAAAATGTAAAAAGTAAGATGTCCTTGAGTGCTAATTTTAAAGAACAAGATACAGGAATATCAATAAAACATCTTCCATGCTTGCTTTGGGTATTTTACTACTGCTCAAACACTTCACCAGCATGTAGTTTTCTGTAATCTTTCCCACATTAGTAAATGGTATGCTGATACTTGCCTGGTATTATATCAAGGGGTAAAAAGTTAATCATTACTTAATTGGAAATTCACAGTGAAGGGTCTGTTGACAAAAATATGACATATGGCAGGAACAAAACAATTTGAAATCATGTGTACAATTAAATCCCTTTCCAATGAAACTCTTTAAGTCTAGATTAAGTGGTTTTAAAATGCAGCATCTAAAAAAAGTTTAATATGTTGATTTTTCATGTACCAACCCCCCTTTTTCTTTTTGAGTTAAATGTAATACTCTTGATACAGTTGTCATAATTCAGTTGTGCTGGACAGTAGGTCACCGTTTTATGGTTTGATAATTAAACAAAATATAGGCTAGCCTGAATATTTGTCATATATTATACATTTAAATGTTTTAATAAAATGAACAAAAATTGCAGAATTTTTGTGATGTCTTTTATTGTTGCATGGGGAAGACTTGAATAAAGTCTACTTACTGCCTGATCTGTTGTACATTTTACTTGCTTTGCTTTTGGGTGAACTGTCCCTTAAAGGTTTAAAGTGAGTACAACCCATGGATCTGCCATCATTGTATTCCCACAAACCCAAATGTTGTTGAGCCAGTGACTGGCTGTGGGGGACAAGTCCTAAGGACAGCAGGTATGGGGACATTTTATCATAGTGACCAGAATTGGAACTGCATGTCATGTGATAGAAATTATATAGTAGTTCCCAACCTTTTTGACCTGTGACCCTTTAAAACAATGTTTACTTGTGACCCCTCCTCATCAAGACTGGATTATAAACTAGGCTGGGTGGACAATTGCCCTGGGGCCCCATAGCCCCAGGTTCACTGCACATCAATTGGTTTCGATAATTTGATTAATTTCAACTGTTATATCAAGGAGATTGCTGCATTATTAGCTACTTTTGGCACAGAGAAGTCAAAATTTAGTAATTAGAGCTTCATTATTTTTTATACCACAAAGTAGCACAAATGAACTATTATCTTTGCATAGCAGTAAGGTTTGCTCCACACTTAATGAGAACTTATAGGCGCCAGAGTACATATTGTACAGAGGGGGCTCTCTCTCGCTCTAAGAGTTGCATATGTGATCCAGTTGTGACCAGTTCAATTTAAGAGAGACCTTTCTTTCATTTTTAGAGGTAACGTTGACAATCCATAAGTAAAAAAACAACTATTATAACACATTCTGTAAAGATTAACATGAAATTGTGTTGAAGAAACGGCCTGGAGAAGACACAGAGGAGAGGCTGGCTTCATAAGTCATGACTATGAGATACTAAGTCATAATAATGACTTAAAGGATCCTTTTTTTTTTAAAAAAAAAAAAGTATGGCGCCAATGGGCTTCCATACATATACTTGCGCCGCCATCTTTGTTTACCTCATCCACTTTACTACATGTAGTGGTGGAGCGCGGCATCGCCATGGAAACGCACAGTGCCGAACAACAACCCTAACAGCTCCTTCTCCCCGTCTTTACCTCACACATGGACGGCCTCTGAAAAAACAAACAAACAAACAAACAAACAAACAAAAGGCCACCGTGCGCCAAACCCGTGCACATGTCCGCACTGTGTGGCGCAGCACGGTCCCCCTCATCTCTCGCGGCTCGCCAGGCGGTTAGCTGAAGGCTATCGCCAGGAGGACGGCTTCTCCTTGTCCGTCGAGCCTGTGTTGGAAAGGAGGCCGCCGCCATGTCCGCTTCCGTCGGAGAGGTCTCCTCGTCCCTGGTGCGGGAATATCTGAGCCGAAAGGTGAGTGGCCCGCCGCCCGCCGCTCCCGTTAGCCGCCGTCCAGCCATGGCACCGTGAGGGAGTTCGGCTTGTTCGGGTGTTGCGCCGACATCCGTCACTCGTCACATGTTGTGCCTCTACCGTTAGACATTCAGCCCTGACACCGATTTGTGACGCTTTTGTGTAAAGTTAGTATTTACGCAGGGTGTTGGTCACAGTGTCGTAGCTGCTACTATCGCCTTTTTTTTTAAACAGCCACTAAGTGACCGTGTTTTCAAAAAAAAAAAACGTCTGCGGCGTCAATATGCCAACAATGAAAAGACTTTTGACAGGTCACTGAATCCGGTTGTAACACTGTTGATGCGCAGGGGCTGAAGAGGACGATCGCCTGTATGGACGAGGAGCATCCGCGCACAGAGGCCAGTATCAACAACAGATCCCACCTGAGGCAGATCCTCAACATGGAGGGTCTCTACAGAGAGAACAAGGTAAAAAAAAAAAAAAAAAAAAAAAAAATTGCAGCTGGAGGTTGGCTTGCTGCGCACGTGGTTAACGTCAAAGTCTGTGGCTGATTTCTCTTGTCATCGCAGGCTCAGAGCTCCCCCCTGAAAACATTACTGGAGATAATTGTGAAGCATCACATCAAGGGCCTTAACCATGACAAGATCACCAGCAGCGAAGGCGGTCCCCGGCAGTCTGCTCAAAGTATCACGTCAATCGCAAACTCTCCTGCAATGAATGACACAAAGACCGGAGACAGCACAACAGCTTTTGTTAAAAGCAAACACATCAAATTAAGGTATTTCTCAAGTGCTTGCTTGATACATTATATGGTGCTGTTTTGACTTTTTGAAAATTGGCTGTATGGGATTTATCTCCCTCACAGGTCTGATATAGAGGAACTCTCCCCCTCTCAGCCTACATATACGTCATTGGTGCCTGAGACAGACAGACTGTCCAGTCACAGTCAAGCAGGTTTCTGGGCTTGTGATTCAGAAGACCAAAAAGTTGCCCCCCACGACAAGGAGAGCTTCATCAGAAGGGAACCAGAAAAAACAACTTCCCCCACCGAGAGCACCCAAAGGAGCAGAGCTAATCGAATTAGACGTGGCATGATGGCTGGGCCAATAGCTAGCACACCTCAGGTACTACCATCCTGATGCACTTCTTAACAACTTTATCCCATGTTCATCATATTACTGATATTCACCATACTCTGGTCCAACACTGGTGTTTTTCCTATTAGGAATCAAACAAAAAAAGGCAGAATCGCAGGCAAGAAGTACAACAACCGCTGCTCAGAAAAGAAGAAGAAGAAAACAGACAGCCTAGGGACGGACTTTTTGTGATTGGCTTACATCAAAAAAGCTTAGAAAGCCTAACTGAAGGCAGAACAGCAGACTGCGTGGGAGGACAATGGGAGTTGTGGAGTCCACCAGAGAGAGTGGAGAGGGAAAACAGCTTTGAAAAAATGGGACAAGACATGCTGAAGACTAAAAAGTAAATAGCTACAAGCTGCTTATAGTAATGTCTGTGACAACTTCACAGTTTTAAACTGTTGATGTTATTTTCCTACTGAGTTTTGTTATAAAGTTAATAAGAACACTGTGTCTGTTTCTTAGATCAACATGTTTGACCAGACCAACTGTGCCTGATTTGGATGTGTCTGAGATGGTTTTAGGTAAGCACTGTGTATATAGATTGACTTTTTTGATTGTTGCTTTGTATTTGTTCAAGCTGATGGTGTGTTAATCAATTTCCAGATGACATTGATGATGATGACGATCTGCAGGAACTCTCCAAAATGTCCTTTCAGAGACACATCACAGAGCACAGTTGTGCTGGTTACCCGATGGACCAGCACACTGCCATGGTTGGTGATTTATGCCAGTGTTTGTTTAGAAATGCTGGGGACCGTTTCTGCGGTTGCCTTTGATTTTCTGTTTGTTATCTGTTTTTTGTTTTCTCCAGGAATTGAAAGCGGTTCTCCTTGGTAACAGCCTAAATTGTTTCAGTGTTGAGTGGAGGAATCAGGGTTTCACATGCTCAGAAACGCATGACCTGAGATATGGAATTGTGCAGAAAAAGGTTGTCTTAACTGTTCCATCCTGCTAAAATTCATTAATCCAGTAAATACATTTTCATATTTATTCATTTGTGATATCATACATTTTGTTTATTTATTTCCTAGGGTGGTCCTTGCGGAGTTCTGGCATCCATCCAAGCTTATGTTCTAAAGAAACTGCTGTTTGAAAACATGAAAAGCAGCGAGACAGGCCTTCAGTGCGTTTTTTTTCAATTCAGAGCTTTGGCCTATAATATTAACCTCTGTGTGCCCTATTGTAATCACTTGGATGCTTTTTACAGCCATTAATTCACATCAAGGCATGCTGTAACCACTGTTAAGTATTGACCTCTGCATTGTTGTATTAACTGTATCATTACCCCAGACGACCTGCTTTTCACTCAAATGCCACTTTGTTCCCAGGAGGTTAAGACCTTCCAACACCACCAGAAGAAAGTGTCTTGTTTTAGCTATGACCGAAATCCTGTGGAGGGCTGGGGAGGAAAAACAAGCCACAATTTCAATGTAAGATCATACTTTTATTCAGTTAATCCTCAATATCCAGACATTTACCAACACACAGAACTTTATTACCAGTACTTAACTCGGCTGAATGCGTGTGAATGCCTGGCTTAGATTAGGGGTGTGCCATATCATATTGTTCCTGATTATACCGGTATAATTTTTGGTATGATAAAAAATGTATATTGTGATAATGGCAATATTCCGACCTGTTGAGAGATAAGGACGTCATACTGTTGCGCACAGCAACAACAAGGTTAGTTCCAGCACAAGCTATCATACTTTCCTCAAACTCACAGCCGTTATTTGCTGATGTAAGCAGAGCAGAGCGGATAGCTGCTGTGATGCTTCTGAAACGCGCATCGCCGCGTCGAAGAATCACAAGCTTTGTCTAGAGTGGCCGCGATCAGAAATCCCTGATAAATCTGCTGTTTCAGGTGGTGCTGTACTGATTGAGAAAGCTTCTATGCTTTTTTTTACCTCCATTTTTCTAAAACAGAAATTCAGGGAGAAATCATTTCACCCCGACTGGACACTACAAATCCGAAGGAGTCCTTGAAAAGGTAAACAAATGTCCCTGCTTACACACATGCTGAAATTTGGGTAGTAAAATTACATTTAAGTCAACTAAATGGAATTCAGTTGGATTAAGCAGCATATAGATAAAGAATTTCATATTTAAAATAACTTTTATTGTGTTTGATTTGTGAAAAAATATTACTATGTCTGAAATGATATTGTAGGAGTTTTGGATTTGCAAATACACATTTGTAAATTTTACTTCTTTGTTGTGTGTCAATACTATAAATTTACAAAATGGACTTTTTACTTTAAATCTTAAACTTATCAGTCTTACTACTGTGTGTACTATTAATACAGAGTTTATAAGAAGGCTGTTATTTGCCACACTGTGCAGGTTTTATAACCACCTTTGGTTTTAGATAACATGTTTCACTGTGGACAACATCAAGGACCTGGAGCTGCTTCTGGAGCAGCATATTGAGCAAGTGAGTGACTTAATATCAACTTCCGCAGTTTATTTTTGCCTGTCAAATGTACAAAACATTGCCAACCTTTTTGCTCTAATCTGTGTTTTTTCCACAGTTTGAGACTGGGGTGTTAGGATGCATACTGCTGACTATATCTGCTGTTCTCTCTCGATCCATTGAAAAGTACGTCAGGCCTTTTCTGGATCTATGACCAAACAAGATGTGCAACATAAAAAATCATTATTAGCTAGACGATGAAACACCATCCTTATTGTGCTTCCTCTTTATTCTTTTGTTAGAGTAAGAGAGGATATGGACGTGCCCACCGCCACACTCATCGGAGCCCATGGCTACTGCACTCAGGTTTGACATAAAACTAGAACTTGGTGTTGTGTTTGGTTGTTTCTGATTCAGAATCACACATTTTAGTCAACAATGATGGTACAGCACTTGTTCTTGATGCTTTCAAAGTTAATGTTTAAGGTAGTATTGAAATGAACAACTCTCCAATCAACAACTGACAATAATTGTCACAGAAAAATGATGATGACACTATGCTGTGAACAAGTGACACAAGTGCATGCAGGACTTAGAGTATGTTGATGGTAAAACAAAGGGATCTCTGTGTAACACACAAAACTGATACTGTTACTGTTTTATATACAAAATATATTCTGGTTACTAAGATTGCTTCTTTATATTTTTCTTTACCAGGAGCTGGTCAACCTGTTGCTCTGTGGCAGAGCAGTTTCTAATGTCTTTGACAATGATATGGAGTTGGACTCAGGCAATGGCAACATGACTCTACTCAAGGGAATCAAGGGCCAATGTGATATTGGCCTGCTGTCCTTGTTTGAACATTATAACATCTGTAAGGTGAGTGACATCTGGTCAGGCCGCCACTGGCAGACCAGATACTAGTCAGATTCAAGTGAAAACACAAGACCTCAGGGGGCATTCTTTACTGTAATTATAGACACATCTGCGCCGTTAGCAGCACATATGTGCCCATAATCACAGCAAAGAATGTTCTTCAAACTATTATGGGATTTATATGATAGTCAAAAACACATACACTGCCTGAAAATGTTTTCTTCAAAGTAGTTCAAATACAGAAGAAAAGGTTTACTAAAGAAAAAGTGAAACAACAGGTTCTCTGGTTATCTCAAGCAGTAAAATGAAATTGACAATGTGAAGTAAAATAGGTCAATAATGACATCATGGACATGTGAATATGTTTTGATGAGAAACAAAGCTGATGTAAGACTCTTGTTCCCAGAAAACTGATTCATATCAGGAAAAAAACAACAAAACTACAGTAAAACTTGGTGTAACTCAAAGAAACCAGATACTTTGTGGCACAGACTGTACCTTGAAGTGTAGAGGAAGTAGTTCTATGAGCCTTATACAAACCTCTAATGACGGGTGAGGGAATATACTGTACTTTTTCCTCCATTTTCATAATACTCTTTTCAGTAAAGATCTTGCAAAAACGAAATGTAAAATATCTTTCACATTTTTAAGTTTTTCTGCACATCATTAACATACACCGTAAATACCAATACATGTACAAAATGTATCATTACCATCAAACTCATTTTCATACCCTGGAAAACTGTGGGTCGTCTATTTCTAAATATACCAGGAGGCATGCATAAACATGACCGAGCTTTACTCCTCTCCAACCCTGGTAGCTGTAATCCGAAGTTAGTGACAGCTCAAGATTGTGTGCAAGGCATTTTTAACACTTTATTTTTAATATGTTAAAAGTAATCAAATTGATTATGGCTGATTTCGTAGATTTTATAGACTTCTGTGCTCTGTTGTGTTCTACTTTCTTCCATCTAAGGTAGGAGCTTACCTGAAGACTCCCCGTTACCCCATCTGGGTGGTGTGCAGTGAAAGTCACTTCAGCGTGCTGTTTGGCCTGCAGAGGGAGCTGTTGACCAATCAGGACAAAGGTCTAGAGTTTGACCTCTACTATTATGACGGATTGGCCAATCAACAGGAGGAGATCCGCCTCACTGTCTGTATGTAGCATCGCTTGTACCACATTCTCAGTCCACATGTCCTTTCTTTTTTGATTATTCTGTTTATTATTGTCCTCTCACACCCCAGTAAATGACCACTCAAGAAAAATGTACATTAGGGTGCAATTTATGTGATTATGATGTGATCGTGTTTTCATTGCAGTCTTAATGATCTGGATCCTTCTCATATTGATACTTGTGTAGAGTTTAGTTATTTTGCTGTTGTGCTAATTGGAAATATGCCTAAACTGAAAATGTTAATTAAACGTTTGCATTTTTAGCTGTCGGCAAATCACCCTTGAGCTGTCAAGAGGACGACACTGATCTCATTCCTCCACTGGAGCACTGTATCCGAACAAGGTAAGGATCCTTTGGCAATTCAAACACAGAGACATACACCCACATGCACAGTAATGTCTGCAGATCCTGACAACAACCAGATAATGTGTTGACATTTATTGCTGTTAATCACGGGTGTTCAAATTCCATACATACTCTAAAGACAGATATTAATTGTAAAGGTTTATGAAGTATGTACCTGGGTCAGCTCTTAATGCCTTAAACTTTTTTTTTTAGGTGGAAAGATGCATTTGTCAATTGGAACGACACAGAGCCCATTCTCTGATTGTTCACATGGTTTGATGTTATTTTAATTATAGTGAGGGAAATGTACCTACAATAAATATTTTGGATCACCAATAAATATTTTTGCATACATTTTCTTCATATTTAGGTTTTTTGAAAGGTTTAGCAATACGCATAAGCAAACATTTTTCTAAAATATACAAGTTTGGAGGGAAACTCTTACTTGTATTGCTGGTTAAATGTGTTTGCAAAAAACAGCATTGACCACAGTGGCCTTTTACTCTTTACCTGTACTTTGTACAAATGTATATAACAGATTGTTGTCCATATTTTACACTAAATTACTATTATTTCCCTGCTTATTAGAAATGAAGTGAATATGTGATATTTTAAGAAAAAAATGACTGAAAATGTACAATAAATGGGTCACATCATGTCTTTACTGATTTTTGTATGTTACTTTTTGTATAATCTTCTATTATAGTTTGGTTTTGAAATGGCCTAAATTCAAATTGCCTTTCATTACATGTGCACACTTTAAATTAGATAATCTGTTAGGTTGTACTGTATTTCTTTTCATTGCTTCAATTATATTAATGTTGTGTTGTAAAGAGATTCGACTAAATAAATACAGACTGGCATGTGTGTCAAAGAGAGTGAATATTACACTTACTTGCTTATAATTGCCTTGATTAATTTTCACTTTTGACAGACCTCTCATCTGGAACAGAAAATAAAATCATTCAATATCTCAGCTGTCTCCACGCAGTGATGCTTGTTTTGTGTCACACTCGTCATAAACACCCTTCTGTTGCAGAAACATTGATGTGTGCCTTTTTTCATGCTAAGCAACTAGGAAAAAAACTGTATATTGCTGAGAAAATGTCACACAGTCCTCTACAACAGAGTATACTTAAGGCTTTTAACTTTTTAAATGGACGTGCTTCTGCAAACATTGTCATTTGTATTTATTGTTAATATTGCTGCTTATGTAAGGGAGGAGGCTAACAGTGTCTTTGGTAAATCTGTTTTTAAAAGCTGCTGAACTGTCCTTAGTGGATGCACCAGTTATAGGTTGCTATCTGTTGATATTAATTTAAGTGTTTGAGTGTTGATTATAAATACAATAGACCAATATATGAACTACAAACATCACCGTGCTTGGTGGTACAGATGTACAATTCACTTTCATAAAAAATAATTACGCTCTGTGCATTTGATTTATTTTTAACTAATTTGATAAATGAACACTTATGTAATTCTTACACTTTTTTTTCCAAATAAAGAAAACAAACTCGAAACTAATTGTGAATTAACTCTTAACTATGTGACATGTCAGGGTGAAAAAACAGATGCAGCTGAAAGATGCCTCGCAGTTAATCAGTGTGTTTACTATTTGCCATGGCAGGCGTCAGAGCACACACAGTGTGGGGGGGCATGCAGAGGGGGTGGCAGGGAGACCTGTGCCAACACCTCCAGCACATGGGATCAAAGACACTGCAGCTGGCGCACTGACAGAGCTGCAGCAATTCACTTCCCAACAAACTGTATTGTGCAACGTGGACCGGAGTCCATTTAACATCTTGGAAGTGCAGCGTTGGGGTCAAAACATATCCAAACATTGGCAAATACATACAGTGGAACGTTAGAAGAGGCTTCCTTTATTAAATCTGTCAAAGTCACTCATATCCATGGTATTTCCATTTTGGTGCAATGGAAACGCTGGAGAAGAGCTCACTGTGATGATGACAGTTTCACTCATCGTCATTTGAGAAATTGCTAATGGAAGCTGTATAATACCAATAATGTATTATTGGTGACTCATGTAGGTGTATATGAATTCTACAAAAGACATATGAAGAGCCATGAATTAATCATGAGACATGGAGTGAATCAATGAGTCCTATACAACAATTTTACAGCCATCAAGGCTACTGCAATCACTATAAATAATGCAGTTTGCTTGAATGAGGCCTTGGGGTCTAAGAAATTGGATTAAAGTGTTTACTTTTGCCACAAAATTCTTCTGCGGATAGGGGGGAGTTCGATATACGTCATAAGGAGCCAAGTTTAGGTTTTAGGTTATATGCTAGTCATAATCTTCCCTGAATAGTGCGTGAAACATTTTAGTAAGTGCCAAAGGGCTAATCAAATTAAATGTGTGTATGATTTCAAAGTCAATTAAAGCCAGGAATCAGGACAATCCCTTTATTTGGTGAGCGGGTATCAACTCAGAACTGGGATAAGCCTGAAAGGTCCAAAGTCTGCTGCGAGACCGCTGTCACTGTCAGTCTACATTACAGCCTCATAAAATAAAGGATTAAAAAAGCTGATCCGTACGTCTGTCTCCTACCCTCATCTGCTTCAAAGAACACACCAGTGCGGTTGGAGGCGACTAGCTGGTAGTTGAAACACGAAGGTGTTCTCTCTGCTGGCGAGCTTTGGTGCAGCCGGGTACACTGTGACAGGAAGGAAATGGCCCGGCTTTGGTCTCTATTTACTCTTTTATCAAACCGGCATTTCTCAAAGGTATCAGAGGAGGGATTTGGTGCTTGTGTGTAATTGTGTTAGAGCCCTCCCACATGCTGTCCCTAGTGCATCCTCTGTCTCCTCTCCTAATCTGGGCTGTTTGTCTCCAGATAAGTGATATCCTCCTCAGATTAGGATCTGATGTCCCTGCCCTGCCCACCCGGAGGCAAAGGGATCCCCAGTGCATCCCCATGAGGTGCAAGCTATATTTTTAGCTGACTAATCAATTTATGGCTCGAGGAGAAAAACTTCACCCCTTTCCATTAATTGTCCCAAGTAATCATGATACATTATGCCAGAGAGGAAGTACTTGGTTTTGCAAGTTTGACAATATTTCGTTAAATTTGAGGGGGCACACATTTCCAAGCTGGTCTCTTCTGTTCCTGAGGAAGCTGTGATTTGTGGAAGAGACGCAATCATCCATTTTATGGCCCTTCAGAACGAGGCCATTTCATATCAAGTCGGAAACATGTTGCATTGATTGAGAGCACAGTCACACTGACTGACTCACACTGAATCTGTACATCTAAAGAAAACATGTTCTTTCAGTGCAGTGTCAGTTCAGAACTTTTTCGAACCGATGACTTCCGTGGATGATTTTTTAATGATCCCACAACAAGCCAAACTTTGTTGAATAATGCATGATCCAATGTTACAAACTGTTCCCGCTGAGTCTGTAGAGACATGCTGGCGTGAGAACTGAGCTGTTGTAATCTTTGGCTTAGCGTATGTTTTCTTCAGAACTTAGTCTATCAGCTTCCCTATGTGTGCGGGGCTGAATATTTATTTCACTACCCAAATAAAAGCAGCAGCCAATCACTGTAACTATTCCCCAGGCACATATCTCAGTACAAGATGATACAACACGACAAGAAGAAGAATGTTGGATCCTGTTTATTTTGCCAGGACTTTACAGCACACTGTTACTGTAAGGGTTTGTAATTTAAACTCCCTGCAGAAATACCCAATGTTTAAGATGAGTTTCATTAAATGGGCCATTATCACTGTGAGGAAATGACAGCTTTGCATGTTTGAATCTCAAAAAATTCTTAAGCATAGTGTTTGTTGTTTTCCATTCACGAAGCCCAAAAGGAAAACAATCAGGACCCTTTCCTTTTTGGCATGAAGACCAAGTCATGTTAGACATTATGCTTTCTGTGTATCAGAATTTAGCCAATTTACTCAAACATGTAACAAGTGGGTTGAAACTTGAAGTTTTTTAATAATTTTGATTACTATGTTCGTAAATGAGGTTGCTTGAAATAGGTAGGCTTCCATACTTTTGTCAACTGTACAAGAAACTCTTATCAAAGCAGTTTTCCAAACCTTATAAAAAGATGCTCTCTGGAAGGAAATAAAACAGAGATCATTATTAAATTATATTAAATTTAGCACCGCAATCTCCACAGAAAACACCATTTAAAATGCCTTACACATGTGATTACTTAAGGGGTTCGCTAAGCGTTTGCTGATCTTATCCAAGGTATATTTGGTTCTGTTGAGCTGGAATTGCTCAACATCCTGTTGAGTCCAAGAGTCCAAGATATCTGACAGCTATGATTGAGTGTGTAATTGCCAGAGTCAAAGACAAAAATCTGCCAGAAATTTTGCAACAAACTTCAGTTAGAGGAGGGAATTCAGTAATGGCAACACCTGCTCAGAGGGGCAGGGACGAGGAAGACTGCATCAGCAAGGTGCTGAAAAATGAAACAGAAATGTTCAAGCCAGAAAGAAAATGTTTGAGCCAGAAAGAGAAAAAAAGTATTCCCCTCTGCAGAGAGTTCGTAATGAAATCCAGTTTTGTTCAGCGCTTCAATAATAAGTAGTCAATAATAAGTAGTCAACTCCCTTGAGCTCCATTTGCAGTCACACCCATCACACTGCTTGCTTCTACAGGGTTGATCCAACTCTGAATCCTCCTGATAATTTCCCTCATCTCCAATAATAGCAAAATATGCTGTGCTTCAATATTCTTTATTGTTCAGTACTGCAGTGCATTATCGCCACTGTTGTCATTCCATATGTTCTCACAGTCAGCAATCACTCAAGTGCCAAATAAAATGTAATGAAACAATGACGAAGGATGACAAATCTTTCAGACCAATAGTGGAAGAGGAATTTTATATATATATGGGGGGAAAAAAAGCTTCCTCTATATAACTTTGATAACCAAAATGATCAGATTTTGAATTATTTTGAAATTATTATATACATACCCTTTCAATAAATAGGTGTATTTAATATTAAATTAATGTGTCCTTACAAATATATGGTACATACAGGTACATTGAAATAAAAAGCAAATCCATTCTAAAACAACCAACCATGCCCATCAGCATTTTCAGAAATGACAACAAGAACAACAAACATAAAAACACTAAAAACACAACAATGTTCATATGACTGCTGTGGATTTGAAGGCACTTCCTTGGCAACACATTGATCCCTCTTCCATAATTTTGGGACCTGAAATGAAATAAGGAAAAAAAAAAAACTTGAGAGTTAAACATCTTCAGTTTCTGCATGCTTTAAAGCTGTATTTCTGTCCAGTATCTCTGCCTTTCTGAGGAAGTCGTGTTGTCAGCTTCTAAAAAGGGTCATTAGTGGCCTGCCATTACTGGCATTCCTGGATGTTATGTCTAAGCGTACTCAGAAATGATCAGGATGACTAAATAATGAATCACTTAATATGCCTTCAAAAGCCCCTCGATTGTGATATACATTTGTCAGATTTCTCAGAACAATGAGGACAGGATCTTATTATCTGATTCACTTGAGAAACTTAATACCTATGAATGAACCTCTTCAAAGTCCTATACCACGAAACATTTAAATTAACTGAAATGACCACTTGTGTAGATGAACTCTCTCCCAGCAATCACTCACCAGGCACACCTAATTGCGTTCAGTGAGAGCACATGCTTTTACCCATGTTGGATTTAGGGCTCGACGGCAGTGAACGCATCAGACCTGCTGTCATCAAAGATCATCTTAACAAAGGAATGACTATGACTACTTCCAAAATTACTCCACTGACGATAGTCTGAGTCCTACCTTTGTCTTGAGAATGGCTATGTTTCGGTTTAGTGCATTTAAGGTTAATGTAAGAAGCATGTAAAAGTGTTTCTAGCAATAACAATTGATTCATAAGAAAGCCTAAATCATAAAAAATCTGTTCCTGTTCATCTAGTTCTAATTTTCTTACTTTGTCCTCAGACTGTGCTTTACTTATTATAAAATGTTTTGTTTTGAATCCACCTACAGATATGTAAGTTTATACAAATCTGAAAGAGTGTTGCTCACGAAGCAAGGACAGAATAAAAATTAATTTCTCATCTCACTAAAATACATTCTTCCTAATTACTTTTAATATTTATGTGAGTATAAAGAAACTTATCTTTTAATCCATGACTATGGAAGGAATGTGAGATACATATGGCCAAACATTGGCTGCCTTTTGATAAAGATAAAGCTGAAATGGTTAATTAATCAATTAGTCAACTGACAGAAAATAATCATTTTTTGGAAGGAAAATGCTAAGCGTTATCTGATTTTAGCCTCTCCAATGTGAGGATTAGAATTCCTGACAACATCGAGTGCTCAATTAAATGTTGTAATCTATTCTCCTATAGTGATGAAATATATTTATGCGCAACTTCAGCCAACCAGCGCCAACCTTAAATAAAGGTTAAATTAATATTAAACACACGAGAGCCTCTTTCTGACAGGGAAGTGTTTCAACATGTCCAACACCAAGAAATACTATATTCTTAAGCATGCAAATGTTGAACAGATGCACTACGGATATGTTTCTGATTATGTGAGCATCAGCTTTCGTCAGTTTCACATCAGACACACAAATCTGACCATGAGCAACAAAGAAATTCCTCCACGTAACGCTGAGAGAATGATATGAATGTATACACACACAGTGATGTCTATCTTAATTAACCATTTCAACGTTTACACAATAGAGGATGTTGACAAGGAATCAGAGTAATCATGTATGGACAGCAGATGAACCCCACCCAAGAAGAGAAAAACACTTCTACTCACATGCCGTATCTACGACTGCATGCAGAGGGGACTCATTGCTAATCGTGTTAGCAATCTTGCACATCTTTTGTAATCTGGAAAAAAGACATTGGGACAAAGGCCACGAATATGTTAATCATACAAACGTGAACATATAATTTGCCTCTCTAAATAGCTGGATTCTTGAACACTGGAGCCAAATGTTGAACAAATTCTGGTATAAACAGGTCAGGTATTTTCACCCCTGTTTCAATGTCACAGTGTTTGAAAAATACTGTACTGCTGGTCCTTTAACTGCAGTATGTACTTAATAGTACACAGTACGTAATAATGTCAATCAAAGTGAGAGATAAAATGTCAGTCAAAGTGAGAGAGAAAATAATGCTTATGACAATGAAAAAGTCATACTGTAAAAGGCATTACTGACATCAGAGGTGTTGCAATATGCTAATTCCTGACAAAGAATTAAAAGTCGTAATATTCCTTTAACAGAACAGCTCTGCATTTTAAGTAGACAATCACTCATGGTTACTTATATCATTGTCAGTAAAATTAGCATGAGAAATGAACCCTAAATGTTGCAGTCATACAATATGCGTCATCCCAGTCAAACAGACCGAGACATGAAACCTGACTGTAACCCAGTTGCTGTTTTGTCCACCATGTCTCCCTGTCTGGCTTAACTAAACTGCCAGCTGTATATCAAAACAGGACATTTATTAATTTCTTAAAGCCTGACATGATGATTACTGGACTGTGTCAAAGATGCAAAAGGCAGCACAAAAAGAGTGGGCTCTTTCTCTTATTCCCTTTGTCCGTGACAAGGGAGCCTCATCTGCAATCATTCTCCCATGTCTAGTTGACGTCATCTCCTTATTTCCCAAATTCAAACTTCCCAGAAAATCCTTCCAATTGACCCTTCAATTTTCAAATTTGAATCTGACAACTGAACATCCCTCATATGGCAAAACAAGCCACTGCCATACACATGGTTTTGTCATAGATCCATATGCATTTAGAAGAAGTAATTACATGCAGTTTTCAGCTGTTCAAATCCTGCACAACATTGGAACCAGCTATGTTCACATTCACTACATTAATCTGCAAATCAAAACACTTTTCCATGATTAAAAGGTACATTAAAGCCTTTAACAACTTGATTTTAAATCTTACGTATTTAAGTATTCCTAAGTAAATATACAATAATCAAAGTTCCGGTTTAGGAGAAAGCATACTTACATTTTTGTTCATGGGGGGAAAACTGATTTTTAGGGCGTTTACATCATAATACTTGTGATGATAACAGATGACACAACAGACATTGAGCAAATTGTAAAAAGAGATGAAAAAGGCATACATACATGCTGGTCTTGAGCAATCCCTTGTGTTGTGATAAAGTCTATGAAAGTGTGTTCTGCACTCCGACGAGAACTTGACTGGTCCTGCTTAATGGAGAAGGTCTTATCAGGCAAAATGAAAAAGATTTCAAGGGCTTTATTATTTCTTCTTTATCCGTCTTGCTAGTGTGACCATGCCTAAGCCCACAGTGAATTTGTGAGTAAACAACAGAAGAAAAAGACTGATCACAAAGTGAAAGTGATCCGTGCACTATCACAGACATAGTTAAGGAGTCAGTGGTCAACTGGACTTAGAAGAATTGAGTCTTAAACTATAATCACCACCAAGAGTTTCTGCACCAACATTTAAAGATTTTCACACCAATAATGAAGCCTACTCATAGGTCCTGAGACAAATAATCAGCTTAACCTTGTAATGCCTTCAACTTAATTCTGTCAGCTTCAAACCATGTGCTATTTCTCTGCACTACTGCCCTACAGCTAAGCCAGGCAACCCTCCTCTGACCCATAGCAGTGCCAGTGTTCATGAAGCTTTCTATGACTTAAGCATACTGTATGTTGGCTTACAAGAAAGAAAATGTTTTTTTTTCTCAAAGGGGCAAAACTAAGAATTTCCAGCCAAAGGTTGCATAGGAAAATGCGCCAACTATGCTCTGAAAAGATGTTTGCCAGATAAAATAGTTTTGCAATATCTGGAAAGGACAGCAGTGAAATCTAATCAAGGATGAAACTTTGCAGTCATGATGTTGTCTTTGATGGCAATTTACTTACCTGTGAAATGCTGAATGAATTTGCCTTTCATGTTTACATCTCTAGGCACAATTTCTGAAAAAGAAAACCAGGATAAGCTTGTCAATCAAGTCATCAACAACTGAGCACCCTGCATCAATCATTGTGATTGTGATGCAACGATAGATGCAGGAAATCTCTCAATATCGCCAGTTTAAGCTAAATAGAGTAGATGGGGGTAAGGGCATCAAGTACCCCCTTTATACTTTATATTGTCCATGCAGGCACCACATCTAGGTGTCTGATAACACATTGGCCACGCTAACAAGCTAAAGAGATTATTGTATTGGAGTGTAATGCTCATCAGAATAAATCCATGCTGGTAGTTACTGACATTACATTAGCCCCCAGACCCAGGAACATGTGATGCTGTAACTGCATGTAACGGCAGGAGGAGGAGAAAAGATAACAATGAACTATTCTTAATAACTATTCTAAAAAGAGTTATGGACATGTAAGGGCCAATTGTACGATCAAGCTAAAACCCAAATGTGAAGAGTGAAAACAGCAGCCTGTCAGCTAATGGGGTTAGACTACTTTAGGCCTGTGTGCTGCATTTTCTGGGAATAAATAAATACATGTCAAGAAGAATAAAATACAGAAGTCTAAAGCTGCCAGTCTAAAGCTTATTTCTTCTGCTATACATATGAAAAGAGAAACCGTAACTGAAATGAAACCCATTGTGAAGTAAATGTATTCCCTTATATTATGTCTGTCTTACCATAGCTGTCATTCTGACGCCACTGCCATGGCTTTTGAGGAACACAAAGAGACAACTATAAGGTGCTATAACACATCGTGAGTTTACAGATGTTTCTCCTTCTCCCTCATTGTGTTCAAAACAGCTATCATTGCGTGACCATGGATCTTTGGTAGTGTCACACGCACCAGTTGCTAATATGCTGCTTTTAATAACCTCAAAAGATAAATTCCATCCAGTCAGTGGTCTGAGAAAGGTACTTTTCCAATTGCATAAGCTGGGGCCGAGACTTTGAGCTTCACGATGCCTGTGCAACATCTGTAAAACATGATCTAATTGATAGTGATGTTGGAGAGAATTTGAAATTGCAGATAAACAACACATTATGCTCACTCACCACTTAATAACCTCCCATTGCACATACCAATGAAGCACAGACCTCGACTACACCCCAAGTTAACTGTGTCTGTTGCAACAATAAAAACAGTTACTGTACATTAAAAACATTTCTTTACTACAGTCTGACTCTGGCAAACCTTCTGTCTTGGATTTAAGATAATTGAAAAGATTTGTATTGAAGATTTAATCAAATGGCTTTATTTAAGCCAATAAAGGCAGAGTGGCACCGAGCACATTCTCACTTGTCAGAGACCTCAGATACTGCTCAACATCCATTTGCTTCAGGAAAAATGAACAAGGATCAATTTCAATGAGAATATTGTTGAACGTAAATTTGTTTAAGTAAGATTTAGAAGCGTAAGTGCATATAAACGAAGTGCATTCTTTATATAGTCTCCTCCTATAGGCTCATCATTCCATAATTACTGTCAAAAGGAGTGTTTGAGTAACAGTGGCTTTGATGCAGCAATTTAAATGACATTACTGTGACACAACACTATTCCTCTGCTCTGTCTGATATGTCTTGCGGAGAGAAGCAACCGATTGGAGATGCTTTCCTGCACGTCATAGTGTGTTTGTGTACATGTGGGGTGGTCATCATTCATGTTTAAGATTCCACAATGAATCACACTGAATGAATCATTCACAAGTTTGGCACGACGATGCTCCTCCTACAGGAATTCATAGTACCTATCCAAGTCTCCGTCCATCAATCAATCACACTTTGAATGAGGGAGAGATATGTCCAATACATGTGCTGGAAAGGTGTCTCATGTGACATTACCCTTTTGTCCTACACAGATGAAGCGTACTTGCATTACATGCATTATACAACCGTTTTAAAATGAGCCGGAGATTTGGGGACAGAAAGATCTGGACACTGTACCCTGTTTAATAAACACAAATGAACAGGCAAACCTAATTTTATTTTCCATACATCTCGCATTAACATGCAGACACCAAGTTCCATTCAGCCAAACTAAATAAGGCTCGTAAATAAAGTGTACAGCACAGACCAGACCAATGACAGCTGTCTCCCACGGTAAAATGGGGATTATGCTTTCATCATCAGGACCTAAAAATAAATCTTATCAGCTTACCTATGAGTCTACTGTTATCCAGCCTAGGAACATAGAAAGGCTTTTCACGGGAGGAGAACTTCATGTCTTGGGCTGAAGTGAAGAGTCCACTGCTACAGCTCCTGGAGACGAGTTTATCCCGTTGCTGGCTGTCTCTGACAACCTGTAAGATTAGATCCAACAGGGTCCTTCTTTCTTTCTGCTTGACATCCTTGCTGTCCATACACTGGCCCGAGGTGATGAGCAGAAAGAAGATAGTCAATAGTATGTGCCAATTTCTCTCCACCTGCATGACTTCACTGTCTGAACACACAAGCAAATAACTTTTGTTACACAGGAGTTTCATGAGTCATTCAATTATCACTGCAATTCTAACAAGCACAAAGACAGCTGTACACTTTGCATCATTCTTCACCCCAACAGATGTATCAGCCTTGTTTTGTCAGATAAGATCCTCAACATTCCCAAAACTACACCACAAATACACACATACATAGCCTCTCAAAGTGGAATTAATCGCAACAAAAAGGGTCTGGTGCAATTCACTTTACGCAGGAGTTGCATTTCTTCTAGTTTAATACAAGGGTAAAACACATGTAGTCGATCTAACTTACTAGTTTAGGAGTTAAAGATGCTTATGCCCTGGAGAGTGGACACAGTTGTCTTCTGCAAAGTCTTCCAGGCGTTGTCTGCGGTACCGACAGGAGAGAGAGAGAGAGAGAGAGAGAGAGAGAACAGCCAGCAGAATGTGCTCACCACCGTCTTTCTTGAAATAATGCGTCCCTATTTATGCGAGGAGCCACCTTCTTGAAGGTAATACAATCGATTTCGAGTGGGTGGTAAAGCAATGTTGACATCTTTGGTGCAATTTCTTCCAGTGACATTCGCTCACTTTGGCGTGCGCCCCTCCTTTACGCACCACAACATCACCAGTTGTAGTTTCACAGGACTATTTAACTCCAGATAAAGAGGACCCTTTCCAGACAGAGTAATGGTTTGACATCTAAAAACGAGCCTCCGAGATTTTCATTGCAAAAATAAACGACAAAGACTGTGGCGCGGCAACGCGCAAGAAAGTAGTTTTCCAAATGGACCAACTTGTTGGATGTTGGATGCAGAGAAGAGAAGAATCTGTGGGCCTGTAAGCTTCTAGCTGACCTGTCAGCGTGTCGATGTTTTTGTTCGCCGATGTCCAAGTCTTGTGACCGCCTAAGCGCTGCAGAGAATGCGCCTCCGGGAGCAGCCATCCGGCTGTTTCCACCCTTACTGAATACGAAATCTATAATTGTTAAAGAGCTTTTAAGAATTATGAATTGGGAGGGTACGTCTAAAAATGCGTTTTAAAGGGAGTCCGAAAAAAAGTTAGTGGGCTGCTGGCTCACTAACTGCCCTGCCTGGTCCCCCACCCCACACTCAAGACAATCTAACAGTAGTTCCAGTAAACAGTTGGCTAAATGAGTGTAATAATAAATGAATGCATAAAATCTGCAGATTGGTTCATATTTTCACCTGTCATTCATAGGCTACAGCTTTCTTTATATCTGCCGAGATGTAATCCGGCACTGGCAGCTATACACCGCATTTGCACTTTGCATGCATCCCATTATGTTATACAGTATACTGGAGGAAAAACTGCATTTTTACTGACAGACTGTGATTCCAAAGGAAGGACGTCACCTAGTGGTGTCTCACTTGGCAAAAAAAGTTGCTGCAATTCAAAGAAAGCTGTAGGCCCATTACTCAAAGTTTACATTAATAATTAATTAATTTAATCAATTAATTAATTAAATTATTATTATTATTATTATTATTATTATTTCAGGAAAGGGTAAAAAAGTGTAAAATACAAGTCACATGCTCAGTCTCCATGTGGTGAGTTACTTCCGGATTGGCTGTTGCTATGGAGACGGCCCGAGCACCATGTAAACTCCGGAGAGCTGAGCTCATGTTTGATAAACTGTAGCCAACGTTAGTTCAGTTTCTCACTCTGCAGCTTTACTTCTGTAAGAAACAGCGAAACACTTGTTCTTCCTCTCTGGAGACAGAGACATGTCGCAAAGGTAAAACCTCCCCGCAGCCACCGCCGCCTCACGTCGTGAAACGTTAACTTGCCAAACTTTACTTTGGCTCGCTCAGTTAGCTGCAAACGACCGTGGCAGTGCTGAAGCAGCGCTGTACTGTTATTCCGTGTTTAAAACGTGAAAGTATCATTCGTTTTGTAGTGCGTGGTTTTGTGACTCAAAGTACACCTGGAACCGTTACTTTCAGTGATGGCGCCTGACTGACTGTGCGACCTGGACTTGTTAAATTGGCTTAACCTAAATTAGCATTGAACAACACGACAGAAGGCGATACAAGAATAAGAAAAGGGATTGGAAAGCCTGTTTTTCCAGCCCTGGTTCACGGCAGCAGTGACTTACTGTATGGCAACAATAACGCCTGTTTTGCCCTTTAACTTGTGACCCATTATGAGACAAATTTCCAAATACCCCAAAAAGTAAAAAATAAATCATGAATGTGGTGTGGCCTGTATAGATTATGATGTATTTCTTTTTGACTATCACTCACCTACCATTATTTAAAGTACCATTTAACCACCCTGGCCCTCAGCTCTTTGTTTGCATTGTTGTAGGACATACAACCAGCTGTGGGCAGATGCCCACCTTGAGTTGAGCCGTCTGCTGACCGAGGAACTGCCTGCTGAGCCCCCTCGCCCGGAAAAGGACAGGGTAGTGTTCTTCCAGCGCCTGGCCATGCTTTACGTGCGCTACATCCAGATCTTCAGACAGCTGGAGAAGGTCTATGACCAGTTGGTCCAACCTCAGAAGAGACAGCTTATTCGGGAGATTCTTGATGGTGTGTTGGGGAGGGTGTTGGAGCTGAAGAATGAAATGGTGGAAAAAGAGTTTTCGGAGTACCACTACATGGATGATGTCCTTCATGATTTGAAGCTTACACCTGTGAGTTTTTCAGAGCAAGTACAATGAAATTAGATTGCTGAAGTTACCTGAGCAAAATCATATTGACTTATTTACGGCAGGTATTGGCTTTATCAAGGATGACCCTTCAGTAATCACATACAGTAACTCAACAGCTATTTTCTTTGTTGTCACTGTAGGCAGACCTTGAGATCCCTATCCCTCGCTATTTCATCAGTGATCGCAGCAAAGAACTTAAAGAACGAAAGACGATGCTTACAGATATCCTTAAAATGGTGGAGGTTACTGAAAGCCCCGAGGTAAGTTGAAAAGTAGCCACATCTTCCTGTGTGTAAATGAGTTCATTTTATTTATGATTTCATTTTGTTGCATAGAAAAACTTATTACAATAAAAGTTTAATAGATGTCGGCTGTTACTGGGAAACAAAAAATATGTTCATTGTTATATTTAATGGATCAATGACAAGCAGATCTCAAATATTTCAAGTATTTTGTGTACTACTGTTTCTTTTTCTTTTTGGTCCCTACAGCCTCTAATGGCCAAGGGCATGAGTCAAGAAGAGGCCATTAAGGTCATTCAAGTGGCGGAGAGGGCGCGTCAAGGACGCCTGAGGGCAAAGTTGAATGAAGAGAGCAGAAATATGAACAGGATGCACAGGACAAAGGACCCTGGTACAGCTGGCATTGAAATGGCAGCAGTTTGCATTCAGAAGGTCCTCTGTTATCAGCATAATCCTGCATGCCTCTTTCTCTGCCTCTTTGTTTTGCTTGTGTCATCTTTCGTGCTGAGAGATTTGGCTGAATGTGATTTCAGGTGTGGAGGGGCTACATACAGAGGAAGAGGGCAAAGATTGCTCGGGAAGAAGAAATGATTTTTCTGGGAATGGTGAGTAAAGATCAGTAAAGCATCAGTTTTGCTAATTGTCTTAAATTGTAAAATTAGATCCACAACTTTTTACAAAATCACCATTATTTCTGAATGAAACCAATCTAAAAGCTGAATGATTTGTGTACTTGAAGACATTATGTCTTATATCATGAAAGCAATATTTCCTTGTTCCACTTCATGAATTAATATATCTTGTGTTTACTTAATCTTCCTTGATTACCTTTTTTTTCTGAGATCTTGCATCAAATGAAGCGGTGCAGGTTTTTAACACATACATTATGTTTGGTAACTCCCATGTTAGGCCATGGATCCAAAATACCAGGTGCCATGCCCTGCAGAAATCACTTCCCAGGCCACTGAATCTTGCACACGGGTTAAACAGGAGGAGCATGACGAAGACTATCAGAAGTCTATAGTGGCTGTCACAAACCAACTACGGGATGTGGAGGGTCATGACATAAGCAAGACCATGAAAGACCAAATCCGACAGTGGTTCTTTGAATGCCGGTAAGGTGGCACAGAGAGGCTTGTTATGATTTTTGTTATTTCAGAGGAGCATTTCCACATTCAGTTAATTTAATCAAATTGTTGTTGTTTGTTTGTTTTTTAAATAGTGATGCTACAGGATCGTTTCCAGACTACCCAGATGAAGAGGAAGGAGGCTCAGCCCTCATTTTTGCTGAGAAGGACCCTCAGCAGGTAAAATACACCCAGGGTCAAAAGTATTATTTATTATATATTTTTACATTAGTTTGTAGAAGGAGAATGACATTCGGTGTGCACAAATTTTTCAGTTAATGGAAGAAATTGCTGCAAAGGAAGAGGAAGATTCTAACAACAAACCAAAAGGGAAGGATGAAAAGAAGGAAAAGGGAAAAAAGGACAAGGGAAAGGATGATGAAGAAGTAAGGGCTCACAGCTGTATTCAATTAATTTTATTGATTTTAATATAACATTCAGTAAATATTGGTGATATCAGCCCATTTAAAATGGATAAGAATAAAAAATAAGTGTGATTTCACCACTTCAAACCTGGTAAACTGAACATTCACTAAACCAATGTAACTTTATTCTGAACCACAGGAAGAGGAGGCAGGGTTGAAGATGCTACCTTCGGCTTTTCTGGCAGACTTGG
The DNA here is from genome assembly GCA_031216445.1 of Lateolabrax maculatus. NCBI lineage: Eukaryota > Metazoa > Chordata > Actinopteri > Acropomatiformes > Lateolabracidae > Lateolabrax > Lateolabrax maculatus. Next base: position 13,642,490 of record CM062196.1, read on the forward strand.
AAGTTGGAAACAAAACCTTTGTAGGTATGTTTAAATCTAAAAAAGGTCAAGATATCCACTGGTTCACAGTTTATTTAAAGTGTAGCCCCTCAAATGAATAAAAATCAACACTTCTTCACATGCTTAAAATAAGGATTATAAATTCACATTCAGTTCAAAACCATTTTGAGAGTATGCTGTTTAGATAGGAACCTACAAAATGGGAACGGGTATGCAACGTTACTATACACCTCTTAGTGTACAGTACTGTAATGGTCACTCATTCACATAAATAAAGCCTGATCTGAATGTTTGTCGTCCAGATTTTTGGAAAACCCGCAATGAGTCAAGAAACTTCAACCAGAGGCACGAGGTGGAGCTGATCAAGGAAGAAAAGAGGAAAGTTGTTGAGGCAGAGATTCGAGCACAGGTGATGCTGACTACAGAATACAAAACATTTTAAAGCATTACATATTCTAAACCACACATGTTAGGAATCTAACAACCAAATTGTTTTGCTTGTATCAGGTAGATGAGCAGATGAGACAAGAGCTGGCTGAATGGAAGCTGGCTGTGGATAAAGACAAGGGTGGTAAAACCAAAGGAACTGCCAAGGTAATAAGTGAAAAACAAATAACAATCGACAAATTGTATTTGTCTGGGAGGTTTGGTCACAGTTTGTCCTGATGATATTTATTGTACTCCACAGAAAAAGAAAGGATCTAAGAGTGGGAAGAAGAAAAAAAAGGAGAAAGATTTGACATCTGATAGGTGAGGTCACACAGAGGATGCAGATATGAAGTTTATGATTTGCAGTACAGAATTGAGTTGTATGAAGTCAATTAGTCAATGCAAATGCTGGAGAAAACAATTACATTATTTATTCACATTTACTAGGACTCTTGAGTCTCTGTGTCAGGAGCTGGTGGAACAGGGCTTGTTGAAACAGGCAAATAATGTTAGGCTGCAGGATTACTTGGGTAAGACTTCATATATTGTTTGTGTAAACTGGTGTGCCATCTTTCAGATCTCTTTATGTGTTCTTATGATAATGATTTTATGTGTACTTTAAATCTGATGCAATCAGTGTGTAGACACAGTCAATCAAGGTAACTGGAAACCATTTAGTGGTCATGTGCTGCCCTCTTCTGGTTTGTGATTGGCAAAACACTATGATGCTATAAACATATAATTACATTTCTTATCGCCACATTTCTTACCACATCTTAGTGGTAAGGAAATAGAGATTAGATTGAAAGTAATTTCTTGCAGTTTTCCCAATGATTCACTTTGCAGCTTAATAACTATTGTTCTAATAGTTGTTCCCTCCTGTTCCTAGGTGACTATAGCTACCTTGGGACCACACTAAGGCAAAATGACATTGAGCCCATGCCATCATTGTCAGATGTGCGGCAAGTCTTGTCTCTCTATGCGATCTTACCATTAGGTATGAAAGTTATTCACATCGTATTTAAAATAATTATGACTGAAAATATTATGGTTTGAATAGAAGATGTGTGTTGTTGCAGGCTCTCAAGTGGTACATGAGAAGGCTCCTCTGATAAAGGCCATCTTACTGACAGGGCCGGCGGGTGTAGGTAAGAAGATGTTGGTCCATGCAATCTGCCAGGAGACAGGTGCCAACCTGTTTGATCTGTCTCCTCTGAACACGGCAGGAAAGTACCCAGGCAAGAGTGGGCTCGCCATGATGCTTCACATGGTGTTCAAGGTAATACACTGGCATTTAATAGAATGTAATAGAATGTAGTGGCATTTTAGCAATTCTCTAGTTATAGTAGTTATTCTAAAGTTCTTTTTATTACGGATGTCAAACCAAAGGAGTATTTTTTTCCTTTGAAGTCATAATCCTCACTTGACCCTCAAGTACTGTAAATCAAATACCCGAAAAATGGAGTGCATTTTCTCTAAACGTGGTTTGTGGTATACGGGGAAGCATGTTGTCATGTCGTAGCAAGCACCTAGTTCAGTTTATTATTTCATGGTGAACTTGATGGAACGAGGAATTTTATGGAACTGCCTCTTGCTGGTATTTACATTGTGGTCTAAGGATAGAGGGTGTCGTATGCTATACAGATTGTAAAGCCCCCTGAGGCATATTGTGATTTGTTATCATGGCTAAATGAATAAAGTTGACTTGACTTGACTTGGCCAGAAAGGTAACAAGCGGTTCTTCATAATTCTGTTCACACAGGTTGCAAGATTGCTGCAACCTTCGGTAATATGGATTGAAGACGCTGAAAAAATGTTCTACAAGAAAGTTCCCAAGGAAGAAAAAGAGGTATTTCTGAGAAAGACAAAAGCTGAACCACTATTATAATGTTTTGTTTAAATGGTTCAGATATCAATTTGCATGGTAATTGAAACCATTTTGTATTTGTACACAGTTAGATCCCAAACGCTTGAAGAAAGACTTGCCCAAGTCTCTCAAGTTGATCAAAGGGGAGGATCGTGTTTTGATAGTAGGAACAACCAAAGACCCACTAAGTGCTGATATCAAGTCACTTTGTAAAATGTACAGCAAAATCATCCTCATCCCAAGAGCTGACTACGGCTCCAGATACAGTAAGAAGAGACAAATTGAGAAACAGTTTTAGTTTTTCATATTATATTAATCATATAATTGTATGCATATAGGTGGTTGGTATGTAAAATGACCTTTGACTCTGTTCTCCTTCAGTCTTGTGGAAGCAACTGATCAAAAAGCAGGGAGGTGAGGTCACCAGGATGCTGGACCTCAGCTCTCTTGCGAAAATTTCTGATGGCTACACGCCAGGTCACATGGTCCAGGTGATCCAGAGCGTTGTCACCAAGCGTCGCATCCTACAGCAGGCAAACAGACCACTGACTGCTGCTGAGTTTGTTGCTCCATTAGCCAAAATTGACCCCGTGTTTCAGGAAGAAGAAGAGGCCCTTAAAGTACGGTCAATATATGTCATATTTTGTTTGTCATTGTAATAATATGATCATATTAGTTTGGTTTGTTACTTCTGTTGTTGATTTTGTGTTTTTCCTTTTTGCGTCATCAGAACTGGTATGCAAAAACCCCCCTGGGAAAGAAGAGGATTAAAGCTGCCACAGGAAAGGAAGAAGAAGAGGCACCGGTTAAAGGCAAAGATGCAAAGAAGAAAGGGAAAAAATAAGTTTGTCAACATGTTTTTATCACAACTGAATGTAGTTAAATATTTATTGAAGCTTGTAAGTGAATTGCCTTCTGAAGACTGTCCCTTCTACTCTCTACAAAATATATTAATTCAATTAAAAGCAGTCATTCTGTTTTCGTTGTGTGTTTTGCTGTTAATTGGGACTGCAGGGTACATATTTGATGATGAAACAAAAATGGTAATATCATGTAATATCATGATGAAAGCTTCTTGGACCAGTTACTAAAACTTGGTTGAAGGAGACAGAATGCACCGCTCCAACATTTCAAATAGGACTTTGTCCAGCCTATAAGTGAGGGTGCTAACTCCTATTTTGTGACCATCATATTAAGAGTTCTTGTAGCTCGGACACGATGATCTATCTATTTCTGCCTTATTACTAATCAAATTTCATCATTGTTTTCTAGTTCCAGGTTTGCTTTATATTTACTTGAAACCTTGTAATGCCTACTTCTGCATGCGATTATGTTTGGAGTTGATCCACTAGATGACTTTTTAAAATATTTACTTCAATATGCAGCCAGTCAAACTACTCTATATGAATATGATCTGAAATACATTCAGTGGCCTTGCTTGGGTGGACAGACTCCTATGGCTATAGTTATCAGACCCAAGGCCACGCTGTAATTAGACGTACCAAGACTGAACGTTTTATTTGCTTCTGTCAAGGGCATCTAAGATTGTTCTACTGTATGGCAAAGAAGAAGATTAAGAGTTCTACATTTGGGATGTTACCGACAGAAATACCACTAACATTATGGTGTTACACACATGGATGATATGGCTCTTAAGGTCCACTGGTCGGGGGGTGATGATCAGATGACTACTGTTTGTGATTAAATATATGGGTTGAATATTTCTATATTCCCCTATTATGACCGCTATCAGGTGTGGAGAGTCTGGACCAGAGGAAATGTGACACACAGGAGGGGGGGTGTTTCCAAACAAGGATCCAGAGGCTTAGGTGGAGTGTTCAGCTGTTTTGTCGAGTTCTAAATTCACTCAACACATCCTCACATTGCCTTGGTTCCTTTAACATTGCTCTATTTTTAGTGCACCATCGATAGGATGCTACGCACATAAAAGCCCACATCTTAAGATCTGTTGGCTGTCTTCACTGTAGTGGGACATGATTTGAGGCCTTTTCTTAAATTTTCTTTAAACCAATATAATATATGATCTGTTGGGGATACATAAGCAAAAAGTTTTCAGGTAAATTGACTATTTATCCTATCCCACTCAAATGTCTAAGGAAGATGTTAAAGCTTTGTAATCAATGGGCTGCTGGAGATCTGTAAAATGAGACTGTTTTGTGGTTTGTGGGCTACCATTCCCCACTCAGTGACGACAAGTTGTTTTTTGTCCCCTAGCAGGACTGCACAGAGATTATCTTGTCGAGTTTCACTGGACTTAGAAGTGCTCAGTGGCACATGGAGCTGTCTATCAAACGGAGGCGAACACAATGCTCTGCTGGCTTTGTCCTGTGTTGCAGTCCGGATGAGGGAACCCCACCACTTTTAATCTTTTTGTTATAATGCAAACAAACACCTTCCCCCGACATCTCTTGGGTAGATCGAGCTAGAGGAAGGTGCATTCACATTCCCCAGCAATGGGGAATTTTCTGTGTTTTTTAGTCTGATGTCCTTTGAGCCCCTTGCATCGAGAGCCCATCATGAGTAGCAAACCAACCCTATCACTTACTCTGATGTCAGTAAATGAGCTCACAAGGGGTTGCTGATTGGCTGTTATTTAAGAGAGGAGATGTGTGTCTTAATATCGTTTAATCTCTGGTGACCTTTCAACTGCAACAGTGGTGGAAACTCCCCGTGAAGATCCATGGATTTCTCTAACCTGAGGTTTAGCACACTGACAGACATGGATCAGTAATGCAAAGAGCATGTGATTCAACTACATCATCCTTATAATGCAATGCTTTACTTCTGTCTTGGACCAGTCATTTTGGTGGAGGAGAGCTTAGATCTCTGTGCAAGCAACCTGATGATGGATTTGATTGTGTTTAAAACAACCTATTCATGTGCAGACAATCCAAATTATATAGACCACTCGCCTACATCCTCACGCCACATGAGGGTAACTGCCACTTACTGAGATGCTTTCAAGTAATTTGCACTGAGCTTGTCTCTCACTCTTTCATGCACACTAGAAAACAATCAAACACACTAAGCATATTGTATACATTTAGATTGTTTTCAATAGTTCGACTGATGCCGGACATGAGTTGCCTCACATCATTAAAGCCAAAGCTATCTTTGCCCTCATACTGACAGAAAGCTATTTTGGAGGTTAGTATGTGGGGAGAGATATGTCAGCTGTTCAGCACTACACTCCATCAAAGCAAGAAAAAAAGAGAAAGTGCTATAGGCTGTCTGCTTTGGGGACTGGGACGCAGCTTGTAAACCTGGGCATGCTTTCCTTTGGCTAAATGTTTGTTGTTAATCTTAAAGGCTTTGTGAGAAAGAATACAGGACGCAGACAGATCTGTTGCCATGGTGGATGTTTTATTCAGCTCTTTTTTCAGTTGAAGGTGTTTTGTTTTTTTGCCACAAGCGTGACAAGAGGGCATGCAAGGATTTATTCTTTCTAGAAAACACTTAAATTGAAGGTGGGTGCATCCCTGCATGTGGTTTTATATGTTCTTGTGTTATTTTGGTAATTTTTCTAATCCTTATTTCTTTGCATAATTTGATAGAACCAAAAGAAAATCACTATTGAATGTGGTGTTCATGGAAAATGAGTTAAATCATATACTGCAAAGTTGTATTAGATACGTAAGTTTCAAGGGTGTTTCTTTATTTCCATGGTAGATATTAATTTCACATGCCATCTTGGAGAGGATCTAATTGGACCCATCGTAACTTATTAGACCTCTAGAAATAATCTATATAATGTTTGGCAAATTCAGTGTCGTTGTGTGGCGCATCATAAAATGTAATTTTAGCTGCTGGGTAATGAGATAGAACGACCCTCCTCTTGGAGTACTCATGGCCCCAGTGATAGTAGGAGGAGCCACCCAAAGTGTTTCATGATCTCAAATATCATGTAAATTAGTTTGGTAATTGGCAGTTCTCATTTGGCCTCTTGTTTTCTTTTTTTTTTTAAAGCTTTCCCTTCTTCTCAGCTCAGTGCATGCAGTGTGATGGAGGTGGCATCACAGCTGAGTCTATATTGGTGGTGCTGAGCTCAGCCAAGTGAGGTGACAGAGATTACTCTGTTCTTCATTACAGAGGAGGACTGGCATGCCATCACAGAGATCAACCATATTGGAATGATGCCATGTGTATCCAGTGCAATGCAATACAATGTTGCCATTTTGGAAGTGATGGTTTATATCATTATTAGCCTGAGAGGAATTTGTTTGGTATGTGAAATTAGTTTTGTCCAAAAAAACCACATGTCATACATTGCAACAGGTTATTTGCAAAACAGTATCTACAGAGTCTATCTAAAAGAAGCTGAATGGCAGTAAGTGTGATCTACTTTGTAGAAGCTGGTGGCTTTATGGCTGAATATCCTTTATGACAACAATAAAACAGATTATTAGTTATCTTCTGAACCGGGCCATAACCCGATATATATATGTTTTTTTTTTTTTATCTTATTATAGTTGTAGCCCTTCTGTGATAACCGTGTTAAAAAGCAAACAAGATTCCCCAATCACATTGAGAGAAGAGCAGGAGGCATGGGAGACAATAAACCTGGAGGAATAGTAGCTGCAGCAAGTAAGTTCTTTTTTCACACAAAGTTTTAAATGTTAATGTAGTTTATGCAATGTGAATGAGCTTTTCAATCTATAATTGTGTGTGTGTGTGTGTGTGTGTGTGTGTGTGTTTGCTAGAGAACCGCCTGCAGGTGGTGAAGGGCTTGGAGGATGTGGAGGTGTCTGAGTGTGAGAGCTGCTCCTTTGAGGTGACCCTTAACCTGGCCTTTATCGAGGGTGTGTGGACCAGAGATGGGATGCAGCTGAAGTCCAAGCCCAACTGCCGCATCAGCACGCATGGGAAGAAACACTCCCTCATACTGAACAGGGTGGCTTTGGGGGAAGCAGGCCTATTCTCTTTTCAGGCCAATGGCATTCAGACCTCAGGCAGACTCACTGTCAGAGGTAAGGTGGTACGATAGACTGTGCCACTTCCATGGCCACAGTATTTAACTCTGTGTCCATGTGACCAAGACAATGGACATGTCTGGTCCTGACCAATGCCTAAACATTCAAATGATGGGATAAAGAAATTAGAATATGAATGCCCTCTTGTCTTACTATTTTAGGTAATAGCCTAATTCACTTGATGGAGAAAGAAAGCTAGAAAGATTTGTCAATTTATACAATTACGAATGAGTAAATAAATAATAATAAGACATTATATGTAAGATAAAGAAAGAGGACCATATACATTGTGGAATCTTAGTTTAGGGATGGTTATGCTGGTCGTTTTTCCAACCACCACAAGGCGACTTGTAAAATTTTGTACACACATTCATGGTCCCTAGAGGATGAATCCTTGTGACTTTTGTGATCCCCTCTAGCACTGACAGCTGGTTGACAATTTTGGTTTGTATTGAAATATCTCAGAACTGTTACTGAAAATGGATTACTGTGAAATTTGGTAAAACATTCATGGTACTCAGAGGATGAATTGTAATAACTTTGATCCACTGACTTTTCATCTAGCACCATCATCAGGTCAAAATTTCAATTGGTCCATTATATTTATTTATGAACCTGCAAAACTAAAGACATTCCCATCAACTTCAGTTATACTTTGTGTTTAGTGATAAATAAGAAATGTTAGCATACTAATACACTAAACTAAGATGGTAAACATGGTAAACATCAACATAATACCATTATCACTCGAAGCATGTTCATTTAATGTAATTTTGCTAAAAAGGGGCATGGCATCCCTCCTCAAATTGCCTACTGCCCACATCAGAGCCTCATTGCCTTTATGAATGAACAAACGACACTCAAACTCCTGTCAAAGTTTCATCAAATAGTCATTACAGGGCTGTTGAAGAATAATCTGATGATCAGTTTCATAAAGTTCTGTTTGCTTGCTTAAACTGTGTTTAAAGTCATGGTTTGGTTATCTTCTGCCAGCTAGGGACATCTACATAGTGAAGGAGCTGGAGGATGTTGACACGATGGAGCGTCAACTTGTGAACTTCCTCTGCGAGGTCAACCAGGTTGATGTGGATGGTCGGTGGTACAGAGATGACTGCCGAATTCGACCTGGGGACAACATCAAGATCAGACACCAGGGTAAGAGACCAACCACGCAGGTTTTTACAGAAATTAAAGCCTAAAGAGTATAAATACCTGTTTGAGTGCTCATAGAAGTTGTACCTGGTGTGTTAGATACAATACATAAATATATTAACACTTTTGCTTTGATCTGATTGCAGGTAAAACTCACACCCTGTTCTTCAAGTCAGTCAGGCCAGAGCATGCTGGAGAGATCAGATTCACTGCAGAGCGTGTCTCCTCCTATGCAACACTCACAGTAAAAGGTGAGCTACCAGACTGTTAATGTCACAATTTAACACAGATTTATGGAGGAAATTATGCCTGAACCCATTTGGTCACTAAAGGTTTACAGCCTGTTCCTTTCTTCTTCAGAGCTCCCAGTCCAAATAGTGCGTCCTCTTAGAGTCAAAATAGCCATGTATCACCACCGGGGTCTGCTTGAGTGCCAGGTGTCACGGCCAAATGCTCAGGTCAGGTGGTACAAGAACAGGAAGGAGCTCCTGTCCAGTAAGAAGTACCAACTAATCAGCCAAGACATCTACAGGCAACTGACCATCGATGATGTATGCTCTTCAGATGAGGACACCTACACCTGTGATGCAGGAGATGACCAAACCTCTTGTCAGCTTCTGGTGGAGGGTGAGATTACTGCTGTCACAGCAATCATATCAATCACAATGTTAAGTTTGAGTGAATGTTTTGCATTCATGTACACACTTTTAAAATACTTACTATATCATGAGTGAAGCCTATGTGAACATATGTTTTCTAATGTGCAAACTATACAATCGGGAGTGTTTTTTGTAATGTTATAAGTCAGGAGATGTGTCAATAGTAGTAATATATATTATGGATGTACATGCAGAGCAGGCTATCAGCATAGTGCGGGGGATGAGGTCAGTGGAAGTGATGGAGCCGGAGCCAGCCCTGTTCCATGTGGAGACCAACCTGAAATCAGGGAGACCGCCCCGGTGGACCCTGAGCGGTGAGGTGCTGGAGCCCAGCGCAGCAGTGAACATTGACAGGGAGGGCACCCGCCACAGCCTCTGTCTCACCTCAACAGATAGCTCTATGTCCGGCCCTGTGCTCTTTGTTGCTGGCAAGAGTCGTTCCACTGCTCAGCTTACTGTCAAGGGTGAGTTGCCTAAACCTCATCTGAGTATGGAAGAGAGCAATTTGAAGTTGTGATAGAATCGGATTTTTCTTAATCTTTATCTAAAATAAAGATAAAATGGTGTTCTGAAATGAGACATAGTGTATAATGTAAAATATTGTTTTAATGTTGTTATTATTGTGCAGTAACAATGTAAAAGTCAGTAGGTACCACACTCAGTGCAGTTTCCCCTCTCTCCACAGGAGGATTTAAAGTTGTTGTAGTCACCTGGTGTGGCTCCGCCTCATCTGTATGCACCCTTGAGGGTTTAAATTATTAGACAGTGTGTGGATTATTTTCGATCGATACATGACTATGCATGTTTTTATTTATTCATATTGCTATGAATTAGATGCTATTGCTGCATTGCCACAGCAAGGAGCATCATAGAGCATGATAAATTGTATGGGATTAGCAGTCAGGACGGGACTGAAAAAATAGCTCAGTAAAAAGTTTTTGTGCAGTTATAATGCTTCTAAATCTTTTCAAAGTAATTCTGCAGTCAGATAAAATTTGAATCTCAAAAGAACATCCCTCCAAGCAGGCTCTAAACTGTAGTTCAGAGTGCCTGCTCTCAGTGTTAGCCCTGTGTCTCATTAAGCAGCTTTACATCTCTCTCCCCTAGAGCGACCTCTTCAGGTTGCCCAGCACTTGGATGATGTCGAGGCGAAGGAGAACAGCTCTGTGACTCTGAGTTGTCAGTTTACCCCCTCTCCCAGAGTGGTGCGGTGGTTTAAAGGCCGTACGGCTTTGAAGACCTCCAACAAGTACAGCATGAGGACCGGAGGGAAACGAGCAGAGCTGACCATTCATGGCTTGACAGGGATGGATGCAGGACAGTACCGCTGCATGGCTGGGGGTTCACAGAGCACAGCACATATTATGGTAGAAGGTAGGTGAAAAAAAAGTTTGAGGTAAAGTAATAACGCTTTCTGTATTGGCTATTTATTATTCTTCAGATTTTTATTAAGTTCAGTTGATTTGGCATCATTTCTTTCCCCCTTTTATTCTAGTGAGAACGCTGAAGTTGGTTAAACACCTTGAGCCAGTGGAAATTGAGGAGGATGGCATTGCTACGTTCTCATGTGAGCTCAACTATGTGGTGGCAAACGTGGAGTGGCTCCTCAACAATGTTCGCCTCTATTCCAACGCCATCAACAGGATCCAGCACATGGGCACGATGCACAGCCTCACTATCAGGAAGCTGCGGCCCCAGGAGGGCAGGGTCACCTTCAAAACAGGCCTTCTCTCTGAGACAACCTCCTTAAAGGTCAAAGGTCAGCTTTGGGAATAGCTGAAGTGTATGATACTGATACTTACATTTCTATTTGTTCATTTCTGAGAAACATGCACACTATGAATGGTGTTTTTGGCCCCAGAGCGCCCAGCAGTGTTCCTGAGGTCTCTGGAGGATGCAGTAGGGGAAGAGCAAGGGGAAGTCTGCCTGCAGTGTGAAATTTCCAAAGAGACAGTGACCCCTGTTTGGAGAAAAGATGGTATGGTCCTGACCGCTGACGATAAACATGAGTTACTCCAGTTTGGGAAGTCCATGGCACTGATCGTCCATTCCCTGAGCAAGGATGACGCTGGACAGTACACCTGTGACCTGGGCACCAGCCAGACAAAGGCCAAAGTTACTGTACATGGTGAGTAGTAGGGAAAATGCTGTTGGTTATTTGGGAAGAGGTCTAAACATCACAAAGATATTAAATTACTTTCTGTGGTGTTAGGTGTTTCTCTGTCTGTATTGGTACTCTATAGCTTTGAGATCTGGTGCACAGGTGATAAAATTCAATGTAAAATGATATGTAAGATAAAATATGTACCTACTGTAATAAGGCTGCTTTGTTATTATATTTACCTGCAGACTTACACATCACTATTGTTCAGCGTATGAAGACAACATCTGTCCTGGAAGGTGAAAGCTGCACTTTTGATTGTCACCTCTCTCATGAGCTCGACGATGAGCCTTCCTGGACCATCAATGGCCAGGTGGTGGTCACCAATAGCCGTATCCAACTTATCAACAATGGCCGCAAGTATAAGATGACCATTAGAGATGCTATGCTGACCGACGCTGGAGACGTGGTCTTCACAGTTAAAGACCTAAGCTGTAGGACCATGCTCTTTGTTAAAGGTGAATACCTGGCTTTCTCAGATAAAATGATTAGCACAGTTTGTCTGTGATTGTGTGTGCGGCGATACATACACAAACAAGAAAAGCCTGAGCATGAGTGATACATTTCCCCTCCTTTAGAGAAACCCGTGCACATCTTCAGAGACCTCTTGAATGTCAAGGCGGTGCCGGGCGAGGACGCAGAGCTGAGCTGTGAGATCACCAAACAAGAAGTCACCATCCGCTGGCTGAAAAATGGCCATTTGATCAGGCAGAGCCCTAAGTATGAGATGAGTGTGGAGAAGCACCTGGCGCGATTGGTGATCAAGAATACCACCATCAGAGACTCCGGAGATTACTGCTGTGAAGCTGAAGGTGTTGCCTCACGTGCCAAGCTGGAGATCAGAGGTAGGTGAGGGCTTTCAAAATACATGTTAGATGATGACTATTGACAATACAATGTAGTGTTTTTTACTGTGGTGTTGTGCAAATGAATGCTGCTCTCCAGTGTTATGTCCTGTTTTGCAATGTGGATCAGCGACTACAGTACTACATGTGACGCTTGACTCAATTTTCTACGTTTTATTATTCCTTTCAGAACTCCAGCACACATTTGCGAGGGAGCTGAGGGACACACAAGCAGAGGAAAAGGGTAAAGTGACCCTGGAGTGTGAGACCAGGCGGCCTGCCAAGCGGGTAACCTGGCTGAAGGGCATGTCAGAGCTGAGGTCTGGTAGGAAGTATGTCATCAGGCAGAAGGGTGTGGTGCTGTCCCTGACCATCACCTGTCTGGAGAAATCGGACACGGATATTTACATGTGTGATGTCGGTACCATGCAGAGCCGAGCACAGCTGACTGTGCAGGGTGAGACTATTGTGAAGGGAACAAATAATAGGCTACTCACTGTCCATTAAAGCCTTGATTTCAACGGCCCCAATTATTCAGTTGATATAGACTAACAGAATTACAATATATGATTAAACATGCATGTCACTGCATGACAGTGAAATTGCATATCCTCACTGTGGTTATAAATGATAGGCTAAAATCCTTTGCCAAAATGACACCTAGAAAAATGCTCAAGTTTTATAAGAATTGAGTGTAATGCTCAGTAAAATATTAAAAGAGTCGGAGTACCTACTATATATGACATTTATGAAATTTTTGACTTTTCCATCTTCTCCATGTTTCTCTCAGGTCAGAGGGTGTTGATACTGGATGAATTAGAGGACGTTGAGTGTCTAGAGGGCGACACGGTCACATTCAGGTGTCGAATTTGTCCCAGTGACTACACCGGGGTCAAGTGGTACCTGGACGAGACTCTGCTCTACACCAATGAGCTCAATGAGCTCCAGATGGTGCCTGGAGGTTACCACACCCTCACATTTAGACAGCTTGCTCGCAAAGACACTGGCACTATCTCGTTTGCAGCAGGCGACAAAAGATCATATGCCTCACTGTTGGTTAGAGGTGAGGCTTTAATCTGTTTGTGTTTTATTGTGTATTTTTTATGTCAGATTTAATTTGGTCTTGATTTGGCTGCTTTTCTTCATGTCACCAGAAAGACGTCCCACCATCACTAAAGCAATGGAAGACTGTGAGGCTATTGAAGGCGGTGGTTTGGTTTTGTCTTGTGTGACCTCCAAGCCATGTCACATCCTCTGGTACAAAGATGGCTGCCTGATGTGGAACTCCTCGAGGTATTTTGCCAGTCGTTCTGGCTGCGAGGCCTGGCTGACGATTCGGGAGATATGCAACAACGATGCCGGAGTGTACGAGTGCAGTGCTGGATCTGTTACAACTAGGGCTGTTGTAACTGTCAAAGGTATAAACAGCATTTTACTGGACTGTTATTACAAGACTGTTATTGCTTACTATTGCCCAGCATTAAATGCCAAAGGGATGGACTGATTATATAAGATCAGAGATACAATTTGTAATAACATTAGCTTTTCTGCTCATTGTTGAGAAATTTGTAATCTTTCTGTTTTTCTTCTTGGTTGTCTTTTTCTAGCCATCCCAGCAGAGTTCACCCAGCCTCTAGAGACTGTGGAGGCCAAAGAGGGGGAGGCCGTGACCCTGAGCTGTGAATACTCTTTGCCTGGGGTCCAGTTCCACTGGAGGAAAGGCTTTGAGAGCATCAGGCCTGGAGACAAGTACGTGATGAAACAGAGGAAGACAATCAATTCCCTAACCATCAAAGCCCTGAAGCCTGAGGACTCAGGAGAATATACCTGTCAGTGCAGGGATCACAGCACTACAGCAAGCCTCAAAGTACATGGTATGTCATTAACTGTTCCTTACCATTGTGCATTTTACCATACGTAATTTGACCAAAAACGTAGTACTTGCAAGTCATGTTTCAGTTTTGTAATCTTACCAAGTATTTGGGGTTCACAGTTTCAACAAACATAGTTTCAAAATGTTGACCTTGCTCCTAACTGTATTATTAAAAAATGTCACCCCTTGTTTTCCAGCTATTCCCATTACATTCATACAGCAGCTGAAGAACATGCAAGCAGAGGAGGGAATCAATGTCATATTACGCTGTGAGCTGTCTAAACCTGGAATTCCAGTAGAATGGAGGAAGGGACATGAGCTGTTGAAGAATGGGGTTAAGTACCAGATAAGGAAAAGGGAGACCACCCTGGAGCTTCTGATATGGAAGCCTGTGCCTGAGGACAGTGGGGTCTACAGCTGTGTGTGTGCTGATCAGATGACATCTGCCACTGTCAAAATCATTGGTAGGACATAATTTACCAATAGGCTGATGGGTTTTAGGGATGGCTTTTAAATCAATTTTGACAAATAAAGTTGATAATTATCAATAATTCATCATCAATAATTATTTATCTCAATCTATGGTCACCCTCAGCTCTCCCAGTCACCTTCAAGCAGAAGCTGAGGAATGTGACAATTGAGGAGGGGAACACTGCGACTTTACGCTGTGAGCTGTCCAAACCTGGTCACACTGTGGAGTGGAGAAAGAGGGGGAATGAACTCATCAGGAATGGAGAGAAATATCATATGCGGCAGAGAGACATGCTGATTGAACTGAGGATCCTTGATGTAACACCTGAGGACAGCGATATCTACACATGCATCTGTGGAAACATAGAGACCACTGCAACTCTGACTGTTAATGGTAAGTAATGGTCATGTTTCACTATGTCAGAGAAACATTATATTGGACAGAATCAGTTCAGTATCTTTGCCTTTCAGCTCTTCCCATCACTTTCAAGCAAAAGCTGAAGAACCTCCAAGTGGAGGAAGGACACAACATCACACTGTATTGTGAGATCTCTAAAGCTGGTGTCCCAGTGGAGTGGAGGCTTGGAGGAGATCTGTTGGAGAATGGAGAGAAGTACCAGATTAAGCAGAGGGACTCGGCTCTGGAGTTGGTCATTAGAGATGCTGAGCCAGAGGACAGTGGGGTCTACACCTGTGTGTGTAGAGAGCAGAGGACAAAAGCCACTGTTAAAGTTATCGGTATGTTCAATGTGTAAGATGTGTGTTGTGAAGCATACTCTCTTGTTTCTTTTTTTATTGTTCATTGACCCCTTTTCAGAAATTTAGTGAGAACCCTGTAAAGTGCGTCTTTAATGTTTCCAGCCTGTGCTCTGCTTTACATGTACAAACAGTACCTGTGTTTGGTTCAACAGCTGTTCCGGCCACATTTAAAGGAAGCCTGAAGAGCCAGGAGGCTGAAGAAGGGAACAGTGTGACATTACGCTGTGAGCTGTCAAAGAAGGGAGTCTCGCTGCAGTGGCAGAGAGAGGGTCAGGTGCTGTCTGAGGAGATATTTCGAGGAAAGTATCAGATGAAGCTAGAAGGAAAGACAGCTCAGATGACCATTCTCAACGTCCAATTAGAAGATGCAGGGAAGTACAGCTGCATCACAGGAGATGAGAAAACCACGGCTGAAGTCAAAGTGAAACGTAAGTTTGAACCATGCAAAGACCAAGGAGACCATATTAGTCTATGGAATTTAATACCTCTTGCCCATATTAGCATTACAGTACATTTAAAATAATGACTATATCGTCATTTTGATGATATATTTCTAAAAAGCTGTTATTGTATACTCCATGCCTCAGTGGTCTCTGTATATCTCTGACTTAATTAAATTATGCACCTGTGACTTAGTAATGCATAACTACGGATCATTTTAGATTTCAAAGGTACATTTTGAACAGTGCAAAATCCAAATTCCCATTCCTATGAGGCCAAGTGTGAGATTTTTTTATGGCTTTAAGGAGAGGAGGATAGAAAATGTAAGCGCCTGCTCCTTGTATTGCAACAAAAGAAAGAAATCAATAAATACAGTATTTTCTAATATACCTACAACAGCACTTCCTGTGACATTCAAACGAGAGGTCAAGTGCCTGGTGGTGAAGGAAGGGGACAGTGGAGTTTTCTGCTGTGAGCTCTCCAAACCTGAAGCTCCAGTGGAGTGGAGGAAAGGCAGAGTGATCCTGAAGCCTGGAGAGAAATATGAGATGAAGCAGGAGGGACGTCTCACTAAACTGGTCATCAACAACGTGGAGGAAAGTGATGCTGGGAAATACACCTGCAAGACTAAAGACAGCCAATCAACTGCTGAGCTCAGTGTCCAAGGTAAGAGAAACTTAAGACAAAACTCCCCCACACAATGTTGGATTCATTTCAAACACATTTCTTCCTTTATTTTGAATTTTCATAATGTATTCAACAGAATCACCCGAGTGCAGACGTCAAAGAGGTCAGCTCTAACGTAGTACAATCAAAAAAAAAAAAATAGACCCAGTTGGTATTAGCACTGTGTGTGCTCCATTATGTAGTTTTACTAAAGCTCAATGGAGAGATTATTGTTTCATATCTTGTCACCCAATTTGTTGTCCTGCTTATGGCTAAATGTCACAGTACTCTGTGTGTACTGTACATTACTTCTCATGAGCTGGGTGATGCAGTAGATGTGATGTAGAGTCACGTCATATAGGATGTGACATGGAGATAGAAAATTTAACTCACCCCCTATAATGGATTATCATATAATCCATTCCACTGTTCAGTTTCAGTTTAAACTGAATGGTTGTATCGAAAAAGCGATTATAAGCATGACAGATTTTCTTGTGAGCATACCTGCCATGTCCTTCACATCACTGCTACAAAGTAACTTCCATGTAATATTTATGTTCCTTGTCACACTGAGAACAAGGAAGTGTGAATTCAGTAGATCTCTGCATGATCAGATCATTGTTACCATGCGTCCTCTTTATCTTCTTTTATTTTGTCTTGGTTCTCCATCAATCTTTATCTGGCCCATACATTTTATTCTTGTTAAAGCGTTAAACTGTTGAGTCTGAAAAAACAGTTTTGATTTTGAGGATTTATTCTAATTCATTAATTGTATTCTTATCCCAAGTGTCCACCTTTCAAAGTGTCCCTGGGCAATATACTGAACCCCAAATTGCTCCCAATGGCAAGCACCTTGCATGGTAGCTCGTTGCCATCAGTGTGTGTGTAAATGACCGAATGCAAATTTGGTTTGGCTAAGATTTTCTCTTATTGACAGGTTTACCACCAAGTTTTAAGATGCCACTAGTTAACCAGGAGGTGACGGAGGGCAACAGTGTGGTTTTGCGCTGTGAGCTCAACAAACCTGCCTGTTCAGTGGAGTGGAGGAGAGGAGGAGAAGTGCTAAAAAATGGAGACAAATACCAGATGAGGAAGAAGGACCTGCAGGTGGAGATTAAGATTGCGGACCTCAGTCTGGATGACAGTGGTGATTATACCTGTGTATGTGGAGAACAGAGGACAATGGCTACGATCACCGTGAATGGTAAGTACTGTATACACCCAAGTAAGTTCCATTCATTTTGTTTGTAGTGCTTTTGAGTGTACTCAAAGATCTCATGAATACACAGTATATCAAAAAGTAAAATACAAACATGCTAAATACAGCTGAATTTAACATTCTCTGAAAATAGTAATCCAGAAGATCCACTGGTAGTATTTTTATTTTGGTGACATCTTTGCCATTGTACACTGTATTGTTACCTCTTCCATGATAACTGATAAATAGGGAGCAGTAAAAGAGACATTCCTCCACATGAAAATGTCTCCAGTCATTTTGACATTCCTCCTGCGGTCTGCTCTAGAACAGCCCATCAAATTCCTTCAAGAACTGAAGAATATTCAGGTGCAGGAGGGCAATGGAGTGACACTCTGCTGTGAGCTCTCCAAACCCGGCACTCCAGTGCAGTGGAACAAGGGAGACAATGTGTTGACCAACGGAGAGAAATACCAGATAAAGCAGAGCGGCTCCATCCTGGAGCTCCTCATCAGGAAGAGCCAGCCTGAGGACAGTGGCACATACAGCTGTGTTTGTGCTGACATAAAAACTACTGCCACCATCATCATCACTGGTGAGAGCCGGTACAAATGATGTAACAGAAAACATAACTATGCCTTGGTAATTTGCATATCTTACACAGTATTTTGCGTTGCCTCTCTCGGTTATCACTCCTCAGCGATCCCGGTAACTTTCAAACAAAAGTTGAAGAACCAGGAAGCTGTGGAGGAGGGCAGTGTGACGCTGCGCTGTGAGCTTTCTAAACCAGGAGTCCCAGTGGAGTGGAGGAAAGATGCTCAACTTCTGAAGGGGGGAGAAAAATATCAGATGAAGCAAGAGGGCAGGATGGCTGAGATGCTGATCAGAAATTTAATTCTCAAAGATTCTGCGGAGTACAGCTGTTTTGTTGGCACTGTTGTGACTTCAGCTGACATCAAAGTACGAGGTATGCTTCACTACTGCCACATGCAAAGACACTGTTGTTGCAGCTGGCGACATGTTTCTTAACCACAGTGACACAAACCTGGCATTTCCTACAAAGTAAACAAGGTAGATGTAGTGAGAAATCTAACAAGAAACAACTCGGACTGGTGTGGAAAAATTAGATTGAGAGTGAACTATTTTGAATTTCGGATCATGCTTCATTTGTTTTTTTTGTTTTTCAGCAATTCCTGTAACATTTAAACAAGAGTTGGAGAATTTGGAGGTGAAGGAAGGCGGCGAAGGAGTTTTCCGCTGTGAGCTCTCCAAACCTGAAGCTCCAGTGGAGTGGAGGAAAGGCAGAGTCATCCTCAAACCTGGATACAAATACGAGATGAAACAGGAGGGGCGCCTCACTAAACTGATCATCAACAACATAGAGGAGAGTGATGCTGGGAAATACACCTGCAAGACTAAAGACAGCCAATCAACTGCTGAGCTCACCATCAAAGGTAAGATAGAGATCCCACACTGAAAACACGATGAGAGATTATCTAAACCTTCTTTCGTAAGAATTTGGAAAAAACTCCAATCCCCATTTGATACAATTAAAATTGAAAGAATAATGACTCCTTGGTTTTTCTCCTTGCAGCTCTTCCCATCACATTCAAGACAAAGTTGAGGAACCAGCAGGTGGAGGAGGAGAACAGTGTGACATTGACCTGCGAGCTGTCCAAGCCCGGCCTTGCTGTGGAGTGGAGGAAAGGAGAAGAGCTGCTGAAGAATAATTTCAAGTACCAAATTAAAAATCGAAACAGCATCATGGAGCTGACCATCAAAAACGCACAGCTGGAGGACAGCGGACTTTACAGCTGTATCTACGGTGATGTTAAGACCACAGCCAACATCACCATTACACGTAAGGGAAGACTGTAAATACAAGCCTGTTTGTGTTTTTGCATTCTCAAGCAAAGTTAAGAAATACTGACTAAAATGGACAATATATCTACAAAATGTTGTAGATCCTTTTGTTATTAAATTATTTGTGTCTTGTGTTTTCATCGTAAAAATTGGTTTTATTAGCTCTCAAAACTGAAGTGCAGTGTCTTGACCCATGACAGTCACAGGCAGGTAAATTGAAAAAAAAAAGCAAACAGAAGAAATGCAAGATGAACTTGTTTTGTCCACAGCTATCCCCCTCACCTTTAAAATGGGTCTGAAGAACCAAGAGGCCCCCGAAGGAGGCAACGTGTCCCTTCGCTGTGAACTGTCCAGGGCCGGGGTTCCCGTGCAGTGGTGGAAGGCGGAGGACCAGCTCTATCACGGGGGCAGATATCAGATGACACTAAGAGGGAAGATAGCAGAGATGTACATCAAAAACATCCAGCCCGAGGATGTCGGGGAGTACAGCTGCATTTTCGGAGAGCAGAAAACAACGGCTGAAGTGAATGTGAGAGGTATTTGACATGCTGCCATTTTGTGTTTCTTACACCAAGTCAAGTCAAGTACATTTTATTTATATAGCGCCAAATCATAACAAAAGTAGTCTCAAGAAACTTTTCCGCATAGAGGAGTGTGATAACTGAAGGCTCTGGCTCATGTTCTACTTTTAGAGACTGTAGAAACCACAAGTTACCCTGCATTCTGTGAGCGCAGTGCTCAAGTGGGGTAATAAGGTACTATGAGCTCTTAAAGATATGATTGGGGCAGCCCTATAATAAGGAATTACAATAATCCAACCTAGAAGCAACAAATGCATGGACAAGTTTTTCTGCGTCTTTTTGAGACAGGATGTGGCTTTTACAATGTTACGTAAGTGGAAGGCAATCCTTGAAGGCCGTTTTATATGGGAGTTAAAGGACATGTCCTGATCAAACGTTACTCCTAGATTCCTTACAGTGGTGCTGGAGGCCAGGGCAATGCCATCTATAGTAACAGTATCTATAGATAATGCGCCTGGGGTCCAATAACTTTAATAATAATAATAACAGGAATAACAGGAGCAAATAGCACATGGATTCTTGTGAAGACCGTGAGCTAGTCCAGACTAATGACTGCTGCACTCACACATGACATGTGTTACTCACTGCAGAATATATCCAATGCACCATTTACAATAAGGTAGTGTATTTAAGATCAGAATGATCTGCTCACTGTTTTGCTCTTGCCAATGCTGCTGCTGCTCGTATATGGCATTAATACATTATTGTAGTATAAGACTCATTCCCAATTCTTCTTTGTGCTGAGCTTGGTGTATGTTTGTGGGAGTGATAAGAACACAACTCCACACTTAATATGAACCCTGCATTCACATAATAATGAACATTTTCCACATGAATGATCTGACTAAATTGAATTCAGCTAGAAATTAATTAGAGTGCGCATTTATTTTAGGTGTAACTTAAACTTTTGTAACATACCATCTCCTTTCCCTCTTTTACCAGCGGCAGCATCAGTGTTCTTTGAGAAGGAACTGGAGAGCCAAGCGGTGATGGAAGGGAAATCTGTGCTGCTGTCTTGCGCAGTTTCTAGTGCTAATGTCCCTGTCACTTGGAAGAAGGACAACGCTGTGGTGGAGGAAGGAGGGAGATACATTTTAAAGAAGAAAGGCCCCACACACACCCTGGAGATCAAGAAACTGTGTCTCGAGGATGCTGGAGAGTACTGCTGTATCACTAGAGGCAAAAAGACCACTGCCAAGCTGATTGTGAGGGGTAGGTGGATACTAAAGTAGAATTGTATCCCTTATTTACTGATATGTTTGGCTTACTCATTTACAGTACAAGAAATGCGGCATGAATAAAACCAACAGGCCATTCTCACCTAAGTTGTTGTAAATATATCCCATTCCATCTCTAAAAACCAAGCTGTATCTAGTTTCCTCTTCCTCCACAGAGCGCGTGCAGATTGTTACGGAGCTGGAAGACGTGACGGTGACGGCGGGTGAGGATGCCATGTTTGTGTGTGAGCTGAGCCATGCGGACGTGAGTGAGGGTGTCTGGTGGCTTGGCTCCAACCCTCTTCAGAAGAATGAAATGAACCAGATGACGTGCCAGGGTCGCCAGCACCGACTGGTCCTCACCATGACAACACCTGAGGAGACGGGCACCGTGGCATTTGTGGTTGGGGAGGAGAGGACCTCTGCATGTCTGCTAGTTGTTCCTAAGCCCAAAGGTGAGCAGAAATATAAAGGATAGAGGGTGTCATTTAAAAAAAGAATTAATTCAATAGTAATGTGTAATTTCTAAGCTAATAGAATTCCCTCTGTACCAGACATTTTAAAGTGGCATTTGATTTCAAATTCTAGTTTTATTTGAGGAGAAGCCTAAAGACGTTGTGATCATGGAGGGAGATACAGCCACTTTGTCCTGCACAACCTCTGATTTTACATCCCCGGTTACCTGGAGGCGCAACCACATCCCCCTCCAAAATGGCGATAAATATGAGCTACGTAAAGAGGGAAAAGTCAACCTATTGCATATCCATGATGTGGATCCTCTGGATACTGGTGTATACTTCTGTGATACAGGAGATGTGCAGAGCAGTGCTAAACTTACTGTTACAGGTAAAAATGGAAGCAATATTGCTTTGAGATAGTGGATGGATGCAAACTGTTATACCTTTCTTTGAAAAGTAATTTTAAAAGTTAAAGATTTGTTATACTATGAAATGTCCTTTTTACACTAAATGTATCCAATCCTGTTCTTTCTCTCCTATTTTCCCAGAGCTCCCTCCATTCTTCCAAGAAGAATTGCAGAGTGTGGAAGTTGAGGAGGGAGGTTCAGCCTCCCTGTACTGTGAGCTATCTAAACTTGGGGTGCCGATTCAATGGAAGAAGAATAGACGGCCACTAAGAGCCAGCAGAAACTATGAGATGAGGCAGGATGGCTGCCTCCTCCAGCTTTACATCAAGGAGCTCACACTTGAGGACAGTGGCAGCTACTCATGTCAAGCGGGAAATGCAGAAACCACAGCAACTGTGACAGTGAAAGGTGTGTGCATTTGGCAGCAACTCTGTTTGCTCTATGTGCATTTAACCACACAACAAAATTCAATGTAAAGCACATTTTTACTGTATCAGCATTCCCGCAGCCACAGAAAAGTAATTTGTCCGTTAAGCTCCTTTCCTGTGATTGTGTGAACTTACTGGTACTCAATGCATTTTTCCAACATAGCAATTCCCACCAAAATGTTCCCAAATGTAAACAAATAAGTGCATTTTGTTATCAGTACTGAGTGCAGTCTAGCCCACATATTAGTGTCAGGTACAGTGACCTTTAGGTACTTTCCAGTGATTATCTGAACTTCTGGCTTTTAAATCCAAATACTGCAATTACTATTATGGTAAAGTAAAATGAAAAAACTTTATTGTGGTGACATCTCAAAGATTGTACCTCTTATGATGAAGATATATAATTTTGTCCTTCGCAACTCTTTTTTTCTCAGAGCTCCCACCGTTCTTCAAGAAGGAATTAAGAAGTGTGGAGGCTGAGGAGGGAGGTACAGCCTCCCTGTGCTGTGAACTGTCCAAACCTGGAGTGTTTGTGCAATGGAAGAAGAACTGGCAGCCGCTGAGAGCCAGCAGGAAGTACGAGATGGAACAAGATGGCTGCCTTTTGAAACTGCACATTAAAGAGCTCAAACCTGAAGACAGTGGAAGCTACACATGTCAAGCAGGAAGTGCAGGGACCACTGCAAATGTGTCAGTGAAAGGTGTGCGCATTTGAAGACTTGCATGGCAAATTCCACAGTGTCAGCAAGATCTAAATAGTATAAACTTAAACCTATTTTTTTGTTTTGATAATCTAAACTAAAATTCAATATGATTTAATATGATATAGAGCAAACACTACTCAGCTTTCACTTAAATAGGCTACAAAAACATAGGGCCTTCCTTGCTAATGTGTGAAACGTTTCTTGTATTACACTAAAAAAATTTTACTCCATTAGTCTGTAACCCTCCTATCTTTCCCAGAGCTCCCGCCATTTTTCAAAGAAGAATTGCAGAATGTGAAGGCTGAGGAGGGAGGTTCAGCCTCCCTCTGTTGTGAACTGTCTAAGCCTGGAATGTCGGCACAATGGAAGAAGAACAAGCTGCCGCTGAGTGCCAGCAGGAAGTATGAGATGAAGCAGGATGGCTGCCACTTCCGGCTTCACATCAAAGAGCTCAAACCCGAGGACTGTGGAAGCTACACATGCCAAGCAGGAAATGCGGAGACCACTGCAAATGTGTCGGTGAAAGGTGTGTGCGTTTTGAGCTTTGCATGGCAAATTTCACAGTGTCAGAAAGATCTAAATCATGGAAAACCATTTTCAAATAATTAGTTGTTATCATCAGAACTTGATGAAACTCAATAGTTCCCAGTGGAGCGAAACATCACTCATCTGTCACAAATATTTTCTATATCTTATTTAACCTTAACTGTACAATGTTTTTAATGTTATTTCTGTTATACTAAAACATCCCTGTTACTGTTACTCCCCACTCATTTTATATTCACAGAACTCCCAACATTTTTCAAAGAAGAATTGCAAAACGTCAAGACTGAGGAAGGAGTTACAGCCTTCCTGTGCTGTGAGCTCTCTAAGCCTGGAGTGTCAGTACAATGGAAGAAGAACAAGCTGCCACTGAGAGCGAACAGGAAGTACGAGATGAAGCAGGATGGCTGCCTCCTCCAGCTGCACATCAAGGAGCTCAAACCTGAGGACAGTGGAAGCTATTCATGTCAAGCAGAACGTGCCGAGACCACTGCAACTGTGACAGTGAAAGGTGTGTGTTCTTGGCTGTGAACAATTTTGTTTGCTCTACAGGCATTTAACTACACAGTAAAATTCAATGTACATTCTTGAGATTGTCTGACAGGTAAAAAAAGTTGAAAAGTCTGGATAATGCCTGCATTACAATACATTTACTCCTATTTGTTAGGTCCTCAAGCATTCTCCGATTCCAATTAGGATATATAATTCAGTTTGTTTTCAATCCACACCCATTTTTGCAGAGCTCACACCATTCTTCAAGAAAGACTTGGCAAGTGTGGAGGCTGATGAGGGAGCTACAGCCTCCCTGCACTGTGAGCTGTCTAAGCCCGGAGTATCAGTACAATGGAGGAAGAACAAGCTGCCACTACGAGCGAGTAGGAAGTATGACATGAAACAAGATGGCTGCCTCTTCCAGTTGCACATCAAGGAGCTTAAACCAGAAGACAGTGGCAGCTACACATGTCAAGCAGAAAGTGCAGAGACCACTGCAACTGTGACAGTGAAAGGTGTGTGCTTTTTGCTGTGAAAAATGTAGTGTTTGCTCTGCATGCATTTAACCACGCAATACAATTCAATGTACATTCCTGAGATTGTCTGAAAAGTCAAAAAAGTTGAAAAGTCTTGATAATGTCTGCATTACAATACATTTACTCCTATTTGTTAGGTCTCAAGCATTCTCCGATTTCAATTAAGATATATAATCAGTTTTTTTTTTCAATCCACACCAATTTCTGCAGAGCTCACACCATTCTTCAAAAAAGAATTACAAAGTGTTGAGGTTCAGGAGGGAGGTACAGCCTCCCTGCACTGTGAGGTGTCTAAGCCTGGAGTGTCAGTACAATGGAGGAAGAACAAGCTGCCGCTGAGAGCCAGCAGAAAGTATGAGATGACGCAGGATGGCTGCTTCCTCCAGCTCCACATCAAGGAGCTCAAACCTGAAGACAGTGGCAGCTACACATGTCGGGCAGGAAGCGCCGAGACCACTGCAACTGTGTCTGTAAAAGGTGCGTGCTTTTGGATATGAGAATGGGAATTTTACTATATTCTCAAACTACAGATAAGTAATGTAATTGTCGGTTTGATTCTTTCGTTTAATTACATGAACTTTCTGGTACTCATTGTAATTCCCAAAATAACAATTCCAACCGATTTACCATGCAAGTACATGTAGGTTGCTTAGACAAAAACATGAAATGTATTTCCCAGTTTGGTCCACATTTGATAATGTCTCAAGCACCATTTCTATTATGACAAAGACACGCTAAGGACATTTTTTCCCCCTCTTTATGACAATGTTTCTCAGAGCTCCCTCCATTGTTCAAGAAAGACTTACGAAGTGTGGAGGCTGAGGAGGGAGCTACAGCCTCCCTGTACTGTGAGCTCTCTAAGCCTGTAGTGTCAGTACAGTGGAGGAAGAACAAGCTGCCACTGAGAGCGAACAGGAAGTATGAGATGAGGCAGGATGGCGGCCTCCTCCAGCTGAACATTAAGGAGCTTAAACTTGAGGACAGTGGCAGCTACACATGTCAAGCAGAAAGTGCAGAGACCACTGCAACTGTGACAGTGAAAGGTGTGTACGTTTGTCAATTTTCATAGCAATGAGAAATTCAGTGTTAGCAATGTATACAAACACTTTTTAAGTATTTAAATTTTAAAGATTCTCTAAAACTTCTAGTACATATTGTGTTGCTCATATTGCAAATCCACCTACATTATAAGTTGGCTGGAAAGTCTTGATACTGTATGTATTAAAAGATCTGTCCTCCTCTGGTTAGGTCTTAAACATTGTCCTATGACACTGAAGATGTATGATTATGTTTTACCTATCTGCACCCATTTCTCAGAGCTCCCACCATTCTTCAAGGAAGACTTAAAAAGTATGGAGGTTGAGGAGGGAGGTACAGCCTCCCTGTGTTGTGAACTTTCTAAGCCTGGAGTCTCAGTGCAGTGGAAGAAGAACAGGCTTCCACTAAAAGCCAGCAGAAAGTATGAGGTAAAGCAAGATGGCTGCGTCCTCCAGCTTCACATCAGGGAGCTTAAACCCGAAGACAGTGGAAGCTACACATGTCAAGCAGGAAATGCAGAGACGACTGCAACTGTGTCTGTTAAAGGTGTGTACATCTTGATACCTAATTGGCAAAGTTACAGGAACAAGATGATGATGATGATGACGTGATGTCCAATCTCAATCATGCATTAATCAGTGTTTGTTATTCTCTTGTCTAGCACTACAACTGACTCCACCAAAAGTAGAGCCTCCCACGATACTGCCTCGGGAAAAGGGCACGGTTTCCAAAACAACTTCTACTCCAGAGAATGAGAGGCCTGGCCTTCCAGAGGCCAAACCTGTTCCTCCAGAGCCTAAAAAGAGAGCTAACAGGAGAGCATCTATGACACATTCAGAAAAAGACGTAGAGCCAATGTCTGACCTGAAACAGTCTATGCTGAGGGAGAATAATGAAGACCAAAATGGCATCCCACCTGCAACGTCTGTTGCACAGAATGTAACACAACAGGAGAGACATACGGAGAAAGACAGCGAGGTATACAAGACAGTTGATAAGACAATGACACTTCTGGAGAAGGACGGTGAGGTTGACAGGAAGGTGGAAGAGCCAGCAAGGCCTCTGGAAATGGAGAAAGATGTTTTCATGGAGAGGAGACAACCAGGAAGCAATTTGGAGAAATTAGTCAAGGTTGACCATAACACAAGTCAGTCAGACAAGGTTCTGGGAGACGCTGCGTTTGAACAAAAGAAACAGCCATTAATATGTCTGGAAAAGGAAAATAAGGTTGAACAGAGGTCAAAACAACCAGGAAAGCCTTCAGATAAAACACGTAAAGTTGAGACGAAGGGAAACCTTCCAGGAACAGTCCTGCAAAAGAACAGTGAAGAGGAAAAACAGTGTGAGACTGTGAGACCACTAGAAAAGGTTACTGGGAAAGAAACAATAAAGGGACAAGAGGAGAAGTCTACAGTTAAGAAGGAGGAAGTAGACAAAACAGAAGAAGAACCTTTCAAACCACCAGTAAGATCTAAAGGAAAGGTAACAGGGGGAAGGGAATCATTTAAATATGTTCAAAAGGAAACTGAGGAGATCATTGTCCAATCAGTGAAGCCTACTGTAAATGATTCTGAGGAAGACCGTAAACAGAGAGATCATGTGAAACAAGAAGTGTCCGCAGAGAGGGAGAAAAAGCCACTGAAACTAGAAGTGGACAAACAGTCAGTAGAACAACCAGAAAAGACTTTAGTAAAAGAGGCTGGATTTGTGCCTCCAAAACCACCTGTAAGGGTAAAAAGCAAATCAAAGGGGGGAATGGACAAACAATTATCAAGGGACACAGAGACAGATCAAGATGATCAACAGATGACAAAAGTTGTGGTGAAAAAAACGGCTGATCAGCCCATTGAACAGCCAATAGGGTCTTTGAAAAAAGAGGTTGAAGACAAAGCACGATTTGAGAGGAAACAATCAGTAACAACAGACATGGAAATAGTTGAGAAAGTGAAGCGACAGGTCAAATCTACAGAGGACGCAAACACCAAACAGCCGACCAAACAACCAGTAAAACCTATGAGAAAAGAACCTGAGGTGGACCAGGAAGTCAAAGTGGCAGTCGAGCCAATGAGAAGGGAGGAAGAACAACAAACAACAAAGATGACGGACATTCCTCTCCTCTACATTTCTGAAGATGAGACTTTCTCAGAGGCTTTGACTGAGATACCAGCGAACCTCAGCAATGCCCAGCCCCCTGGCCCTTCTGTTGAGGGGTCAACCCAACCGTCTACTCTTCCTCCAATTAATGTACCCCAGAAGGCGCAACCACCAAAGGATGCTACACCAGAGATTGACATCAGCATTGAGGATGAACCACAATTGCAAGAGGCTGCAGTAAAGATCCAGGCTGCCTTCAAAGGCTACAAAACCCGTAAAGACATGCGACCTGTCTTTACAAAGGTGTTTAAGAACCAGAGTGCAGATCTTCATGGTACAGTCACTCTAGTGTGCACTGTAGAGGGAAAACCCACCACAGTGCGCTGGCTGAAAAACAGCCACCAAATCACTAGTGACCATCGATGCCGTATTGAGACTACAGAGAATGGTGTGTGCACGCTGGTGATCAAAAACCTGACCACCAACGACAGTGGAATCTATACATGTGAGGTGGTGAATAGGTTTGGTGTGACCTCTTACAATGGAAACATGACAGTAGTACAGCCTCAGACGCCTGCTCCGACAGCGCAGAAGCCTGTACACCCACCCCTCGCAGCCGTAACTCCTCTGCAACTCGCCCCGCAGAACCCCGAGGCCCAGGCCAAAACACAGACACAAAATCTGCCCCAGACACCCACTTCAGCTACAGATGCTGCAAACTATGTAGAAAGTGTGAGTGTCTCTCTGTGGGAGGCCTACAACCTGACTGAGCAGGACACTCCGATGAGGATGCAAGAGAGGAGAGGATCCTCACTCATTGCTGCCAGCTCCAGTGAGTAATATGTTTATTCTCTAACTCTTGTCACAAAAAATATGGATTTGCTTGGCCATGTATATACAGTATTTTACATATGATTTTCTGCTTTCAACAGTGTCAAGTCCCTCTGATTATGACACAGCTCCGGATATAATGGAACCTGCTGAGACTGGCCCGGCTGTACAGAGGTCAATGGGCAAAGACAAGATTAGTTTTGTTATCTGAATTTTATTGCTAATCTTTATATTGTGCTCATAAAGATGCCAAAAATATTTCTGAACACTGTTACAGGGAAGTGACAAAAGCAGCGGACCCAGTGCCTCTAAAAGATGATAAAGAACAGATAGCTCCTCCACAACCTCCTAAGAAACTACTGAAGGTCAAAGGTCAGCAATGTTAATTTCTTTTGCTGTTTTTAATTGTTTATCACCTCCCTATTAGTTATTTTTAAGTTTCCTATCAGGTATATCATAGCTATCTTTATCTCTAATTTGTAGGGGCTCATGAAGGTAGACTGAGGACACCATCTCCTAAGCACCACCGTGCTCACACACCCTTAACTAGTACTGTCTCTGGATCGGAGTCAGAAGGGGAAGAGGACAGACGAGAAGTACTTTTTCATATTTTGTTCCATCTTGGATATTTGCACTGTATTTAGTTTGTGCTCTGTAGACATTAATGTAATAACTGTGATTTAATTCAGTTATAATCCTGGAAAACTAATATTACCCATTTGATTGTATAAGCCTTAAATTATGTATTTGCTTTTTTCCCCTCAGATATTTGAAATGTATGTGGCTCGAGCTGATTACAGTCCTAACAGCGGAAATAAGGACAGTTTTGTTCTGAAGGAGGGCCAGTTTGTAGAGGTCCTGGATTCTGTTCATCCTGACAGATGGCTGGTGAGGACCAAACCCACCAAAACCAACCCAGCTCGACAGGGATGGGTGTGTCCAGCCTACCTGGAGAAGAAGAGGAAGGTAGGATGTATATATCCAGATGTCAACTACAATACTGAGAAAAACACGTTATAGTCTAAAACATGGATCATATACTGTACGTTTGCAATGTTGTGCTGTCAACCAATACATTCATTTCATAAAGTAATGAGAAGTGAAAAGGATTTTAATAATAATACAGTCTTTTAAACAGGAGATCTTCCCACAATTGAGAGCACCTCAAGAGGATCTTGATGGAATTGGGTCTACAGGAGAAGAGTACAGGAGAGCTCTGAGGTCTGTCATTCTGCAATTATATACTGACTGGTTAAATAAACTGGGAGGAACATGACTGGGCACCAGTATTTCAATTTATATTTAACGTTATTGGATACAACAATTTGGATAATTATATTCATTGCAAAATTGTTTGTATGTTTTATATTATTTTTACTATTTGATTGTGTCTTGTACTTTTTCATGAATCATCTTGATAACTTGGCTTTTTATGATGATGGAGAAATGTATTTGCTCTACATTAATAACAAATATCCGATGTGAACAGTAAAAACGAATACTACTGCATCCCATCCAATCCGCATTACGTTCCCCTTTATCTTTAGCCAACTGATCCAAGGCCTGATTGATGGAGAGCAGGAATTTGTAAAGGAGATGAAGATGTTCACCTCTCACCACCTGAATTATTTGGACTCCAGCCGCCACACGCCCATTAACATCCTCAACCAGAAAGAGATCATTTTCAGGAATATCAAAGACATTGTATTTCTGCATGAAAGGTAATACGTGAATGCACACAAGAAATGCATTGTATTTGCACTGTGTTATAGATAACTAATATAATGCTCATTTATTTATACAACATGCAAATAGATAATAAAATAATATGTCTTCTCAGGTCCCTCCTTCCTGGTCTGAGAGAGTGTGCCACAGACGACGATGTGGCCATGTACCTGATCAAGCACAGTGAGGACTTTGAGAAGTATCTTCACTACATGGCGGGACAAGCACAAGCAGAGGCCTGTGTCACCGACAAGGCTATCCAACAGTATTTCAAAGTAATTACAAAATCTGTTTAAACTTAAACATAAACATTTAACATGAACATTGTGGACATTGTACTGCTGAATAGCAACAGTATGGCACTGATCTAATGTTCTTTATTTCTTAATTTCGTTGTTCATTACACTTCAGGAGTTAACAGAATCTGGTGGGCCTGAGGCTCCTGTCATGGATCTCCTTACCTTCCTCCAGCGACCAGTGGAGAGAATTCACACCTACCAGGCTTTACTGAAGGTCAGCATTCAGTTTTATTATTACAAATATGTGTGTGAAACTTTGATCATTAATTAATCAGCATGATAGTGGCAATGTCTGCAAAATATTATTCTTAGACTACATAATTGGAATATTTGCATATTGAATATTATTTCCAGTTAACACTAAGCATTTAAGCTTGTTTTGCTGTTGCACACACTGTACTTTGCGCTGAATACCTGGAATGTAAATAAGAAATGTATGTATAATGCAGGAATTAATCAAAAACAAAGCCAAAAGTGGTCAGAGCTGCTGTCTTTTGGAAGATGCCTTCTCCATGGTGTCCTGTCTACCCTGGAGATCTGATAACCTGCACCAGGTGTCCCTCATCGAGAATTACCCAGCTCCTCTAACCGCCCTGGGCGAGCCCATGCGTCAGGTGACTACAGATGACTGACATGTTTTTATAGCGAAGTTAGGGTACAATAGGAACATGATGACCTGAACACCAGTAGGTCTTGTATCAGTTTTTGTCACAACTACTGAAAATGCTGTGATTTATTTATTTTTTGTAAGAGTTTAAAGTTTTATTTGGGTTGAAATTAGTCGGTTTTGATTTTGCCAGCAAAATAATATATTTTGTTTTTATAACAGTCTCTAACTCTTTCTTTTTTATCACTTAATTTAATCAATTTGTTCCACAATACTACCTAAATAGTGTGTGTCCCCTCGGGTGAAAAATTACTTGAGGGGTTATCAGCCTAAACATGCACTCTGATAAAAAGATGTCCAGTCAGATTTGGTCATCATACTGTGTGGTCCTCACTTGCCGCCTTCCCCTCAGGGAGTCTTCACAGTGTGGGAGGAATCTCCAGAAACTAAGACGGCCTCTAGAGGGCATCAGAGACAAGTCTTTCTCTTCAAGGAATGTATAGTACTTTGTAAACTGAAGAGAGACACCAGTACGAACAGTGACACCTACACCTTCAAGAATAAAATGAAGGTAAGATCTGTTCCCCTGCTTTCTTACTTATTCTACTTTCCTACAGTAGGTGAAGTAATATGAAAAATAAACAGTTTATTAGCACATTTGGCCACATGTGATGACAATTCCTGTACACCAGTCTACTCTCAAAGCTTTTTCCATCTCTTGACCTCATCTTCCCACTCACCTGTCAGTCTCATTCTCACTTTTGAAATCTACCCAGCTGAATGATGTGGAAATAAAGGAGGTTGTGGGTGGAGATGAGAAGTCGTGGGGGTTGTGGCATGAGCACAGGGGCTCATTGCGGAGGTACACACTGCAGGGTCGTTCCTCCCTGGTCAAAGTCTCCTGGCTCAAGGACCTGAAGGAGCTACAGCAACGTTCCAGCCTGCCAACTAACAGTAAGTGTTTCTTTTAGAAGGGAAGAAATTCTAGGTAACGACTGACAATGAATCATAAGACTATCAAATAGTTTCCTATCTATTTTCTATTTATTTCTTGAAATTACAATAGCAACTAAAGGATTACATCTATTTCTGATATTTTTTACCCTTTAGCTGTTGTAACAGGTGGACTAAAGGTTTAGTCCCCTTGGTCTGTTATCCTGTGTTTTTCTCAGTTGTTCAAACTTTTTTTGTGAATTTGATATGGCTAAACCTTTATTAAATGCTTGGTGAGTGACTTCTGTATTTATATTTGTGTTCGACAGGCCCACCAGTGTTTGAGTCACTGGTGTCTGACTGCACAACAAAGATAGGACAGACAATCAAACTGACCTGTAAGGTCACAGGATCGCCAAAACCGGTGGTCAGCTGGCTCAAAGGTCAGAAATAGCTTGGTAAAATATGTATATACTGTATATATTGTATCGTAGTGTTACGAGAAACAGTTTTGTCTTCTATTACTGTATTTTTTCACCTTGAAAAGTAACACCATATTTTTACATACATTCATTGTGTAGGTTTGTGACAATGATGGTTTCACAGTAAAAATCTGATGTCCACCTCTTAGATGGCCTTCCTTTAGAGGATGACCCCCGTCACATCATCACAGCAGACCGGTCAGGCACCTGCAGTCTCATCCTGGACAGCCTCACTGCAGAGGACTCTGGACAGTATGCTTGCTATGCTACCAGCTCCATGGGCAGCGCTGCTACTTTGGCTAAGGTTGTGGTGCAGGGTGAGTCTGTGGATGCATCTCAACCCCTTGAGTGCTGTGTTACCCCAGAGCCACGTCTGTATTTGTAGGTGAATGTTGTACATACATGCACTGAGGAACACAGGACAGCTATAATTTTCCTAATACTACAGTTACTTCAATCACTTCTACTATTGCTACTACTGTAACAACTGCTGTTACACTTACTATGGCAACTAATACTATTAGATGTACTAGTACTCCTACATCTACTACTATTATTACTGATATAACTACTGATATTACTAATATTACTATGCTACTAAATACTATAACTATAACTTTCTAATTAAAGGGACACTGATGACACTTTCTTCTTTTCTACAGCTCCACCCAGATTTGTGTGCCGGCTGGAGAGTGCTTGTCTGATAGAAAGAGAGGATATACAGTTTACCTGCTCCACACTTACTACTCCTTTACCACGAATCAGGTATGGCAACACAGGGGAAGTGTAACCACAGTAGTTGCTCTATGATTTCTTTGGTTCTTGTGTGTGTCAAACTCAACTATCTTTGGGTTTGGCAGGTGGTTGAAAGATGGTAGAGAGTTAACTGACCAGAGCAAATATTCCATCAACAATGATGCTCGGAGTGGGATCTTGTGTCTGACGGTCGTCAGTGCAACAGAGGCAGATATTGGACAGTATGAGTGTGAGGTATAAAACCCATATCCCAAAAAATCTATATCAGTATCATTGATATCAGAGATTTTCTTTAACATATGTCAAATGTTTTGTTTCGTTTAGCTTTGGAATGAATTTGGCTGCGTCAAGTGCAAAGCAGGGCTGTGTCCTGCTTATGTGCCACCGCTTGACATCGAGGATGACCAACCACAGGACTTACCTCCTAAAGGTAGGACAGCCAGAGCCACTGAAGGTAAATATCCTCCACACGGGATGGGAACCCACGGCAGGGTTCTCATGTGGATGCGCCACACTTTCACTAGTTCAGCTGTGTTTGGGAAGGGATGAAGCACATGCCATTGTCGACTTTCACTTCAGTTCACCATACTTCCGATCCTGCATCACATCATATGACAACTCTCCACTTTCCAACAAACTGCAACAATTTGCATCAATTTCCACTTTCAACCACTACCATTCATCCATTCTATCCGGTTGATGCCATTTTGAGATTTTACTCACATTTTCCTTTTTCCCATTTCACACACACTCACATCATAAGTAGTTCCAACTACCATACCAGATATCACTAGATCCCCGGGATTATGGCAAGGACTGCAGTCTATGCATGCCAAAAAGATTAAACCGAAAGAATAAGTAGCCTGTGCACAGTACAGCAAATGGATTCACACCTATTAATTGTATTATATGGTGGTATGCATGAACTAAAAGCACCCATACACATGTTTTTCTCCATTTCTAATACTTCTATTTCCATTTTAGTTAAGTGATTGTGTAGGTTACTTACCTTGAAAGGCAGCATGTGATGACTAATGCATACTTCATAAGTGAAAACTGCTCAATGCAAATATCAGTGGCTAACTCCTCTCCCATGCCGCTACAATGATCTAAGCCACATTAAACCCACATAACCATCTCTGACGTAATACCTGTTTATAATACATTTTAACCTTTGCTCTTTGGTCGCGAATATGTTTCATCGCTCACTTCATCTGTCTGACTAGTGGTGAGTCTTCATGCATGGACCACTTTCACTTCTGTGTGCAATTCACACTTTGAGAGTTGTATAGGTCACATGGCAATCACAGTCATGAAAGCAAAAAACAAATAAAATAAAACTTAATTAATCAATAGCAATTTCTAACAACCATCTATTGCCATAACCAAGTGGGATCTGGTGGCTACCATTCAACATAGACACCAAACTATACTTCCCAGCATCCTCACCCATGAAAAGACATCGATACATTTATTGTATGGAATGTTTTTGTGTTTTTCATCATGTTTCCACTTTCCACAGAGGGCATAGGTTGGATCATTTTCCTCCGTTAGACTGACGTTATGGTCCTTGAGGTGCCACAAACTAATAGCAGTAATTTAAATACATGGATAGCAAGAACCTCTATTACTGTCCTATATTATGTAGAGATTTTCCAAATGTGCTAGTATCTATTATTTACCACTGTTACTATCACATAGGGTCAGCAATGTCAACAATAAAAATATAATAGAGTAGAATAGAATTCAGCCAAATTTGATAGATTTATTAGATGCTAATGAAAACCTCCTATAAGTTGGGCTACGATATTCTTTATATGTACTATAAAGTTGTCTCCCTCACAGACATATATTCTGTTTGGATTTTTGACACAACGATTCACCATGTTTGCCTTTCCATTGTCTATACCCTATGTGTTTTTCCATCTCCCCTCTACTAGTCCTTAAGCAGGAAGTTCCTCACATGGACCGTTCCATTCAAGTCATCATTGTCATGATAACAAATAACCACTCAACATTCCCCTTTTTCCTCTTGCCAAACGCATGTCCAGCTAACTCTTCACTCCTACGAATACAAGATGGTCATGTGCTGGGCAGGTGTCCCCTTTACCCCCATGCAGGAGTGGGCATGCGCCCATTTTCTGTTGATGTGTTGGGTTAGTGGGGTTAAACCCTCTGAGCACCGAGGTAAGAAATGCATTATTACTGCTCCTGGTATGTAAGGTAATGTATTTTTTTTACTTTTCCTTCTACAATGATTCAGTATACGTACAGTGCAGTCAAGGCAACATGATAACTCCTCAAAATATATTACAAAAATATATACTTATTTTAAGTGTCTAAACCATAAATTCCTGCTAAGTGGCATTTTGGTTTCATAGATTCAGACTCAGAGGGCTGGTCCACTGCCTTTGTGAAGAAATGGTTACAGACTGATTTTAGCCCCACCTCCATTGCTAAGATGCTCTTCCCTCCTGGACACCCTGAACAGTAAGTTTAGTACCACCAACATGCTGCATTGACCTTCCTTTCTTTCCTTTGAAGTAAATAATCAGCCTCAACCTGGTAAATATTGTCTGTGGTTGGTAAAACATTTGATATAATAGTTAGTTTCACAATTGTGACATAAAAATTTGGTGGTAAAAAAGTAAAAATGTAAATTTCAGACTCTGAGAAGGAGTTGTGAATAGATAAGAAAATAGATATTCCCTGGACTGATCAGTAGTATTTAATAATGGCCTTTTCATTTTATCTTATCTTTGTCTCCAGAGCTGAATGTATTACTGAAGAGGTTGTTCCTGCCTCGACATCCATGTCTCAGGCCGTACAGCAGCCTCTGTGTTACCTAGAGGATGAAGAGGAAGAGATCTACATCTCAGAGTCAATGCAGGAAATTACAGATGGTATTCCTGTCTCTTAAACATAAGAGTATGACTTCTGTCAAACACTGTGTGATTATTAACTCATCTTATGTCCCGTTCAGCTCCTCCCTCCATCCAGGTACCCACTGAGGACCTGTGTGTAGAGCCTGGCCAACCAGCCACATTTACTGCCATCATCACAGGAAGACCTATTCCTAAGATACAGTGGTACAAGGTAGGAATGTTGTAGATCAGTGGTTCCCACCTAAAGGGTTGGTCGCAAGAAAGTCTTGGGTTGGCTGTGCTGTGACATGATTTAGGATAGAAACATCAACTGTTTACCTATATTTAACCATGTTTTTCTTTTCTCTCTCTAGTTTATAGTATTTGTAGACCTGGTATTGTTGAAACATATTAAAACTTTACTGTTTCTTCTGTGATTGGAGGATGGAGAGGAGCTTGCAGCCAATGAGAATGTGGAGATAGTACAGCATGGTGCCCGCTGCTCAGTGACCATAGTGTGCCCCGAGGGAGAGGACAGCGGCATGTACACCTGCTTCGCCTATAATG
Source organism: Lateolabrax maculatus (assembly GCA_031216445.1). Taxonomy (NCBI): domain Eukaryota; kingdom Metazoa; phylum Chordata; class Actinopteri; order Acropomatiformes; family Lateolabracidae; genus Lateolabrax; species Lateolabrax maculatus. Next base: position 13,679,424 of record CM062196.1, read on the forward strand.
ACTCTGGCCATGACTCGTGTCAGGCTGAGCTGACAGTGGAGGAAGGTGAGACAACAGCAATGCTGCTCTGCATCATTATTTTAGTTCTTTAGATAGATTACTTAGTCAAATCTAACTGCAAATCCTTACCAAAGGCTAATGGTCAAAGTAGCTTATACGTAAAGCAGGTCACAAAATGATGTTGTTTTAAGGAATAAAGTATGATTGATGTCGGTCCAAGTGGGGGACCTGTTTTATTCCCAGGTTCTGATTTCTCTGCAGGTCCACTGGAGCATCAGGAGAGAGAGGTGGAGCTGGGGAAGAGAAGGAAGTTATTCTCTGTCTATGATGTCCATGAGGAAATTGGAAGGTGAACCTGTACTTTATATTGATGCAGTCCAACCTGGCTGTGAGCCCCGTAAAGATTTGATATGATCAACGTCATCCCTCTGTGTTTCAGGGGAACCTTCGGGGTAGTGAAGCGTGTAGTCCACAGAAGAACAGGTGAAGTGTTTGCTGCCAAGTTCCTGCCTCTGCGGAACAGCACTCGGACTAGGGCCTTCCAGGAGAGAGACTTGCTGTCGCGTCTGGCTCACCCCAGAGTGGCCTGTCTGCTGGACTTCTTTTGCACCAGACGCACTCTGGTGCTGATCACAGAAATGTATCCTTCCTGTTAAATGTTACAATATGATCACTTCAGTTTGTTGAATTCGATCTGTATTCAGTCAAGAGTTCTTTAACATCATTTCTACTGTAGCTGCTGTTCTCATGGTCTTCTGGACCATCTATTTCTAAAAGGATCAGTCTCAGAGAAAGAGGTACAAGCTTACCTTATTCACTACAAAATAGTTTTTTCTTGCCAATATTATGTACGGCGCTTGAATAATATTCTACATTTTATTTCAGGTTCAATCATACATCCATCAAATCCTTGAGGGAGTTGGTCACATTCACAGCATGAACATTTTGCATCTAGATATTAAAGTGAGATTTCCAGTCCAGTCAACCTTGCATAATTGACTGTTTTTAGTTTTTATGCAGTTCTTAACTCAATTTTTATTTATACTCCCTTCAGCCTGATAATATTCTAATGGTGTATCCGCCCAGAGATGAAATCAAGATCTGTGACTTTGGCTTCTGTCAAGAAATTGACACATCCAGACACCAATACAGCATAATTGGTACACCAGAGTTTGTTGCCCCTGAGATTGTTCACCAAGAACCAGTAACTGTGGCCTCTGATATTTGGTGAGTTTAACTACTAATCTGGTTTATTAAGACTTGCATCAGATAGCATTTTATTACATGTTACGTTAATATCTCTTATTCTCTCTGTCAGGTCTGTAGGTGTTATTGCCTATATATGGTACGTTTCACTGCACTTTTGATATTTTTTTCAAAATCTTCAATATACAGTACATCAAAAAGCTGTGCATATGATTCTTGAGTTTCTGTTGACTATTTACATCATGTCTTATATTTATCCTGACAGTCTGGTGTGTCGATGCCCCTTTGTGGGTGAGACGGACCGTGCTACACTGCTGAGGGTCGGGGAGGGGACCCTGAACTGGGATGCCCCTGATGTTACGTACAGGAGCCCTGAGGCCCAGAGCTTTCTCCACATGCTCCTTCAGACAGATCCAGAGTAGGGAACCTGTTTTAATATCGCTTACACTGCCACATCAATCCAGTCACACCCGAAATTGCAGTCATCAAAAATATTTTCGAAACATTGTGCAAATGACCTATTTAAGTCCTATTTAATGTGACGAATGAGCATAAAGGAGAATTTTGCATCAGTGATATGAATGCCATTTCTGATTTCACAACGTCATCAACAACAATGATCAAAAATAACCCAACAATGTATTACTGTTAAAGCTGCATTTAACTAATTTTGAACTGGTCAAAAGTGGGATCTTATAGGGCTCACACAAAAAACAAGTAAAGCAAACAATGTGAAAAGCTGAATAAAACTTTTGATTCAATCTTTATAAAAATAAATATTGCCAGTACACCCTGACAACACTATAAGGTGTAGTTGCAACACAGCACATGTCTGACCACTCCCAATTTTTGTCTACCTAGGAAGCGTCCATCTGCCTTTGAGTGCTTGAGCCACGAATGGCTGCAGGTGAGAGAAAATACAGCACAATAGGTGTTTTAGTCAAGCTTTACTGCATTCAAATACATACCACTGTATCTTAGTTACTTAACGTAACACATAAATCTTTGTAACTGTGTTCAGGATGAACATGCAGGAGAAGATACTGATGAAATCAACACCAAGAGTTTGAAAGTCTTCATCTCAAAAAGGAAATGGCAGGTGAGTTATCTCTCTTGCCCTGTGTCATGCATTGAAACCGCAACCTCTGGGGAGAAAGTAAGCACTAACTGGTTTCTTGTAATGTTGATAGTCTTGAATCTAAATCTGTCTTCCCCAATATCTTTCCCATCTATCCTTCCAGCGTTCTTTGACCTGCATTGGGTCAGTTCTCACACTGAGGCCCGTCCCTGAGCTGCTGGATGCTCCTCTCAGAGAGAATGCAGTGACAGTGCCCCGCGAGCCCCAGGAACACAGCAGTACCTCTCTGAGCAGTGGCTCCTCATCTGAGTACGATGAAGCTGACTCTTGGGACTTTTTCCAGCACTGCAGCCCGACTGAGGAGGAGGAGGAAGAAACAGAGGAGGACTATGATCCTGTAATGGAGAGAGCGCAGATCCCAGAGCCTTTTGCCAAACTGCACCTAGATGCAGAGGAGGAGGAGGAAGTGACATTAGGGGAGGAAGAGGATGGGGAGATGGTAGGGAGGAGGAGTGTACTAGAGCGGAGTATGAGCAGGCAGTCAGTTGCGTCATCAGATGTGTCATCCCAACAGACCCCTCAGAGGGAGCGTAGGTTCAGCAAGGACAGTAGTCCATCTCTCTACCTATCTGATGGGGATGAGGGTTCAGGGAGCGACGGAGGTCGCATCCCTCGCGGCAGCGTCATCCGAAGCACTTTCTACAGCACCTCTCATCAGCTTTCACCCATGTCTGCCAGACACATGACCTTACGGGACAAATTCCAGGCCAAGAAGCAGGAGAGAGGCCGCAAACCGCTCCGGAGAAGCTTTTCAGGCCGCCTCAATGAGCCCCTTATTGAATATGTGGAGGATGAGCCGGAGACCAATCGGGGCCAGAGACGGGGATCTATCCAGCCCACGATGCAGAAGTCCTGCTCCTTTGACAGCGGCGTTGGCCTCGCCCACACCAACGTACCCCCTCACAGGAGGAGCAGGTCTCTTGATGAGTATTCTCGACGATCTCCCAGCTCACCCAAGCGCACAAAGTCAGGTGAAGAAGAAGGCTCTCAAAGTCAGAAGGAAGATTTCATAGATGATGAAGTGGCGAGAAATTTGTTGGCCATCCCGAGCCCTCGGCGACCTGCAAGAAGAAAAGGCTCTGTTGCTCCAATACAAGGGGCTTGCATGCTGGGTGGATCGTCTGTTCCCTCAAGCTTCCTTGCTGGAGACAGAATGAGCCCCAGGCTGGATCAGGAGCAGACGGATGGCAACACCTTTGCCGGCTCCCAGGGGTCTCTGGCTGAGTCATCTACTTTGGAGCATGGCGGTTCTGAGTCTTCAAGTAGACTCGGCTCCTGTGAGGAGCTGAGTCATGGTCATCTCAGAGGAAGATACAAATCAGGAGAGAGTGAAGGGTATGATGATCAGGGGGAGCCTCTGGTTTCACCATCCACGTGCTCATTCCAAGAGGTTAAACCCAGAAGCTCATGTCCCCAGGCACCACCCCGTAACCGCACCCGCTCTAACCCCAACTTATCCTCCAACAGCAGAGGGCACCCGGGGACCCCGCTGATGGCGAGCCCCAGTCCCAGCCTCTCCTCTCTCCAGGCTCCAGAGAGGCCTCCCAGGGCCAGGGACAAGAAGGAGGGCGGTGGCCTCCAGAGGCATGCATCCGCTCCAGCCCTTGAAGCCCCGCCGCCGACAGGAAAGTCACCCAAGCTGGGATTGCTAAAGATCTTCCGCAGGCAGTCCTGGACCGGCCATTCGTACTCCCAGCTGGAGAACACAGAGTTAGGACCCACACTAGGAGAGATCATGAAGCCAGATACTCCCACCATGTCTCTGAGGAAGAAAATGAGAGCTTCAGCCTCCAGCCTGACCAAACTGTTTTCCAGGTCTTCTAGTAAGGAGGATGTGAGTAAAGGAGGTGAGCTATTGCATTGTTATTTTATCATTAAACAGAAAATGATGTTAAGCAGCATCCATATTAGGGAAAAAGCTAAATATATGTTACATTGGGATAATTGCAGTATTCTTTATTTTAATGTACCTAAGCTGTCCCCAGTCTCAGTTGTGTTATATTGTACATCTACACTTTATATTTTATCCAAGTCATTTTATCCAATTGAATGTTTTTCATGTTTCATTTTGGTGTTGTTTGTCTTTTAAAACAGGGCCAATAGTAAAAGGATCAGCTCCCATCCCACCTGAAAGGCAACGTAGCACTGGTCTTGAGAGTCCAAAAAAGAGGACCTCCAAACTCTTGCCTTCTTTTAAAATACCTGCATTCAAAAAGATAAAAGGTAGTGAATGCTACATTCTGTGGATTATGTATTTCCAGTACGAAATGGCCTGAAATCCTGCTTTCATCGTTTTGATATAAGCCTGGTTGTGTATGTTTATTCTTCTCCATAATTTCCAGATCTGCCTGTCCGTCCGAGCAAGGCTGAGGTTTTCCAGTTAGATGGAGGTGGGGTCCTGCTGGTTTGGAGACCAGTCCAGTCTAGTGACCCTGTCACCTACTGTGTGCAGTACTGTACTGACGGTGGGTTCACAGAGATGATACATCGGCACAGAAGTTCAATTGGTGGTTTGTGTTAAAAGCAAACCAAATTTACCAAATGAGTTGTTTATTTTAGACAAATCTGATAATTCCTATTAGTGAAATATAACATTTAATCTAATATCACTGGTGCACTGATTTACTTCAACAGCATTAAAATGAGCAGTATGTGTAGATTTCACAGTAAAACTTGTGTGTCGTGTTCCTCCTCAGGTGGGGATTGGACGGTCCTGTCAGAGGAGGTGACAGATAGTTGCTATGTGGTGAAGGACTTACCCAGAGGAGCTTCTTATGTGTTCAGGATGGGCTGCATCACCAAGACAGGAGCAGGTCCTTTCAGTGACGCTTCAGCACCTGTTGTTATGGCCACTCATCCTGAAGGTAAGAAAATACTCTCAAACATGTGTGATCTCATTTGCTTATCTTTAACATTTTTACAGTTTTTTTAAATCTGAGATCAGGCTTTGTAAATGTAGCAGGAATTTGCAACACTGGTTTGTAACTACTATGTGGAGGGTTGCAGTGTTTTCACCTGTATTTACTCTGTTGTGCAGAGACTCACATTCCTCTAATCCAGACTGAATCACTGGGGTCAAAGGTTATTGGGTCAGAACGACAGACAACACACAAGAACTACAGTTTCCTCTCAGAGATCAATAGGTGAGATTTTTGATTAGAAGCTACAATTAAATCGGGCAAAGTTGTTATCTGCAACTTCTCTTTTATTCATAATGATCAAATAAAGAATAAAGAATGTAAATGTTTTTCATTTACTGCATATTTACTTTTGTTTGTTTGCACATAAAAATGTTTTAGGCATGTTTTTAATGTCTCTTAGGCACCCATTTGCCACACTGTACCTCTTCTCTCTGTACCCCTTTTGTTTTGTTTCCCTCCCAGAGGTCGTTTCAGCGTAGTAACCCTGTGCAGGGACGTTGAGACCAGCCAAGTGTTTGCTGCCAAGATCACCCCTTACCAGGCACAGCACAGACAGTTGGTGCTGAGGGAATACCAACTACTGAAGAGGCTTCATCACCCCAACCTGGTGCAGCTGCACGCTGCCTTTATCACCTCCTGCTATCTGGTGTTAGTGGAGGAGCTCTGTCCTGGCAGGGAGCTGCTCTACAGTCTGGCAACGAGGTAAAGAAAGGCCTGAGAAACATAAGCCAAGGACATATTGACATGTATAGACACTATCAAGTATCAAATAGTATGTTTTGGAAATAAATTACATTTAAATGCTACCAGATGGGTGGGAAGTGTGTTACTTCTCTTTTTCAACTCCTTATTTTGTCCTAAGGGGCCTGTAGGGGAAATGATCTAGGCAGAATAGATATATAACTATATAACTCCAAAACAAGACACTCTAGTTATTCTAAGAAAACAGGTAAAAAACTTTTAAAAAAGCAGGTGAAATCCAAATTCGACCTGCTTCTTTTTTTGTGTATTTTTATTTTTTTTAGGTATTTTTGACTATCTGTCTGCAGAGAATGATTTAATGTCAACTAATGGATTATTTTGCTACCTGTAGCCCTCTGTGGCAATCACATACTGTTGTTGAGTTTAACAAACCTGTCTTTCCTTGTTTGGGCCCTCTCAGAGATCTTTACGCAGAGACTCATGTGGCTGAGCTGCTGGTTCAGATTCTGAGCGCAGTCGACTACCTCCACAGCCGTCGCGTCATCCACCTGGACCTGAAGTCTGACAACATGCTGGTGGATGATTGTAACCACCTGAAGATAGTTGACTTGGGCTCGGCTCAGTCCTTCACACCTGGTCAGCCTCTCAACATCGAGCACATCCAGGGCCTGTCGGAGAGCAAAGGTACTGACGTATTTCTTGTTTAATTTTAAATAAACTAAAAGATTATCACGGTTGCATTGTTGTAGATTCTTCTAATGTACTAAACCTTTGACTGTCATGGCCTCCAACAGACTGCCGCAGAAAAGGTACACATTCTTTAAGGCAGGACGGATTGATGGAGGGAAATAATTCAGCCTAACTTCATCCACCTCAGCTGATCCTAGCTACCATAGCCTAACAAACCCAAGTCCATCTTTTTTTTTTAATCTATTTATTTTTATTATTATTATTATTATTATTATTATTATTATTATTATTATTATTACTGTAGTTATTTCCTAATTCTGAAAATGAGCATGAGCATGAGCATGTGGCACAGTAACAGCACAACTCTTTATGAACAATGTCCTGTGTCTGTCTCTTTTTTTATCAGTTTATATTGTCCTTCCTAAAGCTCCGGAAATCCTGGAATGTAATGGTGTCGGGCCTGAAACTGACATTTGGGCGATTGGAGTCCTGTTGTTCATTATGTAAGTATAAGCATACAGGTGGAATAGTAACATATAGTTGTTGTTTAAAAAAATTTCACCATGTTTTGTTGGATTAAAATCTTACTACTGTACGATTAAAAAAAGTGATTGAAAATTATTTTACAATTGCAGTTAGCTATCACAATATTACAACATTTTTGGATAGGAAGTATCACTGGATGACAAATTAACAATTCTTAAGATTGAATCGTTAAGTTTTCTTTTTTAGATAGATTTTGATTTTCATGATGTAAGTTTTAATTATGTAGGCAGATTGGTTCAGTTCACGGAAGTTAAAAGTAGTCCCTGGATCATGAAACATTAACAATGCCATTGACTGAATCTGACGTCTGTAAGTCTGAGAAGCTGAATGACGAAACTACCTCAGTAATATATTCTGTTATTCTGTATTTTGGTATAATGTATGTATTTTCTTTACCAGGTTGAGTGCCGATAGCCCGTTCCATGCAGAGCTCAGCTGGGAGCAAGACAGAAACATAAAGAAAGGGAAGATCCACTTTGGACGCTGTTACCCTGGTCTGTCAGAGGGAGCCTTGAACTTCATGAAGAGCAGCTTGAATAATAAATCCTGGTGAGTGTCTCTCTTACAATGTAGTCTGCATTAATGCAACTTAATTAAACATACATAACATACAATACATGCTGTATTTGAGTCCTCATTCTTCTTATGTAAACCAAACCACAGATTATTTGCGTGAAAAGTTGTATTAGTGAATTGGGAACATAAATGTGTATATTGTTATTATGAAAACTTTGTAGGGGGAGACCCACTGCAGCAGAATGTCTCCAGAACCCATGGCTGCGTGCTCATCGTGCCCCACACAAAAGTCGACACTCCAAAGTGTGTTTCTCTACAGACAAGCTTAAAGATTACCTCAAGCAGAAGGAGGAGAAACGAGACCAGGTCCGCACCAAGCTTCAGGGTCCCTTCTTCCAGTAAGGAAACACTGTAGAGGTTTCTTTCACCAGCTATTCTTCCAAGAAACTATGCATCCTTATAACCACCACATTTTATTTCACGTGGATGTTTCCTGTATGGCTCTTTTCTTGTTAGCTGGAGTCTAAAATAATTTGAGTGTCCTCTGATTTTGAAAATGTAATGCGTCTTAATGAGTTTTCAAAATTGTTTCAAAGTGTATTTATCCATTAGCTTGTATATGTGAGAGTGCAGTATTTTTTGTGCTTCGGTTTATGTGGAAACATATCAGGGATAAGGTTTAGTCAAAGCAACGAGTACACATGAGTGCACCCGTTTTACCCGTGCACCCGTACATTTTAGATTTTGTGACACAAGAAAGTATTGCTTTGCTTCTCAGTATCAGAGGCAGATGCACATGTTTGGCCTTTAACTAAAAATGGTTTTCTGTGCTATTATTCTTCGCACAGAAAGCAGATGTTTTTTCTGAGTGATATATTTATTTTAAAATGTACACGCTTTGCCTTAAAGTTACAATGTATAAATGGGAACTGGATTAGATTTAAAGGTTTTGTTGGATGCTTCTAAGTTTCATAACACTTAAATATTGGGTCATTCACCCACCTGAAAGAGTTAATGAATGAAAGATTAATTAAATGGCACAAAAGTGGCCAGTCATTGTCCTCACATTCTTTATTCAGTCTCATTTGTATACAAACACACAAACATACATGGAAATGTTTTGAATGTAATATATGCAGTGATTTTATCTCAGATGCACAGACTTCCTTTATGTAATCTTAAGATGATATGCAGCATGTGAGTAATTATTATGTATTATAATGACTAATAAATAATAGTTATTATAATATGTAATAATTACTCATTACATCGAAAAAGTTTATGTAAAACATTTTCGATATTACACTTAACTAATTTATCTCTACTGTATTAGAATTCAAAAAAACAAATAAATGAACATATAACATATACAATAACTATTTTCTGAGCAATTTCTAAGTATTTTGCCTTGTGTGTCCTACAGGTAGGTACTGACTGGTGGTACTGGTGTGTACTCCACACTTGTGGACAGGCCAGTGCCAAACTTTGGGTTCTAAAAACCAAATGTAGCACTGAATTTGGCAGTTGTACCAATTGTTTTTCTTTTACCTCACAGGTGAGCCGGCCGGCAGAAATGTTTAGGTTAGGATTTTCATACCTAGATATCAACCACTGATTTCCCTAAATCTAACACAAACTCAACAAGTCCCTCTTTACCATCTGAGCATCACTGAGCCTGAAACTTTCCTGCGCAAACCTCTAACCTTAATACTTAGAGGCTAAAAGAAAAACAAATTCTCCATATGAGAGTTTTTTCTGTGTCAGTGAAGATGGAGTTATTCAGGCCAGAGACACACACGTTGGTTCTTCTGTCCAGCAGCAGAAAGATGAGGTAACTGTTTCCTTCTTATGATTTGGCTTCCTGAACTTTTTGGATTTCCTGTATTAAGAGAGATGAGGGACACTTTTACATTTTGTGTGTTTAATGTATGTGTTTTTATCTATACAACAGCTGGGAGACGATAGTAGCAAAGTATTTGTTAAATAACTAAATAAGAGCAACAATGTTTTATGGTTTTACTCACTTCACTGAGGATCTCTTTCAGCTCTTTGTAGGCCCTCTCTAAGTCATCATTGATGATGACAACATCAAACACTCCGGGCTCCTTACCTTGATAAGAGAATTAAATTAGCTGCAATGGTTGTCTTTATTTCAGCATCATGTCCAGGTAGAACTGCAGAGAAACTTACTAAGCTCCATGTCGATGCGTGCTGCCTCCAGGCGTTTCTGTAAACTCTCCTCTGTTTCTGTCTGCCTGTCCCTCAGACGTTTTTCCTGAGAAAGACAGTGAAACAAGGCATCGTCTTTCATTCAAGAGCTGCTCCATTAAGTAAAAAAAACAAGAGTAAATGTACATATAAATGTAATATGATGATGAAAGTAGACAACAAAAAACCTCCAATAAATGTGATGAATTACCATATTTGTTACACTTTGACAGCCTACTGCTGAAGTTGAAAAGAGCATTGAAATATTGCAATATAGTACATTAATACAGTATATTAAGTTTGACATTTACCAGGATCTCCATTGAAGGCGCCTGGATGGAGATGTAGATGGGGTTCAGGTCAGTCTCTTTAATCTTCCTCACCCCCTGGATGTCCACATCTAAGATGCAGATTAGGTTCTGGGCCTGCACGTCTTCTATGGCAGCTTTACTAGAGAATCAATGCATTGTTACGTTATAAAATTATATAAAACAAGATGCTTTTTGAACAACCAGGGCTATACATCTGAACATGCAAGGGCTTCACAATGTTCAACCAGGTATTGAGAGTGTAACCATCTAAGTTTGTGCTTGTCACACTAAGGTAGTGACTTAGGTAAGAGGATCGCTGCATTGATCCAAGCTGCTCACACTCGTACTGCAGTGAGTGTGTGTTATCTTCAGAGTAAGAGGAAGAGATTAAACTTGACACACAAGGCTCTGAGCTGCAGTGTTGCTCTTTTTGACGTAATGGGGTTAAAGCTCCATCTGTGACCAGACTATTATATATCCTCTTGATCCTTGTGGCTAAGCCTCAGGGTATTCTCTTATATAAGGCAGTACTCATTTCTATTGAATTAAGTTCAACCAATATCAGTGACACTGATATTTAAATGGCATATCTTATTTTCACTCTTATTATCTCAGTTTTACTTCTCAAAGAGCATTTAAAACCACAACAGTGAAACCATACAGATGACGTTCTTTTTGACTGGTGAGCAGCTTGCCAAGGCATATGGGAATAGTTTGGTCTTAAAAAAGTACATAACAGAACAATTACATAAATATGTTATGCATCGAAGGTTGCTCTTGAGTATGTGGTGAAAAATATGGTGGCATTCATGCAGGGATGCAAATATTTACCATGTTCCATACATGTTGCCGGAAAACTCAGCATTTTCGATGAAGTCTCCCTTGTCAATTCCCTCCTGCATGGCCTCTCTCGTTGTGAAGTGGTAGTCTGTAAGATGCAACATTAATAATGAATCTAGCTCTGCCATGAAAACTTGCACAGTGGAAAGAAAGGATTTAAGAGAGGTGATGCAAATCAAATGAATGCTCACTACAGCTAAAACAGCTGAAAGATGACCCCAGACACCACAGTGATCACAGGCAAAATGAAAGAAAATCCAGATATAATGGCCAACCTTGTTGCATGTAATTTACTGGATAACAATTTATTTTGCCCAGCTTATTTTGCTCAGCAAGTGTATGTTGTTCTCTTGAGGCTGTGTGTTGAAATTGTAGAAAACAGTCAAGTATGAAGTTGTTCTCTAAAGGAAAAGCATGCAAAGATGAGAAATAGGTTCTTTGTGCAATACTTTCTAAAGATGCCATTAGTATAACTGTTACAGAGCACATTATATTATCCATACCAGATCCATAGGCCTAAATCTTCACAACATCAAAACCTCTGGGGATCTAAAACAGCAGAGTTTTAGAAACAAACATGTTACTACTACCACCACTAATGGGCACTGTGATAGCACACAATCATTAGCATGACAACATGAATGACTGACGTGACAAATGCTGTATACAACAGGAAGTGGCTGATCCGTAAAAAAACTGATAATCAGCCTGAAAACAAGGTAGAATTACTTTTAGACAGCACTCAAGAAAACTACTGTACATGACATATTTGTATGTAAGATCGAAATCCTCATTTTGTCCCAAAGTGAGCAAAGTCCACTGTGTGTTACTCAAAATAATGGCAAATATCTGAGATTAATACAAATCTATTCAGTTTCAGTAAAAAAAAAAAAAGAAAAGAAAAAAAGAACAGCATCTTACAAAAGAAACACTGTCTGTCAGTGTATTTTCCTGGAGTTTCAACTCATTAAAGAGACAGGACAGCAGTGTTTGAAAAGCTCAGATGGATCCTGTATAGATAAATATAAAACGATTCAGTTTATGGATCTTTGTCCTGCACTGCTAATGGTTGCTTGCGAATCATCAATGCTCAGCCAGTCAGGGGAATGGGACAGTTTTTTGGACATAAAACCACACAGGACTGGAAATGGGAAGTACTACCGAGGCATCACAGGGGGCTATTTTCAAAAGTGTTTTACTCCAAAGTGTGGACTGTCTGATCCTGATTCCTTAGATCATTAAATGTTTTTCTTTTTCTCTATTTGTTTGTCACATGACTAGTTCCTACGAATCCAATGACAGCATGCCAGGATGATGAAAGTAACCCCCATCCCTCTGCCATAAAAACTGTGATCAGGAATCACACTGAGGTCACCTTTATCTGCGGTTTCTGATTCGTTTGGACACGAAAATGAGGTTGACATTTCTAAATCTTCAGAGGAAAAGACGGCTGCTACGGGCAGTAAAGTAGCCCCCAGAAGCATGGGGAGCTTGTTCAGCCCTATGGAGAAAGCAAAAAAGGCACAGACAGAGGTTTATCCCTTTATAGCAAGGGAGCTACTGTGTACAGGGGAACAAAACCATTTGTGCAGTTCACTTGGGAGTAAGAAGTGTTGTGGGCCTTATTTTAGGTCAGGCAGGTAGAGGAGGCTGGGAACACAGTATGCTTCAGATACAAAAAGCAAAGAGGTGTAAAATACACAAACTACACAGCTCTACAGATTCAAATCCAAATCTGGGGCTCCGGCATGGTGAATCATAGAGCATGATGGTCCTACAGTGTGAAAGTGCTAAAAACATCAACCACACACTTGTTACGCTTCGGCTTGAGCCAGAACTACTGTACCTTTGCCATTTTCCTCTCCTGGTCGAGGGTTTCTTGTTGTGTCTGCAGAGAGAATATTTAATCATTACAATAATGAACCATCAGTAATGTTGCTTTTGATAGATTCTAAAGTGAAATGCAAAAACTTCAGTCTCAGCATTAAAGGATTTTCTGATACAGCACAAAATCTCTTGGCCAGTACAGAATTAGACTTTCAAGAGACACTTCTGTCCTACTTCCTACTCAGACAGGATGTCTTGAGATGGAAGCCAAAAAAAAAAAAAAACAGTTGGCAAGCAAACGTACGTGACACGCTGAATCCAAAGACGTCCTCATGATCCTTCATCAGCCTCTTCATCAGAGTGCTCTTCCCTGCTCCGGAGGGGCCGCTCAGCACAACAGGCCTCGGTCCTGACATTGTTCTGAGACAGACGGGGAGAGACAAGGACAGAGTGAGCTCATGTTTGTGCCAAAGGCAGATTATAGTCTGCTCTTTTGTGCCGGCATTAAAGGTGTGGCAGTCGTTTCTGTTATAGGATACAGGCCTATCCTATCCTATGAATCATTTTATTCAGAAAATGGTTTGGTTTGAAATAATGATTTTTGACTTTTGGATTAAAACACCATTTTCATTAAGTATTTTAAACTCCTCTTCTATCCATGCATTACTGCTGCAGTGCTGGTAAAGGTCACTGACTATCCTGTCAGGCTAATCCTTTGATCCAAACTTCTCTTAGCCACTACACTACAACATCCCAACACGCACAGGGAGGATTTAAAGAACACCTTTGCTCTTGTATTATCTCCACTAATAATTATTTGACACTTTAGAAATTCTTCTTCCTATTTCCTTAATTAAAATATTGAAACACGTCCATGTCCTAATTGCTGACTCGTTAGACAGCCAGAGGCCCTGAGGTTAATATTAAGGATGCCTGTTAATGAAGTCATGGCAGGTCAGTCAGCAGGATTAATTGGATGTGGGCCAGGCGGCACAAAGGGTCCAGGACAGGTGACCCATTTACCTGCTGCGCTAAGAGAGGATGATGTTTCAGGGACACTTTTGAATCAACTCATTTAGAATCCCCATTAATATAATTACTTAATAATAGACTCAAAGTATGTAACAGTCAAAAACCTCTCCCTTCAACATCTTTGTATATGAATTGTTCATTGGCTTCACCTGCAGTTTTAGACATCAGTTAAAATCCCAAACCATTCATTTTCCCCTCCTTTTCTCAAGCTTGTGAAGCTTTTAACACTCATAAAAATACTTTAGCCCATTCAGTCACCAGTGCAGACCATTAAACAGTCTTAGCAGCAAATAAATACTGTACAAACATACTGTGTAATGAATTTGTATTATGACAGGCTGTTCTTCTAGCTGTTCAATGCAATACAATTATAATTAGTTTTAAAATTGTATTTAATTATGGATGTTTATTGTTTAATAGCTTTGTTTAATGCTTAAGTATTGCACAGATAAATGTAATAATTTAATGAAACAAATGATCATTTCCAGGTTTTAACGAATCAAAAGTTCCGCCTTACCTTTTCTCACAGCGCCTGGACAGTCTGTGTCGTAGAGACGTTCAGTAGCAGATGCTTCTTCAGCCGGGCTTCTTAATGGACTGTGTACAATGAGTGTGTGTGAGTGTGTGTGTGTGTGTGTGTGTGTTTGTCAGACTGAAGCAGCTCACTGTCAGTCTGAATTACCACCACCTCCCTTCAGCTCAATGACCAATCACATGTGTGCACGCTGGCTTGTTTTTATCCACACTGTCCGCACAAGACCTGCTTAGGCAAGGTAGAGGATTTTCATAAACAAATGGTCATGTAAATGTTGAGATCCAGTACAGAAGCTTTATGTAAATGTATTTGTGATTTTGTTTCTGCTGTGACTCCAGAAACTTGTTGCTTAAGCAACATTTTGGCTTTGAAAGTGAAAGTCAGGTTAAGGTTAAGGAGGTAAATATACTGTAATTTTTACCAGTTTTTCCTTGTCTGATTGTAAAAATCACAAAAATTGTGTAGTTGGAAGAAGCGTTTTTTACTTTTATTCATCCAGGATAGTTTCCTTTTTTTTCTTTTTCAGGAATGTCCTGTTCACATGCAAATGCTCTGCTCTTTTACATTTCCCACTACATCGGGGTTACATTTAGAAAACTGGAACCAATTCAACCAAAAAATGTAAAATAGCTGTGAACCGACTGCTATTGGACTAAATTACATAATCCTGCCAATAACTATAATGAATTCTGGATGTTTGTTTAGTTTTTTCGTCTTTTTGCGGTGTGATTGAACCTTGTAGTGTTTGGACCTGAGTGGTCTTCTGCCCCCCACACAGTAAAAGCTCAGAATAGCAGGGTTTAGTGTTCCTCGACTCCAGATGAGCTGCGATGGGCTCTGCCTGGCTAATCCCGCACCGACCCACTTCTTAAAGGACGAATACACCACATGGCGTTATCATAGCTGGCCTGCACAACACGAGATGCTCGCTGTCCAGCCAAGCTGAAGATCCACACATCCAACAGGTGAATTTCATGGAACAACCACTTTTTTAGACACACGTTTTATTGTAGGAATGGTCCTATACAAAGAAACACATCAATGACAAAGACAAAAGGAGCCTGAATGTGATGAGATTACTGTAAAAGTTTCCAATCTACAGGAGCTACACAAATAATAAATGCTCTAAGCAAAGACAAACTCTGTACAGTAAATACAGTCGGGTTGTTCTGCTAGTCAACATCATATACACACACCAATCCAAACATACACAAAACTATGTACATGTGCTTTGCATGAGATTCAACTAATTTTTTCCCCTCATAAAACAGAAAAAGGATTACAAAATCGTGATAGATATTGTCCCAAAGCGTTTTCTTTCTATTTGTTTTTCAGTGCCTGAGCTTCTCAGTTGATTTTAGATTTCTCTTCTGATCTGATTGGTGTTGCAGCAGGAACATGGATATTGTACAGGGCTGTAAAGGAAGGTCAGAGGTTCTTCAAACTGTCTGGGGTTAGTGGGGTTTAGGAGTACACTGATGAACAGATAGGACAAGGAAGGTGTGAGGAGGAGGAGGAGGAGGAGGAGGGTGGGAGTCTATGACAGGCCAGCTGCCCACAAGTCCACCCCTGATTGGTTAAAGGAGAATCACTCGGTGAGTGGCGGCGTCACAGGAAGACCCGCCTCAGGTCTCCAGGTGAAGTGATGGTGTTGCATTGAGGACACAACTTCTTTGCTCCCTAAAGAAAGGGGAAAAAAGGAAAAATTAGACTTTTATCAAACATGCTGTGGTTATAGTTAATTAAAATTCAACTAAAAACTAAAACTAGGTGGGAACAAAACATTTTAGTTAATTGAAATAAAAATTAGACATAAGGAAACGATATTGTGTACATACAAAACTAACTTTAATAAAACAAATATATACAGGAAATGTCTTAGTTTTAGTCTTTGTCACTGGTGAACACATCAAGCATGAGGAGGCATGGTGCATATGCTTATTGAGACTGGGATGTCTATATGGCTGTGAGTCAGTTGCCTTCACAAAGTTTTGTGTTTGTATTATAATACTTATTCTGAACTTCTGAACCCCCCATAGTATAATTTTGAGAAAATCTAAAACTGAACTAAGACTAAACATTTTAAACAATAAAAACTAAACTGAAAAAAGCAAACCCACTCTAGAAACTAATTGAAACTAAACTGAATTGAAAACAATGACAAATGACAAAACAACATACAAAACTATAATAACCCTGGTGGTCACTTCTTTTTTATGTTTGTATGAATCAACACAACTCTGATGTTTTACCAGAGTTCGGAGCCAGCACTCCTCACAGTGAACATGCCAGCACTGGATGGAAGTGAGAGGGGTTGTGTACGTGTCCTGCAGAGAGAAAATACAGATACAGATTCTTTACCTGTAGTACAGAAAGCTGCCACTAGATGTCCATGTTAAACTACCCTAAGAGCATTAAAAGACGCTTTGTGTTAAATCAATGTTATTGAAGCCCCTTTAACAATGGAAATGTCCAGCTAGTGTGTTCAGTGATCTATTACACTATACTGTTTTAATTTTAATGAATGATAAAATATATATTGGTTAGGGAAACAGCTTATTTTGTTCAATCAACAGTCCAAAACGATGACATAAAGCAGAACCATTTTATAATCTAGAATGAGTAAATGTGTACCATTTTTGCTCAATAAATGACTTAAATGATAAATTGATGGTTAAAATGTTGTCGATTAATTTTCTGTAGATCAAAAATGATTTTTATTATTTGACTAATCATTACAGCACTAAAGTAAAATAGCTTTGAAAAAAATCAAATTGGTGTCAGAGCTAGGTTTCAATATCAAGATGTGTTTTATATCTAAATCTATATTAATATTATACAGAATTGAAAATATAACATATGTTACAATTTCATATCAACTCATTATACTGACAGTCTGCAAAGTGTGATGTCAAACAAATAAAAAAAATGTTTCACATATTTCGATGAAGCAAAAAAGAAAATGAAAATCTGGATTTACACATCAAAATACCATCAGTACCATATTTATATTCCATTGAAAGAACATGACCAATAATGTTGACATGACACATGATCAGCAGTTTCCGCAATACTGCGCTGTTATTGCTTTTTTGTGTGTCTGCTCTGTCTATTTAATTTGTCTCGTACTCACCATGCAGATCAGGCATTTAAATCTGTCTCCTTTAGACAACTGTTTCTCCAAATCCCGTATCCGAGCTTTAAGTGCATCCAGAGTTGTCAGGGTGGAATCCTCCGAGAGCCTGTACACACACACACACACACACACGCACACCCACACACACACACACACGCACGCACACACACACACACACACACACACACACACACACACACGTACACACACGCACGCACACACGGATGGACGGTAACAGGAGGAGAGATGGGAGGGTGCGTGAGTTAGGCAGACACTGGAGAGTCATTTATAAATCGAAGACAGATTAAATTATTCGCTGGCCAACATGGACACTGAGCATGAAATTTATCAGCAATCACATTGGCTGTATTTGCTGTCTCATTTATCATAGGCAGAAGGGGGGTGGGGGGTGGGGTGTCAGGGTCCTCATAGAGATAGACATACACACGCACAATTACAGGATGGACTATATGTGCAAACATACTGTACAGTGATGCAGACGGGCAACAATGTATTAAGTGTGATGAAATATGTGTACATGCATGCGTCGCCTGCTATGACCTTGATTGATGATATCATCACATTGATGCAGTAGTGTGTATCACGCTGGTGGGGGCAGGGGCAGGTAGCCGCCAAAATACACTTTACAGTAAGGGATGGTTCCACTTCCTCAGTTCTGATTGGCTGATTCACACCTGTTAAGTTTCCCTACAGCCAACCTACCTTATTCCCACCAGAGTGAGCCATGATTTTTGATACATTTTTTATACTTGGTTTCAGTTCTGGAGTCCAAACCATGTGAGTTTACACAAAAATAAAACCTTCTATATCAAACTTATTTTCATCTTGAACAGTATGTGGTGACATCCAAACTACGAAGAGTAGTTTACTCAAACAAGGAAGGTATTATGTGTAGGACGATCAGTAGTGAGCTGAACAAATTGATTCATTATTATTCATTATTAAAAATCATTGTATTATTGTGTTATCAAAATACAAATTAAGCTAAATACTTACTGAATGTTTTTCTTGTTTCTTTAACCGATAAGTCTAATAATAAAAAATAATTAACTGTTGTAAACTTTATATAAAACTCACAAATAACAAGTGTGTTGTATAACTTACATTGAAATATGTGTAACACATAAGTGTGACACAAACATGTTTTCTGTGTATTGTGTGAGCAAAGAAACTTGTACAAACGTACTTCTCTATCTCAGTGTTTTTGCAGGTTTTGGGGAGACCAGGTATGCTGCCATCCCCCTTCTCTCCGCTGCTGGTAGATGGACTCCCTTAGTGAACAAACAAACAAATAAAAGAGATTATTAATGTTATACAATTCTCCTTTGTTCCTTATGTGATCAATTCATTCGTTCAGAGTCTGCTTAACTCACCATCATTTGACCATTTGGAAAATTCTAAGTTTACTCTGGAGTCAGGCAACGTACTGCTGCTGCTGAAAATGAATAACAAAACATACATTTAAAAGCCAAAAAACATAAAAGATTGAAAGAAAAATCACCCGTGACAAATGATAAGGAATAGATTGTATGACCATTTTTTATATTTCATTGCACTGTGAATGAGACCCATTAGGTGGGACACATACTTTACTGTTGTGTCTTTGGAGCTTTCTCCTGAGCAGGGGATTACATCTGTTTCTGTGTATCTGAGAACAAAGGTCAGGAATCATAGAACAACACAAGGCTAACAACAAGTAAGACCCTTATCTTCCCTCTAAAATGCTGAAGAATAGTACATATTGTGATAGTTAGTCTAAATGTAAGCGAATTTGTAAGAAAATTGTAAAACAGACCTGATCACATTTTCTCCAAGTAAAAATCTTCTCTTGCAAGTTAAAGCCAACTTTAAGTATTGCTCTCAACATGACTGACTCCAAAGTCTGGATAGCTAGAGTCTTCTCACTCCTCCATAAACTTAAATATACAGTAAAACTCAGTGTTGCTGAAAGGATACTGTGCTCTGCCGTACTCCAGAGTATCATCTCCATCCACGTCCAGGTCTGCATCGCTGTCTCGACATTCTTTAGAAGTCGTGCTCACCAGCACTGCACCTGAAGAGACAATTTCACAAGGACATCGAAACACAGTTTGATGGCGTTACTGTTTGAGCAACTGCGGTACGAAGTTGCTTGTAAAAGGACAAAGTAGAGGCTGGGGCTGTTCTTGTGTCTGAGGTCACACTTAGGTGAATTTCTGAGTCACAAAATGCTATGTTGCTCGTCTTTCTCCCCCTCTGCTTGTTTCTGTCAGTCAGCGTGTGGCAAGTTTGCAGGTCAGAGGAAACCGTTACTTCTGAGCTAACCTTCAAGGCATCGTGCTCTGCTGTAATCTGGACTGAAAAGTTCAGTGGTTTTTCAACTGCCACTCAGTCACATTATTCACCCTCCACTGAACAAGATCATACACGTTTATCACACACACACACACAGATTTATGCTTACCTTTAAACCCTCCGACTATAGACGTCATCTGTATCCTTCTCCTCTCGTTCCACTCGTCCTCCAATGGCGCCAAGTCCGCTGAACCCTCCTTAAACACACACACACACACACACACACACACACAAACACACACACACACACATAAATATACATGTAAACTACACAATTTCACTGTCTTAGTGAATGTGTCCATATGCCTCCCATGGCCTCAAGCTACATATCTGCTTCTGTGTTTTCATAGCTGTGAACCAACGCCGGCAGTGTTTTCACATGGATACACAGCGAGCTGACAGTGATCCTGATGCTACGTGAACAAAAGCAGTCAACAGTGTCCGACATTCTCTCAACCTGAGGTTTGCCCCGCTACATGTTATATATATATATTAATCTCCGATTACAGTATAAATGTCAGGGAACCATAAAACACGTACCTGTCCCTCTGGTTTCCTCCTTTTCAGCTTCCCGATCCTGGCTGAGAACAGACAGAAGACATAGATAGATGAGATGCTGGTACAGATACTTTAAAAGCAGGTCACAGTGATTTTAGTTGGTCCTTTTATGATTTTTTGTTTTTTATAAGGTTGTGAGATCTTGTCTTCTTTTACTTTTTAACAATCTGCATACATGGTGGTGGATTTAAATCGGGGTACACTATAAACTATTTTACTGCAACATTATATTATTTGACATGTTGTCGAGACGGTGTTGTAGTCTTTTTCTAAGTCAAGAGAAAGGTTCAAAGAAAACTGGAGATGCCCGAATCATTCAAAGAATTGTTTTCATTTTCAGCAATTCCAGCTTCTGCCACTCCAAGTGGTAATGGCATA
Source organism: Lateolabrax maculatus (assembly GCA_031216445.1). Taxonomy (NCBI): domain Eukaryota; kingdom Metazoa; phylum Chordata; class Actinopteri; order Acropomatiformes; family Lateolabracidae; genus Lateolabrax; species Lateolabrax maculatus. The sequence continues at coordinate 13,700,323 of CM062196.1, forward strand.
ATTGTAAACCTGACCAAACCTGCTGAGAAAAGGAAAATAATAGACCAATCCTAAACATTAACAGTTTCAGGATTATTAGGCCTCGTATGCAACAAGGTTTGTAATAATATCCACTTTTATATATTTGGTGCTGTAAAATAAAATCCAGTTTAAAAGCAGTTCAAATGAACCCATTTGGAACGTGACGGGTGGTGTTGATGAAGGGGCACTTGAGCTCATCTCACATTCAAATATGGCAACTTCTTCTGTTGTTTGAGCTCCTTTCAAAAAGTTTACCGTTTACGTGTGGATTAGACTGTAACACAATCATACAACAAGTCGACCACATTCACCCACATTCACCCACACACAGTTGCACATAAGAGCCCGAAAGCACAGATGTAGGCCCTTTATATATAATAGCTGCACTTTATGCAAAATCTTCCCATCCCCGTCCTGTCATCCCGCCCTCCTCCCCCCCACTCTCCTCTCTGATATAAAAGTTAACATGGCAGAACACCAACTGCACCTCCTCTCCCACTGTGACCTGACTGACTGCAGATTGCATAAGGGGACATTAAGTTTTAAGGCCCTCTAATTCCTGCTGGGTGACAGTGGCCCCCGAGGAGGACGGGGGGTGGGGGGGGGGGCACAGAGAGCTGGTGGCCGTGACCCGAGTGTCGCCATCCCAGCGAACATAATTAGGGTTAAAGAGACGGTCATAGATGAGGAAGAGCTCATCAAACAGAGAGAGGAGGGAGAGGGAACGAGAGAGAGGTTGATTAATCAACAGAGGAGCCCCCTCTTCATCCTCCTCCTCTTTCTTTCTTCTTTTTCCTCCCTGACATGTATTTAGAAGCTCATTATGCTGTCCTGTTATAAGGCCCAATAAAGGCTAACAGACCTCGACAGCACTGGCAGTTTGAAGAGTCAGCTAAGAGCCGGAGAATCTCAGCGGTAATAATAACAGTAGTAAGATGTCATCCGCAATTTTAAGGATGCTCTGTAGGTCTACATGTCTGTGTTATTTCACTTAGATGCTTAGAGGATTGCTGAAGAATTTCGAAAGGCATTTGAAATTGTTGTTGTTTCAATATTGTATATTTATTCTTTCATTGTTTTCTTAATTGATACCACTTTCTAAAAAGGCACCCTTTATGAAGGGTCTATAAGCTGGTTTTACAAATCATTTACTCTGCTTCATAGATCAGTTTTAAGCCATTAATAAGAACAAGTTGTGAAATTTAGTTAAGGAAGCAAAACTCAACAGCTGCTCATTATAGTTCAACTTGATGAAGAAAAAAATGCTTCTCGGTGTGTCTTACCGGCTTGTGTGCAGTCTAGGTGGGCTCCTGCGCTGTGGGGGCGTAATGGGGCAGATTTGACGTAGCACCTGCACCAGCAGAGGTCATCGACTGTTAACATATCAAGAGGTCAAAGTTGAAAGGTTAATAGCTCCTCTGCTCGTGTGGGCGCTAGGCCGGTGGAGATGTGGTGGGAAAAAGGGTGATATCTGAACGACTGTTGGGGTGGGTTGGACGAAACACATAACTGGTCGCATCAGTGTGAACAAAGGAAACTAGAATGTTTAAAAAGAACTCTGACTCCTCACTTTTTTAAAACTTGAAACCATTAAAAGCTTTTCTCTAGTCAGCAACAATGAAACACAACAGTCCACTCTGCATGCATCAACGTACCATTCAGTCTTGTGTGTCTGTTCGCCCGCACACGGAGAAACGTCTGCAACAAACAGAAAGACAAAATCAGGACTTTTCATGTTTTTCGGAATTTCTCTGACTCACATTTCAACTGGAATAAATAAAGAAAGCACAGTAGATGACAGTAACATAATAACACACTGCATGTCTTAATTTTGTGTGATGAAGGAGATTAATGATGGCATATTCAGCCAACTTTGTATGTCTTTCTCTTCAATGTATCAAAATGAATATCCACTAAATTTTAGAAGTTTTTTTGTGTAAAGAATTTATCCTTAAAGCCATTTGAAACATTTGTGTTTTTGAGCAATATAAATAAAGCTGAATGGACTTGTTGAGCGCAGCATCTGAACAACCTGAGACCATAAAACTGATGAGTCACTAGCACCACACCAGGAATGAAAAAAACAATGTTTTTATTATCTACTTGTCAGTACAAAGTTTCAGTACACACAAGTAATTGCCTGAAGTAAGAACCTGACAAATAACATAAATAACTCTAGTTTCCCAAATTACATATTACTGTGTATTTATGTTTGTACTTCTGTAATGTCCTAATTTTAATCTATCTTTACAGTTTAACAAATGAAGTGTTGTTTTGGCTCTTTAAGTTTCTGTACATCTTTAGGGAAAGCAGCAGGCGTTTATCCTAAATCTGAGCCCCAGTGGAGAGGCACTCAAATTTACAATCATTTTGCTCTGTAAATTTGTAACTCCTGATAATCTGATACTGGTTTTGTTATTTTTTAACCTCACCTGGTATCGGTCAGAGTGGGCGTCATCAGACGGTCGGGGAGGCGAGGTTGGAGAACTTCCTTCGCGCTTGATATGAAGAGAGAGCGAGAGGGACTGGAGAAAAAGGAAATAGAACATAGAGAAATATGAGTCAAAGGCAGGGTGAAAGCTACTGTTCTCTTGAAACTCATGAGCGATATCAAGCGCTTACCTTCGGTGTCCTTATGAGGTGGTCGTGTTGCACTGAAGTGGCACTGCAAAGAAAAGGAGTAAATAATATAGAAGCTCATATGTTAAAGAAGCCTGGAAATAGAAGCCAACACACACACACACACACACACACACACACCCACACAAATCAACTATACTTTGTTCCTATAAAACATACAAACACAATATTGTCTTTTAAATGTCATCTAGTAAATAACCTCTGCTTTTATCTTGTCTGAATTTGTATCTGAGTCTGTATATAACCTCATTTTACACTTTATGTCTGTCACACAGATACTGTACACACTTTCACACACACACACACACACACACACACACACACACACACACACACACACACACACACATACACAGTGTCCCTGTGGGCCAAGTTCAATTTGAAACCATTACTGTCCACGGAGCGGTCGTTAAGCAGATTTGGAGTGTAATGTCTTTATTGGAGGAATCATTCTTCTGGTCTAAGCAGCAGGTAATGTGTGTGTCTCTGTGTGTGTGTACCCCTGGTCCTTGTGTGTATGCTTTAGACTGTGAGTGTGCGTGTGTGTAGGGCTCAAAGCAGCCATTAGCAGGACATTATCCACCCGCTGTATGATTTGTCGCCTCCAGGCCGGAGGCTGTAATATGAAATATGTAGGGAACAATGAGGCAGCTTGTAAACACTGCACGCAGGTGACAGAGAAGATGGGAGATACCACCTGGGGAAACTGAAACGGGGGGGTCCCTCTAGCTACTAAATCTTTCAACATTAATTATCCCCTGAAAGCTGAACAGAATAGAGAGTCGATGTCGCAAAACAGGAAGAAAATGACAAATGGATAAATGGAAGGAAGTGAAAAGTTGGAAGAAAGAAAATAATTCGAAGGGGGATTTGAAGACGTGATTCTCAAAGATAAAACCACTTGGTGGCATAATGTTAAATAAAGACAGTGGAAGATAGAGAAGATTTACTGAATTGTAATGTGAATGGAGTGAAAACAGACAATGGTCATTTGTGACCAGATACCTGATTTGTAGCTGGGTAAGTTTTGTCAGCTCCTGCTCCATGTGTTCTTGCAGCTCTCCTGGTCGCAGAATAGCCTGGCAGACTGGACACATCGGAGCCTGAGCGTCATAGAGACCCTTCACTTTGCCTGGAAAATAGGAGGGTGAGACAGTAAAAAGATGACTTTTCATGTCACATCACAAACATCCCATTTGTGCATTAAATTACTTTTTGTATTACAATTTAAAGAGCATTTTGCCTTTATTAGATAGCAGTCAGTAGAGAGGTGACAGGAAATGAGGCGAGAGAGAGCAGAAGGATGACACTCAACAAAAGCCTCAAACTGGACTTTGGATGTTGGGATTACATGGTCAGCATCTTAAACCCGTAGACCACCATGACACCTCTGCTCATTAAATTCTAACTCACAGCCTTCAAGGTGTGTGTTTGTGTGTGTTCAGTAGACCTATCTGTACTATTGACTGACAGTGACAGTGAGAGTAAAATAAGGTTACACACACATAAACACACAGACACACTGCTATGGCCCCCTACTGTCAGTGTGTTGACATCTTAGGCTGTCAATAGGAACATTACCCAGGAGGGCCACTCGGCCCATTGGGCCCCACTGATGGATTACAGCCATAAGCAGCCAGCTGGGAGCCGGAGGAGCTCTTCTATATCAAGATTTTACCTAGTAGATGAGGTGATTTACTCCTGAAAGCCATCAATCACATGAAGAGAGCTAGTAGGCAAGATGCACCTAATTTCCCATCTCTGCACAGTCAAGAGAAAACAAATGACAGGGCTGGCAAACACAATTTAACAGTCTTAAATATAGAACATTACAAACAGATTTGTTTCGGACAACTCAATGTGGAGCATAGTGGACCAAACTTCCTTGAGGACCCTATTATCACCCCCTATAAACACTGGACTAACACTTTTCCCCAGCTCCACTCCAAATGACCAGCGACATGACAAGCGCCGATGCCAATGTCTGTTGGCAAGTGCCGTCCCCTGACATCAGTTGAGCTATGAGCCCCCATAATGAGGAACCAAATAGGACAAAATGGCCTCTAAATAAAACATGGGGTGGAAAATAGAAAGCGGAGTCGGGTGTCCTTGGGAGAGTGACAGCTCTGCTGGTTTCACCCCCCCTCTCTCTCGCCTTTTTTGCATCCCCTCGCGGAGGCCTAAATGACTTTTCCCGACACGCATCGAACGTTCCCGGGCTTTCTGCGCTCTGCCGCCCGGAACATGCAGGCATCAGTAAACAATGAAATCTCTGGGCTGAAATTGAATTTATAACCACATTACCTGCACAGATAACGTCTCTGAATGGCGCCGCGATAAGAGCAATAGGATTTGATTTTCAGGTGTTTTATTGGTCCACTTTTTGGATAAGCCCCCCTCCTCCGACTACAGCCTCTCCCCCACCCCTCACCTCTGCTCCACACAAACATCAGATTTAATGGTGTGAGAGCGAGCATGTTTGGATGTACGGATGAGTGTGTGTGTGTGTGTGTGTGTGTGGGTGTACATGCTTTTGCTGGGACCTAACTCTGTGCTTGTGCTGCACTCTCATAAGTGACAGTTGTTGGTTCATGACCAGCTTTTTACACGTCTCCATCCCCCCACTGCCCTGTGCCCCCGCCCACATAAACCCTGTCAGTATCAGTCAGCCTCAGCCCCTCTTCAGCCTGGGGGGTCTCAGACACACAACAGAGGCTGTAAAACCTGCCTGTGGGGCTTGTTAACTGTTCCCTCACTACGGCAACTGGCTCGGATGGATTGGCCCTCCCTGGCTCGGCTGTGCTGAGTTTGACTGGCCCATCTCCTAATGGATTCACTGTCTCTGTGTCTCTGATTGTTTCCTTTTTCTGTCATCGTGTCTCGCCAGTTCAGGACCTCCTTTCCTGTATGTCTAGCCTTTGTCCAGCTGCTATTTCTCTCTTCACTTACTGATCCCACTTGGGAGGATGCTTCTTTGGCTATACTTAAGCTTTGTTCCATTTAAACAAAATGTATGGATCAGAAACACAATTTCATTTGTATCCCTATTTTGTGGTCATTTCAAAAAATGTTTTTATAACCAGTTGCTTTTTTGGTGCTTTTATGTAGAGGGAAAACCTCAAACTTCTGATTGTCATGGAAAATATATCAATCTATACAGCATTTTTTCAGGAAGGAATCACACAAATGAGCATTCCAAAAACATTTGTGAATCCATCACTATCTCATCTCCCCTTGGATTTGAAGAGAACACAGCCCTGAGGCGAACAACCCATCAAAACCCTGCGATATATGTCCCTGTCCTATCGCCACTATCAAGAGCATCATGAGATAGTAAAGTTCATCTTTTGAAACAAAACAAGATATCACCGTCCTCCTCGTCCCCTCGTATGATTGATGGTCAAATCCAATTTCTGTTGTTCTGCATCAAGACGTGGACTGCGACTGTCCTGCGTTCAGTGCTCGCCACTGAAACAGAGAGATCAGAATCCCGCTGACAAATCCTTAAAGCAACGAGTCCCCCTGAGGGCCTGGGTAATGGCCGATGCCAGTGCCCATATGACGGCTGCCAGTTCTGCTGATGCAGATGGAGCGGAGATGCCTAACGTGACCTTTAGTGAATGCCACATCACATCAGGCCTGGATGTCACCCGCTGACATTAAGCTGGGGCATGAAAAGGCTGTTCTGCAGGGGAGACATGGTGACGAACGTCCCCCCGGTGACAAACCTGTGGACGTGGTATAATTCTGATTGACGTGGGGAGGATTGGGCAGCTTTGAATGGCAGGGGACGTACGAGCAAGCATCCAGGGGAGGATGTGGAGGATGTGGAGCATGCTTTGCATCAGCTGGGTCTGTTTTTCTCTGTGTTCGCTGGCGATAAAGTGCTGAGACAACTCACTCCAACTGGCATCATTATCCCAATCATCAAACAATTCTCTAAGCACATCAGAAATCCCTCTATAAAGTCATAACAAGCACAGACTCTATATAACCAGTAGGCATGTAGAGATTGGCGGGGGGAGTAAAGTTAACGCTTGGCGGCTAACACTGCAGTGGTGGGTTGTGTAGGCAGGTCCTTGGCACACTTTCAGAGGAGATGGAGGGCTATAAAAGCCATTGGCTCCTGCCACACCTGTACCCCACCCTATCCCGCGGCCTGCTTCCTATTTAAAAGCATCACATGCAGGATATTAGTCAGGGTTTTTTGCCGTCTGTGAGGTAGAACTAACCTCTGAAGCGGAGGGGGGAGAGGGGAAAGTATGCAGGCCGCCGTTTGTTTTTTATTGGGGAAATAATGGCCTATTGAGAGGTTGGGTATTTAATGAGCAACATAATAGGCCCTGTAGTAACACATCTGCTATGAGCAGAGTCATTTCCTCAGCTTTCAAAGGCTGCTGCTCCAGCCTTTGAAACAGCAAGTCCAGTTGCCTTTGACTTAGTACTTCTAGATATCTGCTTTTTATTAATTGTAGAATTTCTACAGCGGTAATACATAAAAGACAAATGTGCTGCTAGGCTCTGTGTTCAATCCTAACCACATTCAACGGCCGATGAAGGTACACTTCCTCTCCTGGCTTGACCTCAAATCTCTCACTGTCCAATGTAATTCCAGCATCCTTCAAAAATATCCCTCCTACTCTGCAATCAATTGTGTTTAATGTATTAAAGACACTCACCACAACCACCGCAACCTTTGGCCCTTTCACAAATCAATGCCTCGTTAGACCACTAATGATCATTCATTGACTAATAAGATCTGTATCAACCTCTTGTAGAACATTGATTGGCCTTTGGCCTCTGTAGTGCTCTGTGCATTACATGGGAGATGGCAGCTGTAAGTCCTGGGGAGTCAGATGATGAAAAGGCTCCTGGTGGGAATGGACAGGAATCCTAAACCTCAAATAGACTCATTCTGAAGCACCTCAGGCCAAAGCCCTTTTCTTCTGCCCCACAGATCAATGGACATAACCTCTCTGACCACTGGTCTATCAGCACATAAACCCCCAATTTCTCTCCCTCTCCCTCTCCCTCTCGTTCTTTCTTTCTTTCGTCTTCTCCATTAGTCACTGCAATTGTTCCATCAGGTGCGGGTGTGGCTCAGCATGTATGTGCCCAATCATCTCGTTGATCGAGAGTGGACTGGGTAGCTGTGCGACTGTGTCCCTGTGACCATATTTCCCTCCTCAGGACCTGAGGGCAAAGATCGAACCCTGCCTCCACTTCGCTCCAACCGATCAATCTGGCCCTCATTGAAATGCATGGCTCAATGATCTTTGATAGTGACTTACAGATTGGAGAGAGGGAGTGGAAGTCAGGGGGGAAGTTAGCAGTGTCCTTGGGTATTTGCCCTAATATGAGGCTACTTACAAGCCACCTCCTAGGAAAATATCTGTAGATCTATTTGAAGAGTTTTCTTCTGAAGTAAAAAGTCATTCAGCCTGCCATTTTATTGTTCCAGGTTTAGAATCTGTGTTTCAATATGTCTTCAAGAAGTACAAGGAGGTAAAACCAAATATTTATTTTTCGAATAGTTGACAAAAATGAAAAACAAGCTGTTGTTCTCTCTCTATCTGGGACTTAAAATTGAGCATTGCGTTAGTTCAGGCAGGCCACGGAGTCAAGCTCAGCTAACAACATCAGTTGATCATGGCCAATCCAGCAGCCGCATCAGCTGATGGATCAGCTGAATTCCTTCTACGCATCTATTGGCAATCTCATTCAGGGCGCCTTATTCAAGCTGCTTCAGCCTGCCTATCCATGCTGCTTCCTCCACAAGCTGTTTCGCAACCCGCCTCCACCCCAGCTCCTTCTTTTCATGCTGTGTCTGACAAATTAATGTAATTTTTCTGTTGTCAATGATGCCTGCTCTGTTCTGTAACCTGCGGGGATCCTTACTGCTGGAAGGGCTGGGAGGTCCCAGAGGTCCCAGAACAGAGCCATACCGCAAAATTCATTGGTTCCCAATCCCAAAAATGAAGACCTCTACCTACCTTTCCCCTACCTGGTTCTAGTCCCACCAGGAACCTTTGATGCATGTCTTTCCTTTTTCTCTCCCCTAATTTGTTGTCATCTATCCACCATCAGAAACTCTAATGAAGGCATATAAAAGCCAACCAAACAATTGAAATTAGAAGTTCAGCAAAGGAAGCAATGAACCCCAGCATTTATGATCCTCTGAAAGTTTAGATGTAATCGCTCATTCTCTGGCCAGCAAATGCCAAATCCAGACTCTGACATCCATTTGCTGACTGCTGTCTGTCAAAGTCAGTGCAGTCCTGTTGGATCAAGAAGCTGCTGACGGCGGACAGCAATAGAGCTGTTCACCGGTGGCCTGTCACTCATTCTGATGCCTTCAACCTGCACTCCCTAGACAGACTGAAATAAAGAGATCCAACTCTGTCACACTATATCACACTGTCAGGACTTGAACCTCTCTCAGTGCACTTCAGGCAATCAATTGCCATATTCGATTGAAGTTTAACTTCAGTTAATTTCCTCTGTTACATTTCCTACTGCTTGAACTTTAATACTGCTTTTTTTGGGATTTTTATATTTTCATTCTATTTTAGGGATTATACAGTTTTGTAACACACACTTGGGTTTTTAAACACTTTTAAACCAAAAAGTAGTGATCAAGCTGAAAAACAAGGGTCATTCTGTTAGCTTCTGAAAAATTGACATTTTGCAGATAATGGCGGCAGCAAACCCCTGTTGCATTTTTAGCCCCACAGTTGCCACAAAAAACTATTGGGTTTCAATGAGTGCCTCATGAAAAGTATCTCATGAAAATGTGTAATCCTGCTGTGAGATATTTATATTTTATGTACCGGTATGACTGCTGTAATATATTTCTTATGTTTTTTTGTATGTGTGTGTGGGTTGAAGCAAATATGTTTGGCTGTTAATTCAAATCTATACATTATGCCTGTCATGATCGTCTCAACAACTTTCTCTCTCTCTCTGTGTGTGTGTGTGTGTGTGTATGTGTGTGCGTGTGTGAGGGAGAGAGAGAGAGTGAGAGAGCGAGAGAGAGAGACATCAGGAAGCTAATAAACAAATCACAATCCCTCATTAGAGGATAATTAGATTGGCTCCAAAAATACAGATCACTATTACCCAGACCACTGATTAATACACATTAATACTGTCTTTGTGTGTCTCTCTCTGCCTCTCTCTCTCTCTCTCTCTTATTATCCCATCGTCTCCTCATCACTTCTCTCTCATTTTCTTTTCCCCTCTCACTCTTTCGCTCAATTAGTGGTTAATAAGGAGAAAATGAGACGATCGCTCTGTTGCTTGCATCAAGTACTCAACTTTTCTAAACAGTCTCGGACAAACAGTGTGTCACTGGGTTGAACTCACTGAAGAGTTTAATTATAACAGCACTCACCAGTGGCCAACGACTACAACAACCATACACACTATAAAAGGGAATCCTTACTATATATTTAATTAGTTTCTTATAGCAGTGTGTCCACAAAAGAGAACTCTACTCTTGCATACTGTTATACTGCTTCAGTTTAGCACTGTATGTTTTGGTGTTTCGCATTATTCTCCATCAATGATTTTCTGCATTTCCCAAAATGCCTTGGAAATAAAAACCCAAAAGATAACGCCTGAAATTGTTGCATCAAGTAGGTGACTGTTGTGCCAACTCAGACACAGTTGTACTAAGGCTCTGTCTCACACTCCTATAATTCCTAAACAAACATCATGCCACGGTTTTGTCAAATTTAAAACATTCAGCTGCTTTTTTCTTTTCTACATAGTTATTTAATTCATGTACTTTTATTTTGATTTGTTTTGTCATGTTCACTATGTTTACTGTGTGTGAAAAAATACAGATGACAAAAGAAAGGAAATACCGATGTCCACGAGAGCAGAGACGAGAAACCTCCAGAAGAAACACGCTTGAGAGTCAACCCTGACAAAACTCACAACATTACACGCAAAATGGAAAGCTTGTGACAACAAAATCAGCATTTTACTGTTTTTAGATAACTTAAATGTTTTTTGCACTAACATTTTATAAATAAGTGCTTGTCAGTGTTTTGACCAGAAATGCATAAGATAAAAAAAAACACCGCACCAAAAAGGCCAAAATGCAACACACATCAATGGCTGTTTTTGTGTACTTTACATGTTTGAAAGGACATTTTCCTTTTTAGCCGGTAATTCGGGGCAGCTGACACACACAAGCACACACACTGTCCTGCTCTACCAAAGAAAACACACCCACCTGCTTTCCCCTCACACACCTGTCCCACATACACTGCAGTGCAGGTGAGTGGCGGAAGCCTTAACCGTTCGAGAGCAGCGCTCTGCGAAGTCTGACAGATCCTTGGAGTCGGCAGCATGCTTCAAACAAAATCACAATTGTTGTGTTCTTCCAGCCAATATGTGACCAAAAAAAGCCCCGCATTGGGCCTTGATTGCAGGGCGAGCAGGCCTACAGTCAGAACTTGTTGAAATGTTCGGACACCATCCCACAGCGTCCCACCCTTCATCATTACAGATAAGCCGTGTGTCCCTCCCACCTCTCCTACAGATAACATCTGATACTGTCAGAAATAGTGTTGACTGCTGCTGGTACAAGAGGAACACAAGCACCTGGTGCTCTGTGATACACCTGTGTTTGGGTTAGTCACACTTCCTAAAGGATGTTATTGTGTCTGCCTGGATGAGCAAACAATTATGGCAGAATATGATGGTTTTATCTTCAAATAGAGGAAAGATACAGATGATTGAGCAGCTTATCTTCAGTAACCCACACACAAAGGGAAAGACGAATCAGGGGCATTTAAAGCACTGAGCTTGGAGGATACTTCAAGAGGTGAAAAAATCTTGGAGGACAATAAAAAAAAAAAAAAAAAACATGTAGTGTAAATATAAATAATTATAATCCTTATTTTTTTCTAGCAGATGTTTCCATTTCAGATGTTTTTTTATCGAAAAGGCTCAGATTTAAAGCATAAGGACAAGTTTATACTGTATATGATTCACATAAAAGTATGAAAATTGTATGAAACTTAATTTCTGGCAACTTTAAGCATGTTACAGAAAAATAACTGAGCATTCAATACAACCAAATGCAAGAACACCCATCCCATAAAAAAAAGATCATCATACAATAGAACAAACTAATACCAACACATCGCAAAAAAAATAACAGTTTGTTCATGATATAGTGTCTCCTTTTTAATTATGCATTAAAATTCTGCAAAGATTTGCAAGCATGTTGCCCAAATGCCAAAATCTACTGTGTGGTTTAAGCTTTTCACTGCAAACAAAGGTGAGCAGTAAATAAGGTTTTTATAGTTGCTGATGTTGTTTTCTTTTGAGGATAAAGGGCACAGCGTCTCTGCATGCTGTGTGTGGTATCCCAGCACCAGACTGACTCTCCCAACCCTGAAGCCTTGTTGTGAGAAAGATATATTGAGCTTTAATACAACACTTTGAGTGGACGGACTACTCTCAGGATCAGACTAGAAATCACTGCTGCTGCATTTTACTGTGTATGTGAGTGTGTGTGTAGGATTTGTGTGTTTCTCAAAGAACAAGTGTAAAGTGAATATATATATATATATAAATATATGTATATATATTTATATATATATTTATATATATACATATGGTATGTGTGTGAGAGAGGGAGAGAAGGAACAAATGTGTATACAAACACATCTCTGAGTGTGTGTATGTGCTCATGTATATCATTTACACACACCGCTGTGTAGCCCTGGTGAGCGCGGTGCAGTGTGAGCCCCCGTCGATACGCCCCTCCGATCCCCCCTGTCAGCAAACACAGGAGAACAAAGATGCCTGTGGCAGCGCCAGCGGGTATAGATCTTCTCCCCTGTGTTCTCGCTCAGCGGGGTCACACAGGAGCTGCTCACAGTTCAATCTCCTCTACTTGACTGATCAGGAGCTTTGAGCAGCTGCTAATGAGACTGGACCCTCTCCAGCCTGCAGGACCCTGGTCCAGCCCACCCGGAGTAAAACTACATAGAGTCCAGAAGTCCACTCACAAAAGCAGCAACAATTACAGTTTCAAACTGTAATTCCAGATAAGACTCAAACCAATTATTGGTTGTAGACATTATTGGTTAAAGCTCTTTGTAGTCATTTATAGTTACTTAGTTGAGAGGGACTGTTTATAAAGAGACACACAGATTCTGTGTGTGACATGGATTTTACACTAAAATATATCTCAGAGGGAAAAGAGCTTCTAAATACCTCAAACTATTTATCGTCAAAACAGTTATATCAACAAAGGAGCAACTACTGTATGGATCACCATGATATAAACGCAAATATCCAAGTAATACCATACAAAAATGTTTTAAAAGGTTAAACTAAAATACATTTTTTAAAGCTGATGATATTTTGGTGGATCTTCAATAACTATAAACTTTATCATTTTCATGCCATATATAACAAGTATTGTATGTTTTTTTAAAGTCCTTTAAAACCCCTAAAATGATTTTTAAAAAATCCTTCATAAAATAACTAAATCTGTGCCAAGTAACACTTTGATCATTTACAATTAAAAACTATTTCTATATTTAAATTGACACTGAAAAAGATGCCACAATAGACAAGTTATTACACCTGTTTCCAATGAAAAAACTTTGAAATTCTATTGAAATTCCCAAAACTGCACTGGAAACTTGTTTGATGATCCCACTGGACACATTTTCAACCTGCTCTGAACTGGATTATTACAGTAGATATTTTTCAGTGTTATATGAGGTAAAGCTACTGTATGACTTTTTGTTTGTGAAACAGTAGCATAGACACTTGATGTGCGATAATGGTGTAATTTGCATTGAAACAATCCACTGCATGTATCCCATAATCATTCAGTGATTGATTTGTAATTGCACTAATAGGGTCACGACCGAGACAATAGGATGTGTAAAGCAGAGTCTCTGCTCTTACTCAGACTCGCAGCGAGCCTGCTGAGCACTGCCTGTGTGGTCTATGGGGACAATTAGCACAATCTCCATACTAATGGCAGCCTGTAATGGACACTGCTGAGCCTGCCAGCCACTGTGTGTGTGTGTGTGCGTGTGTGCCTGTGTGGCTGTTTGCATATGCATGTGTGTGTGTGAGGGAATGTTTGCATACGCGCATATCCTTCAGTGTGAGTGCCTTCCTGTGTGTAGTTGAGCGTCTGCCTGCCCTCTGGTGTGTGTGTGTGTCTGTGTTAAGTGCACACTAAGTTCCTGTGTTTATATATTTATGTGTGTGTATCTGCCTTACCAGTGTGTGTGTGTGTGTGTGTGTGTGTGTGTGTAAGTAGCCAATAGCCTATATTTTACTGAGGTAACCGCCCCCCTCCGCTTGCGGCTCTAACCCTGATCCACAGCCACTCATTAGCACCATAATAAAGAGTTGAGACGACACGTAAAAGGTTATATACTGCTGGACTGCTGTTTTCCTATCAATTATCAGGCCTGTGATTTATGGCCCAGACCCAATGCTATTCTCCGAGGAGAATTGGGGGAGTGTTTACGCCCTTACACAGCGGGGTGAGGGGTCAGTCCTGGCAAACTTTGACCTTTCAGGCAGGGGTGCACCGCAACTGATGGGAGTTTGTGAACAGCTAAGCAGCACTTGAAGTGACTAAATCGATCAATGCGTTTTAAGGATGCATGTGTAACTAATCTGCACTGTTTCCTGTGTTGTTTGAACTGTCACATGCACATGGTTATAGAACCCAGCAAATGCTACCTTTATCTCTAAGGCTGTGTCCGAAATCGCTCCCCGTTTACTGTTTTATTTGAGTGTATGATATTTATGTGGACCATCAAACACACACACACACACACACACTACTTTCTGCATTGCATAACATTATAGATGCAAAATGGACCATTCTGCTCGACATCTGTTAGTGATGACACAAAATGACAGTTATTCTTAACTGTTGTACCGCTCACTATAGAGTGAACTATTGAGGGTCTCTTATATAGGGAGTAGGGAATGAGTAAATGAGGGAGTGATACAGCCTGATTCTACACTCTTATATTTTTTTGCAGCTCCCTAATGATGTCTTCTTTTTCTGCGGAAAAATAAAAAATAAAAAGACAACATAAAATGCACATTTGATAATCTGCAATGGCTGCCAATCCTGCTTATGAAGCCACTGAATGATGTCGGGACGTCATGTATTCGGGAAGTAGAGCTATCACGCCTGGCATGCCTTTGACATATTGGCTTTTGTCAAGCTCCTCCACAGCTGGGAGACTTGCAACAAGCACAAGTGACATGCTGTAATAAGGTTTGTGTGTGACACAAGTCAAACACACATATACAACACACACACACACACACACACACACACACACGGTATACAATATGTATATGTGTAGGTTCCTGGCTGCCATCCAGACTTGCAGGATTGGTGTGGACTTGCTGTCTGTCTGCGCTGCTCCTCAGGAGCATGTGTTTAACCCCAGCATTTGGCCTTCCTGCCCTCTCTATCTGCCTGACTGATTTGTTAGGCTCCGGGGACAGGACTGAGGATGTGAGTTTGTGCGCGTGTGTGTGCGTGCCACTTCTTACGAACATACGATTCAATCTGCAGAAATACCCCCTCCGCTTTTACCCCGAGCCTTTCCAATCCACACACACACACACACACACACACACACACACACACACAAAACAGGTCTTTGATGTGAGATCAGAGGCAGCCGTGATGCGAGTCGATCAGGTGCGTAGAGAGAGAAGTAGGAAGATGGAAAACGGAGAAAGAGGGAAAGAAGGAAAGATGGCCTCTGTTAAAACAAGGCTGTTGTTTTAACAACCCCTGGGCCCTGGACTCATTATGACCCTCTCTCTCTCCGTCTGTCTCTTTCTCCCGCTATCTCTTTACACAGAAGCAGAAGCTGTTGGGGGGGATCACAGCAGGCGATGGTGGCAGATTACAAGATGTGTTATGTCTCAGGTTTTCGGCAGAACATTCTGTGGACCATCTAACAGGTGCTGGTGGTCACCACAAAAAGACCCCCCCCCCCCCCCCCCCCCCCCCCCCACACACACACACACACACACACACACACAGACACACACACACAGATTTTCAGACATGCTACTGTAAAAGCCTACTGCGAGACTTATAGAAATCCTGTCTGTCTCCAACAAGCCGTGTGGTCCCACAGCCTGACACTGACAAGCTTTTGAAGGTACATCGGCCTGCATGGAAGCTGTAACACACACAGATGCACACACTGCATTCACAAATACACAATCGCTTAAAAAAAAAAAACACAAAGACAACACGTAAATCTAAATACTTCCACGTTCCCTCTCCCCAGCCCTTATAAGATGAAGGAGAGGAGGTAAAAAGCCAAGAAGAGTTTCCCCTCCTGCCAGGATGAAAGCATCTTTTACTTGGGAGAACATTAGGAGAACAAACTACCATCACAACAGGAGGGGGAACAGTCAACCGCGGCGTGCTCTCACATCAAACACAACCACCATTAATATTGTAATGCTTCCTCCCTGCGTGTTTGAAATCAAGAAGACTACCAGTGTGGTCAGTAAGAGAGCAGGTTGCAGATGTCACTTATTTTGGGACAACGTAGTGGGGCTGCAGTATGTGTTACTGAATCCAAGCTTTGTAGGAACCAAGAGTTTTGTATCTTGACTTTCACTTTTTTTTTTTTTAAATTTGTGAGTTTATCAAATGGTTTCTGAAATTCAGATTAATTAATGTTTGTTGGTCCTAAACCTGATTAAAAATGAAAAACACTGTTTTATGCTATATGTTCTGTTGTCATGATTTGTTTTCTCTACATGTCTGAATTCATTTTGGCACACTTGTTCATCTCATCTTTTCCTTCTTTTCATCTATCTGCCAACATTCCCAGTTGTGTTGTTCATGTTCACACCTTCTGATTACTACATTACTTCAGTTTTCTTACTAAACTTTGTTCGTGACAGATCACACCAACACTAAATCACAGGAAAAAAGGAACATAAAAAACTAGGTATAGGCATATGGTGAGTGTGCCTGTTGATGCATGGAGTGCACATGCAAGTCCACCTGATGAGGAGTTTACACCCTGGGAATTATAGCGGGCAGCAGATACTATATGTGTATGCATGAGCATCGAGTGGTTGCTATTGATCTCCTGTGGTCTGTCAGTGGGATGTAAACACTGTGTCTTTCAACAGGAAGCTCCACTCAATACGAGCAGCCGTCAACGACTGCTACACAGAAAACACAGTGCACAGACGCCTCCCTGTTATCAAATCAGCACACACAGCCAGAGTATATTGCCTAGTGTGTGTGTGTGTGTGTGTGTGTGTGTGTGTGTGTGTCTCTGTGTGTGTGTCGGAGGGAGGGAGATGTCAATATACCATACAAATATATAAGCACAAATAAGTGTATAAAAAATACACACAAACATGCACTGCTGGCAGTTTAATTTTGCTGTATTTTATGTATTTAATGACTGAATGATCACAAGCTCCTACATGGGTTAATTCTGAAAAAAATGTGGCTTTATGAATAACAGTTAGATTATTTTAAAACAGTTCTGGCCGTCGAGCTAAAAACAACACAGCTTTTCTTAATTCCTAAAAACTTGAGAGCTTGGTGATATGACGTTTTCACCTGACAGAAGTTATATATTAAAGTCACATACATACACCCACCTTCAAACACACACAAACACGCAAGCATGTAAACTGTGTCTGGAACAAGCTAAAACTTCACCACAGAGGTAATACATGTGCCAAATCTAAGATGAATCTGTGTAATATTGATTCTGTTCAGGCACCGCACTAGTCCGCTAACAACCCATGAATAACCGACCGTGGAGGACACTTACACTCTGAGCGCATCTGATGGAGAATCCTCAGTGTGTGTTACGCTTACATGTTTCCCCTCTATTAACTTCCTGCAGGACCCAGTAGTCTTCAAAAAGTCTTCAACGACCCGTGTCTGATTCAAAGGCCTAATTTTGTTTTGGTGAAGAGTTTTGTCCATGTTAAATACCTGTGTTCAAATTCAGTACTTGCTGAGAAGATTTAAGCTTTCATGTGTCACCTTACCAAAGTAGACACACACAGCCTGACACAGGCAATACGCAAATAATTAATATTACTCACATTCCTTGTGTATGTACAGTATATTGTACAGTTGACAACAATGATGTTTAGAAATAGCTATACTTTTAAATGTAATGTCCCTGACACAACAAGTCGACGTCAAAGAACTAGAGCTGACAAAATCAGACTGATTTGCTTCGCCCACATTGAAAAATAAAATTGGCCATTAAGACGCCTGACAAGAAATAATTAGTCAGTAGACTAAATTCAAATTTAAAAAAAACATCACAGTAATTTGAACGTATGTGTGTGAATTTGTTCGTAATTGTCCAGTTATTTGCTTTGCTTTGGTACGGTCAGCAAGGGGGCTGTTTCACACTTTTCCTGTTAATTCTAACATGTTTTACTAATAAAATCAAACGGCATATTTGCGGTGACCCATGCACGAGCATGCACGAGACGTGCAAGCTCAGCTGCAATTTGCGAGAGACAAACATTCGTGAAACGGGACGCTACCACCTTTTGCGATCTACGTGTAAGCAGTGCTTACTGATCGTTAACATAAAACTGGCTCTGGGTCAGCCCAGGCATTTGTTTGAAGAGTAGACAAAAGAAGGAGGAGAGAAAACGACACGCTGTACTAAACAGGTGAACTCACTGATTCAGTATGCTATACTGCCAGTTGGACAACAGTTGACTTTTTTTGTTTGGTGGCCCTCATGGATCTCTTTGTCCACTCTGCAGGTGAAGGTTTTCCCTTTTCTGACAGCCACATTCAGTTGCAGGTATCACAACACAGGGGCTCCCAAACATCTGGGTCCAGTTATCCCAGCTCTCACTCAGCTTTGCCACCACAGTAAGATACAGATGCACACACACATACACACACTACTCCGTCAGCGTCTGGCCATGGTGTGTTTTGCCACTCCTCCCGTTTTCCCAACTTGTGTTTCTGGTAAAGGGCCATTTTAGTTCCAGCTCAGGCCTGCAGCGGAAAGCATCTCCCTGAGGAAAATAAGCATGACTCGCTCCAGTGAAGACATCTGCCCTTTGAAAGCGAGCGTGGCTGTTTAAACAGCTGTCAGAGCACACCGTGCGTCTCAGACCTTCCCTGATAAAACAGAGGCAAGTCTGGGGGGGGAAATCGACAGAAGAAAGACACTAAATGGACAGAAGGAGATGTCCACTGGCAATGATACACAAGGCAGATGGGAAGAAGTACCCTCCCTGCACGTTGTGTAGACTGACAAAAAGCTACGAGGAGAACTGCAGCATTTAGTCACCTGTGCTCAGAACTGGAGACTATGTGGCATGTCCTCAGAGAGTCAAATTCAGTGTGTTCTTTCCAAAAGGTTTTGATTTGTTCAGAGTAAAACAGACACAAGCATCATCATTTCACACCAGATTCAAAAACAGAGCAA
Organism: Lateolabrax maculatus; assembly: GCA_031216445.1. Taxonomy (NCBI): domain Eukaryota; kingdom Metazoa; phylum Chordata; class Actinopteri; order Acropomatiformes; family Lateolabracidae; genus Lateolabrax; species Lateolabrax maculatus. The sequence goes on from CM062196.1 coordinate 13,719,474, forward strand.
GTGTATTTAGTCAAATTACACTTATTGAAATCTTTTGGGAATATTTGCCTCTTAGGAGTAGTCCTAATACTTAACATGGATGTCTTAGGGGGAGACAAAAGCACTTGGAGGAAACCCATACTGACACAGGATAACCCACAAACCTAACACAGAAAGTAATTTCAATAATGAAGAAAAACTTTAAAAAGTAGGTTTTTATGGTTTAGTTTTTATTCTTCAGTGAGTATTTGCATTGCCATCACTGCAGCAGTATGCGAGCAGTAGACACACTCTCACAACCCAAGAAGATTTCAAGCTTAACACTTAAGACTTTTGGTCCTGAAGTGACTGTCTGTTACCCAGTCAAGAGGAACCAGTGTATGTCAGACTTAGAAAAGTGCTGGGAGCTCAATTGCATTAAAGCTCTTAGTTTGCCTGAGCTCCAATCTAATTGGATAAAGCTGGAAAAGCAGCTTCCAATGTGCACAAATCCATTTTTTTTCCGAAACTAATTTTTTTGGAGGAGAGATGCTCCCCGTGTTCCATTCCACCCCATCTTTTGTCCTTGTCACCATTCCCCAAATGAGATTCCCAAAATCACGAGGTGAGGGGAGCATGCATGCTCGAGTGCACAGAGCAAACATTGTCAGACAGACACACCTCTCACACCAGCATGCTGGCTGGCATCGCTTTCCTTTCCCGTCCTTATTAAAATTCCATATTGAGATTCCATCCTGCCACTCCGCCTCCCTGGCCCTGTCACTCAGCCACCAACCAGCGACAAAATCAGCAAGTTTCAACAAAGACACACACATATGCAAAGAGACACACACGGCACACAACCCAAACTTTTCTTAAGACAACTCGTCCCTGCTCCCGCCCTTTATGTGTGGGATGAAAGTTTCCTTTAGGTGATATGTATGAGAGCGTGTATCAGCGTCTCTCCCTCCTGCCTTCACCCCCTCCATCTATGCCCCCCCCCCCCTCCTTTCTCATTGTCATTATTTTCGTTGGTGTCCCCCTCTGATCTGCCGAGCCTTTGGGTGCTCTCTCTCCTCTCTCTCTGTCTTTCTCTGGTCCCTTTCATCTGTCAGGCGCTCCCCTTGGCGACCGCCACTGAGGGGGTTTGATTTCCCATCATGCCTGGCATTGCCTCCCTGACTCCGGCTCCCTCTCTCCCCACCCCCTCTCCCTCTGAGGCGAGTGTTGTGCCCCCGCGTCGTTGGGCAATTATCCCCGGGAGTAATGAGGAGCGTCTCTCCCTCCGCGGCACACTGACTGACACCTCTCCCACTCATTTGTCAACAAATCAGACGGCTGGTGTGGGCGGCCATATTGAGCTGAGGGTTGTCGCTGGGAAGCTCAGGCTGAGGCGCATCGCCGCGTCTCTCTCTCTCTCCCTCTCTCTTTTTCTCTATCCTACTCCATCCCTTCCTCTCTATCTCTGCCACCTCGTTATCTCTGACAGGGTGTCATTCGTTCCAACTCTCACTCCTCCTGTGTCAACCCTCCGCACGCTCCGATGTATTTGTGTTTCTCAGCCACCAAGAAAAGTCTGACTTCCAATAGGCCTAATGGTCATATGTGGCTAATGATCACTAAGCTGAACAAGTGACACTATTCAATTTATGTGTGTCAAAGTCAGTCACAGCCAGTCGCTGTAAACACTTTGTCCAACTAGACGACAAAGCATAGAGTGCAAAAGGGAAAATATTTTCAGATACGTCTTTACTGACAAAAGCTCCTTTCAATTTGTCACCATTAGTCGATGCAGCTGTGGATGATATTAAATCTTATCTGCCACGTCATTTCAAGGTGAGCAAGGTCTTTGATGTGCGAATTAAACTCTGTAGGCCTATATTCCAATGCATACTTTAAAGATGTGAGATGAGTGACTGTGTTTGAGCTTTGGATGTGAGCGGGGAGAGCCGCGCGCGTTTACATGCCGAAACATGCATCAGATGTGTGTCTGTGTGAGTCGAGTGTTTACTCACTGTGCTCTTTGCGCTCCTCCGGGCTCGATGAAGCCTCTCCATCAGACAGCAGGCCGGACATGGAGAACAGCTTCCTCCCCGAGTCCTCCCCAGCTTTGAGGGAGCCTCCCGGGGAGCCGAAGTCAAACTCCTTCCCCTCCACCTCTGGGAAGCAGCTTTTCAGCCTCTTGGCAGGGGTGAAAGCTGACTGGTAAACCCCTGACTCTCTCTCCTCTTGTGGGGAGGAGAAAGGTCGGAAGGCACCCACCCCGCTGTGGTTGAGCATGCTCAGGGTGGAGCAGTCCAGGTTTGGCGGGGTGAACTGGGGGTGCAGGTGGAGCAGGGAGGCTGGAAAGTCTCGGGAGGGAAAAGTGCCCGACATGGGGCCCTGCCGCTGATACATGGAGGTGAAGGTGTAAGAGGCAGAGGGGAAGGGGAGGTGGAGGTCTTTCTCCAGGGAGGCAGGGACACCGAAGGGCCTGGGCGCCTGGCAGGGGACGGAGGCGTCTCGGCCGGCCTCGGCTGTGGAGGCGAGGACCATCAGGGCGGGGGAGGCCAGTGGAGCTGGCAGGTAGGAGGGGCTGTCCATCTTGAAGGGGCGGTGGAGGTCCATTCACCTCCCTGTTAGTGGTCCTGAGGAGAGGGAGAGGACACACATGGAGTCAGAGGAGAGTGAAGAGGTGGGCCGCAAAGGCTGAGCTACAACAGGACATGAAAAGAAAATGATCAAATCATTTGAAAAGAATGCTTTATTTTAGGTTATTTTTTCTTTAAGATCAGACATACAAAAAGCATTATTTTCTTTATACCATTACTGGATTGTGATATTTAATTTGATGAGTTTGATTTAGGCTAAAAAAAAAATCATTTTGTTAAGTTTACAGGGACTTTTTTTTATGATCCAAATGCCAAAATCTTCATCTCTTCATTTTGTGAAACACACCCAGTTGCAACTCTATAGGCATTCTTACAATTACAGCTTTGGACTAATTTCAGTAGAAAAGGGTTGGAGGAGGCCTACTGTGCCTGTAAATAATTACGACGGAATAAATTGCCAATAAAACACACACGTAGCCGAAGCCTGCAAAAGATAGATTTAATAGTGAGGTATAAGCAATTAGATCTGGGAAAATCCTCCAAACATGTTTGGAAAAAAGAACCATTCCTTTTTTATTATTTGTAATGAATTAATTGTCTCAGTAAATCGACAAATTGTAAATCATGCTGATTGTGTATAATAAAATCAAATCTGTAGTGGGTCTTTTTAAGTAGGCTAGAATAAGCATCCCGGAACAGAAGTTTCTCAACATTTCGGGTCTAAAATTTAAAACAACAATCTGAACAAAAACATCAAATGGTTAACTGAGTTTAATTAATTGTAGTTTCTTTAAAATAATAAGAAAAAGCTTGAACAATAATATATTAAAATTTTGGGGAAAAAAACTGCTTCATCTAATTAACTATTTCCCTTTTTCTTAAACTGAAATTTAATGAATAGAAAAAGATTGACGTTAGTTTTTTTGGAAAAGGCCGAAATAAGAAAGAAAAGTTTAGGGCCACCGATTCAATCTTTTTAAACTACATCAGTCTTTTTTTCCCCCACCAGTTTATGAACCGAAATATCCGTTGTTGAAATTAACCAGGATGAGAATGAAAGTTTGCGCACAACAGTGTCAGACTTCAGAAACACTTTACCTCCGCAAATGCCAACAACAGCAACAACAACACAAATAAAAAGAAATCGCAATAAAGTCACAATTCAGCGATGCCGTGACTTCTGACACAATCTAAAAGCCCGTCTGTTTACACTTTATCAAAGTCTTTTACACCGTGTCGAGCGAGAGCGCACAAGTTCCGTCACCGCAGAGAATAACCACCGCAAAGCTGCGCACAACGCACCGCGACCCGATCCCCAATTAAAGCTGTTGAAACAGATGAAGCTGTGATCACTCGTGCGATCGCGCAGCCTCGGCCGCCACTTACCTCGGAGTCAAAGCGAGGTTTATTTCTCCCTCTCTCTCTCCCTCTCTCTCTTTCAACTTCTGATTCCAAGGACGCGGCACTTTCTCCGGGTCGCGCAGAAAAGAGGAAAGAAAAAAAAGGAGAGAGAGAGAGAAAAAAAAAAAAGAAAAGAAAAAAAAAAACACGCGCAGCTGCGGGCAGCGTCGGCTTTTCCAGTGCTCGTCCAGATGTTGCGGGTGTGGGACGGTGAGTTGACGCACAGATGTGGGCAGCTCGGGGAGGTTTAGCGGCTTCGTCTCTGGGCAGGATCAGGGCATCAGCGAGTGGACTGGCTGCGGGTCGGTCTGACTCTGCTGGTCTCTCCTTCATGCGCTCCGTGTGACAAACCCCCCCCCACACCCCCCCTCCCCTTTTCCCTGCCCTCTTTCTTTCTCTCTAGCCTCCCCCCCCCCCCCCCCCCCCCCCCTCTGCCCGCTCTCTCCCCCTGAGATGCGCTGCCTGCGATGGACACATTCAATTTCTTGCCTTGAGTCAAAAGGAAAATATTCAGTTTTCAGCAAAAAAAAAAGAGAAAAAGAAAAAAAAAAAAGACACCAGACAACTTTTTGCCATACAGGTGCCAAACCATATAACTCGGAATCTATAGTAAAAACAAATCTAGATTCTTGTTAAAATTATACATACTTTTTTATTATGGTCATTATATTCTATAATGCTCTATTTGAACCTTTACAAGAATTACACCTGTAAATACCTTGAGAGTTGGAGGATCACATCAACACAACATATCAACTAGAAAGTACATAGCTGCCCTGCCTGGAGACTTTTCACCGCAAAAAAGCTTAAATTCAGTGTATTAAGTATTAAGTAGCCGATACAAGTTAACTTCACTGAAGTCATTCCTTTCGCTGTGTGTGTGTGTGTGTTGGTGTCACTGCTTGGTTACTGTGGAAGGCGAGTGATGGAGTTATCCTCTCCTCTGTGGCTCACTGAGCCTGTACAGTCTCCAGCCTGTGTGATTGACACTTGGGAACATTCCCTTTTGATGAGACACAATGCAAACCAATGGTATTATTTGTCACAGATAATCTGCTTTCAACTCCGACACATTACACACGGCGTAATATCTACATTATTCATATCTGATTTCCAGCACATTGTCAGAAAGCACAGCTCAGAGCACCACAAATCAGCCCAAATCACTCTTAATTTGTTTTTATCGGTATTGGTATTGCTTAAAGACTTTTTGAAATAATGTAATTGAAATAATTCCTTATTCCCCCGAGCCAATCCAGAGGCTTTACACTGCTAATCTAATGTGACACGCAATTTCCGTCTCTCAGACGATTGCTTCCCCTCAGGTCCCTGTCTTTAATGAACAGCCATTTGGCTGTGAGCCTGTGTGCGTGCATGTGTGTGTGAGTGTGTGTGTAATCAGAGAGCAAGAAAGAGTCCTGAGATAGGAAATGAGTGAATTGAGAATATCAGAGCCTAGAAGAAGACACAAGGAAGAGGCTTGCCGGGGAGATGTAGCCGGAAATCAGTGGATTCACAGTGCTACCTCAGCCTGAAAACACACTGGATGATTGGAATATGAAAATAAATATTGACTCTCTTGTCTACATTACCTAAGACTGAAGAGAAGCACGATTTAGCTGCCCCGAGCATCCATAAAGTGATCCCTGAGATGGACCTTTCCATGTGTGCCGCTTCCTCTCACACTTAAAGACAGCCTCTAGGTGAAGAGGTGGAGGGCCGGACAGCAGATGCAGACCTTTAAATGGACACATAAACCAGAGTCCAGACTGACTCTGTAACAGTCTTGCCCTCGGACCAATATGGGAGCGTGTAACACATGTCTTCCTTGTGACAAGGCAAGGTCATTACTCCACTGAGGGAGCACCCTCTCCCTCACACATTGTTTTGGGGTTAGACAACCGCATGCCACCACACTCCCTGTCAAACAGACAAACTCATAGTCCAGGCTTAGAAAACACTGAACTAGTATGGGGCTGGATTCCCGAATCACATTTGCTCGGGGCAAGGATAACCTTTGTTTCAATACAAATGAACAATCAAAGGTAATCTATGAAACTGGTATTCTATTACTTTACCAGGAATTGCCAAAAATATCCTAATTTGCCAGCTGATCAGTGAACACACTCTCTACAAGTGGCTCCATTGACATTATGATTATTATTTCTACCCTGTTCCTCCAATTTGCCCCATGTGCTAGTTGCTGTGGGTGGTGTATAGTGGATGATGGGTGTGTGTCCTGCAGGCCCAGTGAAGTGTTAATGATGTCCCCGCTGCCTCAGCCAGGTTATGGCACAGGGGCTGTTAGCCGCCCTGGGTAAACTGCATGGCTCCCAGAATAAATTGCCACCCGAAGCCACGCAGGCTGGTCAGCCAGCCAATTACAGGCCTGCCCGCTCAGCTGAGGATGATGGGATACGATGTTAATTGTATGTCTTCATTTTCTGGCAGGAGGTGAGTCACTTGGCTGTCCTCTTGACTGCCATGCACACAGACATGCAAACACAGAGTTTAATATCTTAATGCACGTCGTTTTTGCGTTGATTAGCTCTCTTTTCGTGTCTTTGATTGTTCTGTGTATCAGCTTGGTCACATTCCTCTGTCCTATCTCACAGATTTTCTTTTTACTTGACATCACATTGAGTTTTGAATAACTTTCAAGCAATTTTAATACAATTGAAATTTTACAGCTTGGTTTCTGTGGTCTTCAGCGTGATTCCCAATGAGTAAGAGATGAGTTGAGGCAAATTAAATCAACATGATGAGAGTTCTCCACTTCTTTTATTACAGTGCCACGGGTCATCAACGGAGTCTTTTAACTTTCACAACGCCTAATTGGAGAGGTGAACAGTAAATAGTCTTGTCTTAATTTTTTCACTCTCCTCCTTTCATTCCCAGTTCTTGTTTTTGGGATCGTGGACTAAACTAAGTTACTGCTGTAATCATTTCCTCAGACCAATTAGAGATAATTACCTTTTGCTGTGAGACTCACGATCTCCAATTACAGCAGATTGCCTTCAAAATTCAGATGATTTCCCCTAATCAAAAGCAAAAGAGCATGAAAATTAAGAAAAAAGAAATAATTTGTTTTTTAAAGTGATTGTGCCTGCTTGAAACGCTGAGGAGACGTGTGCTAGATTCAAAATTTGCAGCAGCTGTAACAGCAAGTGTACAGGACAACAGAGGTGTCCCAGCTGGATCCTCGCAGTGGTAGTAGCAGTGGTGGAGATGAAGAGTGCTCAGTTCTCTGGAGTCAGTTGGGTTGTGCGGCGGAGTGCTACACTCTCCTCAGTATATCAACATAGAGACTGTCTGGTAGCAGTGCTATGGAGAGAGAGGTTAGCTACTATATTAACATAGGGAGAGACAGCGCCAGAGCAGAGCAGTCTGCCAAAGACTGAGCAGTGGAAGTGAGACAGAGAGAGAGGCCATCGACCAGACAGCTACAAGATGGAGTGGAAGGGAACGTGTGAGAGATGAGCTGTCGAACATGTGACAATGTGTGTGTGCGTGTGAGGGAAAGTGGAAGTGTGTGTGTGTGTGTGTGTGTGTGTGTGTGTGTGTGTGTGTGTGACAGCTCCCCAAAGCAGCCAGTGAGCGTGAATGTGAGGAGGAATACAGAGAGGTGCATTATGGTCTCAATCATTGATCGCTTCCTCCCGAGGGGGCTGGTGACTGCCCCCCACCACACACACACACACACACACACACACACCAGTATCCTGTATGTTTACACATTCACAGCACACCCGTGTCGGCGGGCCGATACTGTTTGCATGTACTCAACTTTGTTTCTACACTGCTGAAGTTAAATTCCCTGAACTGAATACACTTTTATCAACAGAAAACTGTGGATTTAAGTGGTTGTAACAGAACTATTCAAGAGGGATCGAGAATAAGCAATTTGCTGTGTGACTTCAGGGAACCTACTGTCCAATTATATTACAACTGAAAAGGATATATCTTTCTTACTGTCAACAAACCCCCTAAAAAGACTAGAACCATCAGTATATCAGTCTCCTATCTGTGACAATCAACCCCATTTGTTCATACTGAAGACGAACATATTTAAAGGAGTAAACGTTCAGTTTAAAAATGTAAAAAAGCTAAGACATCGCCTTAAAGACCCACTGAATGTGGTACGATATAAAATTTACCCTTATTAATTTTCTATGGGATGCAAGTGAAGAAAACAGAAGTGCATGTGAATACTTAAAATCCAGGACAATTTATGTAGGACTGACTCAAAATTAACTGTAGTGTCCATGTTAGTTGTAATGAAGGAGTATGTCACCTAGTGCAACATTGTGGCTACTTTGTGTTTTTAATCGTTTTTGGATAACAATGGAGGTCTATGGCACAGAGGAGCTGTATCAAGCTGCGGCTGCACAGAGACAAATTTATTGTTGATTTTCCATTTTTCGAAAGATATGTTAAAATATAAAATATCATCAGCTTTATCCTTTGCTTGACAAATATCCATCAAGGACAGACACAGCAGTGAAAAGCAGTAGGAAACACTTAACTCCTTTTTTTCTGCTCACTTCCAACCTTAATCTTTGGTCTTATGTAGCCACAAAGCGAAGAGTAAAGTGCAGTGACAGCCTGTGTCCTCAGCCCACCACCACACACATATACACACATAAACACGACGCTGCCCGCCACCAAACATCACACCCTTTCCCCTCCCGTCGCTCTCCGCCTCACCCATCCAGCCAGCCAGGGCCCCCATCCTCTCTCCTCTCACACCGCCACGAGGCTGACACTAATGTGACACTCTGGAAAATAATTACCAACAAACGCACTGCTGACTGCAAACAGCTCGCTCCCCTCAGTGGACTGTCACTAGTCATTAGTCTGAACCCTGGGAGAGGACAGGACCACCGAGAGGGGTGTGGGGGGTTGTGGATGATGAGGAGGGCCATGTGTAGAAGGAGGAAATAAAGAGGAGGAAGGGAGACCTGACAGGTGGGATGGGAATAATCTGCTTTCCAGTTGTAAAACATGTAAAACAGTGTTGTGAGCTTGCATGTCTGGTTGAGTTGATTCTTCTGGCCCAGTCTTCATCATTGGCCCCCTCTGGTGGTTTACGTTATATTAACTGTGGTACGGCAGCAACCCCTGGCCCACTTTGTCCAGGAGAGTGCTAACACAGTCCGTGTTCAGTATATTGGTTCCTAGTGTGGGCAGTGTCTCTCTGATTTCCATCTGAAGCAGCTTGGTTTGAGGGATTTAAATAGGAAGGGGCACTGGAGTGGGACCTGAAGAGGAAGTGAAATCCAACATTTGGGGGTGAAAGAAAAGAAAAAAAATCTATGGTCAAGGTAAGCAAAGACGTAAAATGAAGAAAAGGACGCTCAGCCAGAAAACTGTTCAAGGTGGCAGCAATTCCTACACAATTATCCAAATGCCACAGGGTACATCAATTCTTTGAACACCAACCCCCCGCCTGAATACCGTTATTTGAGTTGCCTTGGGGGGCAGCCATGCCAGTGAGAGATTAAAATTTTTTAGAGCTCCTACAATGGCCAATATTAAAATGTCTCAATACATCTGCCTGGCTATTTTGATTGGTAACTTAACCCCTGACTCCTGAGAAGAAAAAGGCCCGTTCTGTGAGCTATTGTCAGCGGGCTGGAGTCTAATTCTCGTATGATTCAGGCTAATGAGCTGGTAATAGGTCCTGTGTGTGTGTGGATGAGGAGGATATTACAGTGTAGTGGAGAGAGGAGGAGGGGGAGGAGGAGGAGGGCAGGGGTGGGGGGTGGGGGTTCTCATTGTTCAATAATCGGAGGCTACAAGGTTTAATCGGTGAGCAGGAAACTGTTTCATCTCTTTGAAATACAGCAGGGGTTTTCAATGATACTCAGTTTCTACATAAACAGGTAGACTCGGTTGAAAAACTGTTTCTCATTCTCAGGTCAAGACAGTAACAGAGTGCGAGAGACAGGGAGTTAGGGAGAAAGTGAAAGTGTCTGTCTGTGTGTCATCCAGCCAATGGCTTTATCCAGCCTTATCCTGAACCATGAAACCATAGTGCATGACACCCTTCTGTGCTCTGAACAGATATGGCTATTCACTGTTAGCACAGAGATTTGACAAGCCAGACTGCTCTCACTCAACAGCCTGGGTCAAATGGATGACTGTCACAATCTTTTTATCTTCCTCTCTCTCTTGCTCTCTATTCCACTCTCTGCACCCTCCTTTTACTCTCCACTTGCAGCCAATCTCCCAACTTTGCCTGTTCAAATTGACAAATTCAACCAGCTACAAAGGAATAAATGAAAGAGAGAGAAGAGGCCTCTGAAGGGGATAATCTTTGCAGAGGGAAAGATCTGGTTGACTGGGAGACGGGCAGGTGAACACATTCATCTGTTATTCACAATGTAAACATTTGGATGCAAATGTTTTGTAAAAACCATAAAACTGTGTCAGAGTTAAAGCATCAATAAAATTATTTAGTTTGAAAGCGTTATTTAAAGATCTCGTCATTGGAAAATGTTAAAGAAAATTGGCCTGAAGAACACATTTTGTTATTTGCACAACTGTCATCCTTAACCTGACCAGAGGACAGTGGTTGAGTGGAACATTTCGATTCTGTCTTCAGAGGACAAAGGAACCTCCATATGATTTTGATGAGGTTGGGAATTAAATGCATTTATATTTTACTATTCATTCCATCATGATCTTTGACTTAAGTCGATATCCTACATGAATGTAGACTATGGTACATACAAACAAGACATTTGACTCAATTTTTGTTGAAGGCTTATCATCAGTGTGGAAGAATTTTGCTTTGCTTCAGGGTATCCTGTGGAGTTTTTGACCACTAGTAGCACTATGGAGCAATGTTTTTAAGATATTTTTTTTGTCTTTGATAAAGCCTATAGTCAGGGCTGGCTCAGGTGAGCTCCGAACCATCCCTTAGTTAGGCAGCTATAGGCTTAGACTGCTGGGAGATTTCCCATCTGTACGCACTCTTATCCAATTAACGCATGTTACTAACCTAACATCTTCCCTCGCCCGTAGTTTAAAGCTTTCCTGTCTCTCTCCTCCCTCCTCCTGTCAGTGCAGTTATATCTGCCTCTGGAGCTGTAGAGTCTGGATCTGTGATTGTTGACCACCTACTGCCCCCATGTTCCTGCTCAACACCCACTGCTACACTTATTATCATTAGCCTTATTATTATGTTCTCTTCCCTCTTGCTCTCTCTCCTTCCCACTCTTTTTTTCTCAACCCAACTCGGTCGAAGCAGATGGCCGCCCACCCAGAGCCCGGCTTTTCTCAAGCTTTCTGCCTGTTAAAAGGGAGTTTTTCCTTGCCACTGTCACCAAGTGCTTGCTCATGGTTGGTGTCTGTAAATAATATTTTAAAGACTACAGTGTAGACCTACTCTATGTGAAAAGAGCCCTTAGATGACTTCTGTTCTAGTCCTAGCTAGTAAACATGGATATAAACACTGTAAGATTTGAAACAATTTTTGGTTTGTTAGTCCTCAGGGATACACACAATGAGCTTTGGTAAGAAACACTGAATTTGAACATACATTTTTCCGTGATTAAAATAAAACTCCACAGGGCACCGTTAAATAAAAGCACCAGTGCAACAAAGTAAAACATACTCCATTACAAGTGTTTTTCATTCAAAATCCTATTAAAGTAAAAGTACAGAAAATGTATCTTAAGTATAATAAGTAAAAGTTATCATTCTGCAGAAGAATTGAGAGTGATATATTATTACATATGACATTACTAGAATTTTTATACGGATGCAGCAATGTGTAAATTGCATTTTACTGTTTAATCTGGTTGCGGTGGAGCTAATTTGAGTTACTATATAAACCATTTAATCTGCAACATTATATTTTTTACGGTCATTATTTTGTCATGTAAAATCTTAATCTGAAACGTAACTAGTAACTATAGCTTTCAAATTAATGTAAATGTAAAGTAGCATGAAACGTAAATACTGAAGAACACATACTTCAAAATTTATTTGAGTAAATTTACTTAGTTACTTTCAACCACGTGAAGATGTATGTTTGTCCTCTGTTTTGCTTGCCTCTGTGAATAATGTCTCTTGTAGTCTCTTGTAAACCCATGTGGGTTTGTTGTTTGACTCTCGAATAAAGGCATGCATTCATTAATTTACTGGTGTGGTATTTAACCACAGCTGCATTCAAATCCTTTCCCAGCAAACCTCGTAGGCTACTATGTTTTCCTTGCCTCTGCTGTGGTGTGTCACCTTTGTGTATGTCTATCTACCTCTAAGCCCCATGAGGCCCTTGTGTGCAGCCTGTGGTTTTGTGTGTGTCAAAATCCTAATCACCACACATTCCCCAGACCGTCCACACACACACACACACACACACACACACACACACAGTCTATCGGTGTTCAGTCAGGTAAAGGTCTCTCAGTCGTGCTCTGTGAGTGGCCTCTGCTCAAACAGATCAATAGACACTGGCACGTCCCTCCACCAACCAAGAGAAAACAATTAAAAGCCATCGATCCTGTGCCAGGCTCCTACATGAATATGCATGTGTCCTTGACCTTCCCTTGGAGAGGAGAAGAGAGAGAGGGAGACAGATAGACTGACAGACAGGTGTGGCAGCACTCTCTTTCCCCCCCTATCAGTTATAATGTTAACTGGTTGGTGGTTGCGCTCTGTGCAGCCCGGCATTGCTCTTTTCTCCGTGAATCCGCTCGCATCAAATCTCAAACATGCCTCCCGAGCTTACACGAGGCAAATCGTCGCATTAAAGCCTGTGAAACCAGTTGCTCTTTTATAAGCCTGTTTTAGGCGCACGTTGCTCTTTTCCGAGCCGTGTCGGGAAACAGAGATCAAGTGGTCCCACGACATCTGTCCCCTCCAGCCCTCCCCGCTGCCCGCCTCTCTTTCTAATTACAGATGTGTGACATGCACATGGGGACATCTCCACGTTAGCACATCACTGTGCCTGTCCTGACACATCCTGTGGTCACAACAGCGGGGGCCGCGGGGGACAGCCCGGCCCTGTCCCCCGTCACTGGGGATTAGCATTAGCATGCTAACAGGACCCCGGGGGGGGGCGCTGTGCTAAGGGTCACGCTGACAACTGTCAACAGCCCGTTTTAATGAGCTGCGCCTGGTCATCAAGGAGCCATGCTTGGACTCACTCTACATTCAAAGTCCTGTTTACTAAAAACATATTGTGCACGGGAGCAAAAGCATCACAGGAGTTGGCTTTTGATCGACGGCAACTGAAAGGATCCAAGCATGACAGGTGTTGCATTTGTGTATAAAAAATACTAGTGTCCCCCCCCCCCCTGCATCTCTTCTAATCCATCATTCATCATCAATCCCCCTTCGCCCCGACTCGGCCTCCGTTTGCTTTAATATTGTACATCAGGAGTCAACTGTGTGAGTGCTGACATGTCACACTGGCTGGCTCCGAACCTGACAGTATCAAGATGGCGTTGTCATAGGCCCAAAGACGAGGTGAGAGGCAGAGTGTGTGAGAGGTAGAGTGTGTCGTCAGTCAGACAGTGCATTATCCAGCTGTTCTGGGGCTGTCTACCTTTTTCTGTGGCGGGGTAATGGGAGTGTCACACACTAGCAGACAGTTGGAGTCTCACTATTCAGCTGAGAGGCCACATCCATATACACTGCCTGCTAACTGACTGCCAACGCTGCCGAGGCTGTCCTGTCTGCCCCACAATGACTGTCAGTGGCAACCTGGGGGCTGGCTGGCGTGACTGTCAGTGACTGGTCACAAAGCATTTACCTGCTGACAGAATTGCAATTAGTCCGGGGAATGTTGTTACTGGGAGAAAGAAAAAGAGAGACAGAGAGGAGCCGGAGAGGGGGGGGGGGGGCAGGCAGGAGGGACAGGTATAGGAAGAGAGTCAGGGAAAGGGCGGCTGGAGAGTGAGAGGCGGGTAGATAAAGAGGAGAGGTGTGTTTGGGGGTGGTGGGGGCAGGTGAGAAGAGATGCGGAGACAGCAGCAATGGAGAGTGAGAGGTGAGCAGATAGAGGAAGCGAAGAGAGGATTGTGAGGAGTGGATAGGTTTGATCTCTGAAGCATCCCTTGTTGTGTGTGTGTGTGTGTGTGTGTGTGTGCACAGAAGATTGGCTTGTAGCATCGTATCAGGTGAGTGTGTCTGCCAGTGGCCGGGGGTCAACACACATTTACTTAGTGACACGATCTTAATGAATCTCCCCAGTCACATCACACGCAGACAACGCCGATGACCTCCTGGAATAACTGGCCGTTACTGGCGGCGTCTGGAAGGAAGGACGGAGGGAAAGAAAGCCTGTCTTTTAATATGCAACCCTCTTTTCAGCACCATGGACAGGTCTGTATTTCTTGTCTTTCGCTTGAATTTCAACACATTCACATTTTCCAGGCGCACAGATTTGCATTGAAGGAATCAATGGCGGCCAGTCCTCAGGAGTCCCACGGCCACATAACACGCCGCGACCTCGCACAAAGCCAGTGCCGCTCTCCTTTCTCTCAAACTCTGTAACTCATCACCATCCACTAATGACCTCTCTCCCTTTCTCTGCAAGCTAGGAACGCTCCCCTCCCGCCTTTCACTCCCCATCTCTCTCCATCCCACACACTCTTTGTGTGTGTGCTCTCTGCCTGATAAGAGAGTGGCAGGGGCTCCTCCCTGGCCCCTAAGGGAGAGACGGAGCGTGACCGAAACTGTAGTCCCAAACCAAACACAAGTGGAAATTGGTCCATGGGCCAGGATCAATAGTGAATTAGCCAGTACGCTGGTTCTATGGAGGGCTTCTCAGCTCTGATCTGATGATCCATAGTAAAAGGCCGTGAGTGGAGACTTGAGACGAGCAGAGGCAAAGAGGACTTCAGGGTTGTAAAGGTGGCATCCACTATCCTCAAGAAACTTTGTATGTAGAGCACTACGACTGTCCTCTAAAGAGAAACGACAGCAAACAGTCGTTCCAGCAAATCCCAGATAATGACAATTATTTATATTCAAGTGACAAAGACCTCTAATGGCCAAATTAATTATGACTATTGTCCATTGATAGAAAAGGAGGAAATGAGGTGATGTAATTATAGAGCCACAAAGTCTGTGTAGGGAGGAGGTTGGGGTGAATGGGTCAACAAAACGTTGGACTTTAACACAGGAGACTACTGTTCGTGTCCCTTTTCTTACCAACCTTTCCTTAAACCTAAACAAGTCGTTTGGTGCCCAAACCTTAACCACAGCATTTTCACAAACGGATTTGGAAGGCACTGACAAGATGAATGTGATTGTTTTGCGTTTCATTTGGAGGACTTGTTGGAATCTGTTTGATATAAGAAGTATGTTTAAATAGTAAGAAAATAGATTTTTTGGTTAAAGTCTGACAATAAATGATAATTCCACAACCTTAAACCTTCAAAAGAGAACTACAGTGCTTTAGTATGGCACTTCCATAAAGTTTGGGGCACACATGAGAGAGTCAAAATCAATCCAGCAGAGGGTGAGAATCTGACTTTTAGTCCCTGGGATGGGTCAAGCTCCAATAATGCTGAATCATACACTTCTTTTGTTAGACCATCCCCTGTCTCTTTCACAGAAAAAAACCCATACACCTGTTTTTACAGGCTAAATTTAAGTTGATGTGTCAAATCAGTTGAGTTACCTTTCAAAGAGACATAGACATAGAAGAAGAATACATCTGAACAAGATCTTTGAGCTGCAGCATTTTGTCTTCAAGAAGCCCTCTGAGGCCATGGTCATGTCTACGGATGTGTTGTGTCGCCCGGTGCCGACATGCTCTTTGTGGTGCAGGTGTGAGTGCTCCACTAAACTAACCCTACTGTTCATCACTGCCTGCCCTGATCCGAAAGGTGTGTGTATGTGTTTGTGTGTGTGTGGGTGTGTGTGTGTGTGTGTGTGTGTGTGTGTGTGCGCGTATGTGCATGTGTGTCTGTCTGGTGATTAATGAGCGGCAGGGCCTGATGGATTGTCCTGATCACAGAAGGGACACCGTGTTGAGGAGACATACACGCACTAAGTGGGGATATAGGCTGCTGTCCAACACACACATACGCACACGCACACACACATACACACACACACACACACACACACACACACACATATGCAAATATATGTATACACACACACACGAGCGCATACATTCACAGACATGTAAGCACATAAAGTACATCACACACATTGTCAACCCGGCCACACACACACACACACACACACACACACACACACACACACACAGTTAACCTCTATCAGTCCATTACATCAGGAAGAGTCATCTCAAGCACATCTTTCCATCTGCTGCACACACACACACACACACACACACACACACACACACACACTACTCAACCTCCTGCACCTGGTCCAGCTGACAGAGTGGAGAAGTTTCCAGAGGTGAATATGTGACCTGAGTGGGCAGACACCATCATCACCTCATCTCTCTCTTGAAGTTTGTGATGTGATCACGAGATGAGAGGTATCGCTGAAGCTGCAGGTGAGACACAGGCGAAACAACACACATGCACACACACACACAAAAATCAAGGTGGCCTCTTCCCCTGGGCCTCAGCAGGGACCAGATGTAACAGTGTGCCTCATGTTGCCTCGCTATCATGGGTGTTTCTTTGCCCGGTGAAGTGGGTTATTGTGATCTGAATCCACTTTGCGATGCTTACCGTTTGGCTGAGTTCTTAAGGTGATTTACATCGATAGAGTAGGGCTTTCTTGGGTCCAATGAATCGCATTTGGAATATCCTATTTTGCAACACAAACATATGCAAAGGTGTGGACGCATACACACACACACACACACACACATACGCATTCTCCCTCAAGCAGTCTGATAAGGTTGTGTTATCAGAAAAGAAAGGGGAGGGAGGAAGAGGGGGGTAGCTGTGTGATAATGGCTTTCACCAAATCCCTCCTCTGTCACAGATTAAAATGCCTGCTTGGAGAGCATTAGCAATCTTTCTTTTCATCTGTCTCCTCTTTTTTTCCCTGCCTGTCGGCGAGTGCCATCGGATTTCTGGGCCAATCTATTGTCACAAGCTTGCCACACATACAAGGAGAAGTCAACCTCAATCTGATAGGCCATTGTCTTATTCTCCCCATCACTGATTCCTGCTCATGGTATTGATCGCAAAGCTGTCCCCCCCTCACATCTCATCACATTGCTCCGTGTGCGGGAGTGTGTGTGTGTGTTTGTGCCTGTGTCAGTCACTCTGATGGAAGATGTGGTCAGTGTCCCATTGGAAGAACCTCCCCATTGGGAGAAAATGCCCAAATTAGAGCTCTCGTCTGTAATTACACGGATCTATAGGTGGCCGGCTCGCACGCTGGAACTATGTAGAATTGAACCCAGAGGACTCCCACCTAATCCGGTCACTCCAGGTATCAAGAGATCACAGAAGTGGAGCGAAGAAGCCACTCGAAACTAACTGTGACACTGCTCAGCCACCTTCCCAGTAACACCCCCCCCCCCACCACCACCACCACCTCTCCCTTCTCGCTCATGCGCCTCCTCCACCATGCCTCACAGGCCCGTCTGTCACCCCTCTATAATTATGAGGAGTGAGAGTAATGTGTTGCAGTATGAATAGGATTGTCGGCCTGATTGTGATGTATAGGCTTTCATTACCATGTCCAGGCCTGTGCCCTTCGCCATGTAGGAAATCCTATTTAGGCCCTAATTTGGGAGCCTCCCCGACCGTCCCGCCTGATAGCAATCACACACAGTAATTGTGTGCTGGGGCAACTGACAAGAGTGGAGGCTCAGACATGGAGAGAGGGAAAGAAAGAAGGATAGGAGGAGGAGGTCCTGACAATGATATATCTGCATAGTTTGGTACATTATTCAAGTCATCCTCTGCAGAATATGAATGTTTTTGTGTATATGTACTTATTTTTAGGAGGTTTGTTAGCATGAGAATAATTCAGGGGCACTTACAGTAAGACTGGGGATGTTCACGTAGAGGATTTGATTTTATAATGGACAAGTGGAGGGCTTCCCCCATTCCCCTCTCTCATTCTACTTCAACAATGCTACATAGCTAATTGGGAGGAGAGATCGCGCTAACTCGATAATTATGATTTATGAGACAATCTCCAGTGGATATCGCGCATTCTCCCCTCATTTGATGACAACATGTAACCAGCCCTCTAGCAATCAATATTTGTACATTTTCCATGTCTAAGTTGTTAACTTTTTTAAATATTTCATTAGTTCCTTTTTAGGTGGGAGTGATCTCTGCACCAACATTTATGCAGATCTGACTCCACTTATAGGCTTGTAGATAATGAATGTCTAATTGACTCATTTAAATACTGTTTGCCTGCAGGAAGGCCTTTGCATTAAATGTTTGATTGCCCTCATATTAACTGTCATTAATCCCCTCTTCTCTTAATAAGGACTTTATGAGGCTTTCTTAAAACTTCTCATCTACCTCTCTATTCCCTTTGCATAATTAAGTAGAATATTCAAAAATATGGAAATGAAGGAGCTCTCAGGATTTGACTAATGGTCTTTGTGCCACAGAATTCTAATTATAGGCAAACCTTTGCATTTTCTGTTCTGCATTGGGTCATGGTTCATTAGCTTGGGTCAGTGTGGGTCGATACAGTTGACTCTTCTGTTTAATGCCCAACTGGAGCTCTTCGCAGCGCACACAGCATTTCATCAAACCGACAGAAGTTCTTACACCTGTTGTGTTCGCCGACACAAGAGGTATGGCACATTCAGGCACTGCCGTGTCCCTTAAAGAAAGATGTACGGCACAGAGCGAACTTTTGACAGCCATTACAAACTGTCACTGCACCAGAGTGGGTGAGAGACACAAACTTGTCTGTGTTTATAGCTTAACTGATCCTCTTATTCCTGCTACTCCTCCAGTCTCCCTGCTCTGCCCTAATCTCTCCGGGGGTCTTACTGGCCCAGGATGACAAATGGGAAGGAGAGGCCAGCCAAGCGTGGGCTCTGTGGAGAGGCTCAGGCCGAGGGTCTCACTAAGCCCCCTCAGCTCCGCCCTGGATCATCTCTGACATGGCCTGCACTAACCCCGAGGATGGAGAGGCCACACACATCACATACGCACACCCAGGTATGTATACAGGACGTGCAGCCACACATACAGTATATGGTTCCGCACGTACACACAGAGAAACACAAGAAGAGATAAACCTCTGATCAGTACACTGCACCGGATTGATTTGTCTCATAGACACTTCTAGCTGCTACCTTATATCACATGCGGACGCACACGCACGTACACCTACAACCTCTCACTCGTTTCAGTTGCTCCAACAATCCAGGGTAGGTATATGAATGTCAGCTCAGAGCTGGTGTCACAGGATAAAACCCAGCCGGCTCTATTTTAGAATACACAGTCCAGCTCAATAAGACCATGTACTAAATGACTGCAATGTAATGAGTGGCTGTGTGGCTGTACTCGGAGCTGCGACTCTGACAGCGCATGAGAATGTAATGCGTTGAAGCCTCCTTCTCTTCCCCCCCTTCTCTCTCTTGCTCCATGCTCCTCTGCGCCCCACTGCCTCTCAGCCACGGGATCAGCTGCAGGCGCTAATGAAACGTCAGTCAGGTAATTGAGGCTCTGGTGGTGGCGGGCCAGCCAGGCAAGCAGTCAGCCTGTGTGTGGGTGATGACACCGGGACGCAGCAACTACAGGATCTCAGCAACCCCCTATGAAGCATCACAGGAAACTGCTCCAGGACCCAGCGGGGTGGAAAGCATTGCATTTATTCTGACATTTCCCCATGTCTTCCTGTTTGTGTTAGGGAGAAATCTGAGGTGTAAGATGTGTACCGGTAAGTTGAGTCGTCAACTTTACCAGATTGTTAACCAGCTTGGTGAAAGCTGCTGTTGGCGAGAAGGATGTTCTGCCGGCAGCACTAGTGAAGGAGTCAGAGGTTAAAATCCTTTGTTATTGCACCCCAGAGTGATGTTACCATCCCTGCCATCCGCTGACCTGCTCAGCACCCCCAGTGAGTTATGGGTAATGTTTAATTCCCTTGCCGTGACAGCTGTGGATCCGCATGGTAAATTGGATTTTTTTTTTTTTTCTTTGTTAGAATTGTGCTTGTGCAGGTGAGGAGAGGGACATTCGCTGTACTGGTTTGCCGGGGTAACTCTGTCACATATTGTTCAGTTGCCTCTCTATCTCTCACTGACAAATCAAGTCAAACCGGTTTGTTTCTGAGGGCTGATGGGAGAACAGAGTGGAGCTGATCTGTCCAACCCGATCTTGTTTATAGTCAGCATGCAATCACAGCTCTGACCTGAACAGACCACAATTTGCTCACCCCTATGTGTCTCCCTTTCCTCATCATGTTAGCGGAGACAGACAATAAAATAAATGTCCATATATATAGATACGCATACAAGATAAGGACCAAACTGAGTTCAGTAAACTCACACACTCAAGACGTGCATACATGTGCTGTATACTGAACAATTTAAAGGATAAACCTGATTTCACCATCTCTGTGTGCTGTCCATCACCTAATTAGGAAGTCTTTATACGTCTGACATCGTTAAAGCTGCACTAATGTGTGTATCACTAACAATATATCAATTGACTTCGCTTGTGTGAACACAGCGTTATTGTTTTGGTTGTACAAACTTTACTGCTTTGGTTCCCTCTCACTGCTCTCATTGACCTCGTTTCCCGTCGCACCAGGCAGCTGTTAATAAATCCACCGTACACTACCTGCTCAGCACAAAGAGACAGATGGACAAAGTAAGTGACTAGCTGGTGAACATAGTGGAGCACTTAGCAGCTAAATAGAAAGATAATTTTCCAAGGAGACTCAAACAGGGTTAAATGGAGAGAAAATAATGATTTACATTTACAGTATGTTAAGTTTGAGTTTCTATTCTGGTGCCTGTGTAACTTTTGTTTTCTTAATAGATAAAATTAAACAACGATCAAATCATTCACCTAAATCCACCTGGTTTGTCTTTTGTGCCATCAATATATAGGACTCCACAAGGACATTTCTCCTCCTAAAATGATTTTTTTTTTTCATCACCATCCTGTTCCTTCTTTTCAAGGTAGGACATCTTGAAAGACAACACCTGACCGGAGATGTTCCCGAGAGCAGGACAGTATAGGGAATAGGAAGTCTAGATTTAGTCCCACTCTCTACTCCACTCCACTCTCTTCTGCCTCCCCGGGGCTTTAATGTGGAGAGTGGACAGTGGGGTTAATGCCTAGCTGTAAGCACTGCTTAGCGCCAGTGATTGGGTTTGTGTTGTAGCAGGCCTTCCCCCACCAGCAAAAAAATCCAGTGGAAATGACTTCCACTGTCCAGCCCTGTGGGCGATTGTGATTTTCCAACCTGGGGTTTCAACTCCCCTCCCCTTTGTTGCAGCTCAGCGTCCTGGAGGGCACAGGTGAATTTGATGTGGAACAATGATTAAAAGTTTTCTCCCTGAAGGTGACCTAAATATTGGAGGTGGTGAAAGTCAAAATGAGAGACATGGAGATGAGAGAGGGGCATGGGGGGTCAAAGTCTGTTTTGGACATTTGTTATGGCCCATATAGTAAGTGCTCAGTCCTGAGCCTAGGAAGGAAATTATCCAGACCCTGTCCTTACCACTCCTATTGCACCATTTCTGCCTCTTTCGCTTGTAGTAATCAGTGATTGTATGTGACATGATGGGTATAAAGCACTGTGCCACAGCAAGGAGGCATTGACAATCTAATCATTGTCACATCAGCGATTACCTCAAGGCGTGATGTATTTGAACAGGGTTCTATCACATCTGCTATTACCTGCCTCCTCCTGCCTTATGTCCCTCAGTACACATCTTTTCTCTTAACTGTGTGTTCAATCACCACCA
This sequence comes from Lateolabrax maculatus, assembly GCA_031216445.1. Lineage (NCBI taxonomy): Eukaryota > Metazoa > Chordata > Actinopteri > Acropomatiformes > Lateolabracidae > Lateolabrax > Lateolabrax maculatus. The sequence continues at coordinate 13,741,281 of CM062196.1, forward strand.
CCAGCATCGCCCGCTGGTGCGGCCGAGCGACCCTCCGACAGTGACGTATGCCAGCGATTAGTCTGGATACAGTTCAATTATGATAAACAGCCAGCACACCTCTTAGGCCGTGATTAAAGCCTCAGCCCGGCCTTGATAAAGAGATCCCATCTCAATGCCATCACAACCACATTATAAGACACTCCGCCGCGGTGTTCTGCCTCATGCTTTTCACATCAGTGTTGCAGAACGTACACTGTAGCCTGGATGGAGCTCACGGCAGATGGAGCAAGATGGAAGCTGCTGGGGGTCTTTATCATTCACACATGGCTGGCGATGCATCCCTGCCCACCTATTTTCAATTTAGACTAGTATTTATTAATAACCTCCACTTTCTTGAAGCCTATCTTACAAGATACCTGCCATATAACTTAAGATGGGTTTAGATATTGAGAGATAGAGAGGGAGAGAGAAGTTTTGATAAATGGATGAGCAGTGATGAAAAGAAGATATCAGAGAAGCATGAAAGGAGCGAGGGGAAGAGAGCAGAGCATTAATCCAATACGGGGCTGGTACAGAGAGGGAGCAAGAATGAGAGACAGAGAAAAAGGGGAGAGAGAGGGGAGGAGGAAGCAAAAGAAAGATAGCCTTTCGGCTGTGTTCTGTCAAGGGAGAAATTACACATTTACAGAGGTTTTTTCAAGCAACGACGGGTTCCATAGATCAAACCACTGGATTTATGAGCCAATTTTCAACATGAAATATAGACACTGAGAATCCATTTTACCCATGTTTACTTGCCTTCTCTCACTCTTTTTCTCTCTCTCTCTAAATCAAACGGCCTACAGTGTGTGGATGGGTTTACTCCTGCAACCTTAGAAGCGCTCATTAAAGCCGTAAACGAAGATGTTTTGATTGTGGTGATGATGCGGCATTCAGTTGACGTTATGGTGTTTTCACCAATTACAGTTAAGGAAAAAGGCTTCTGGAGTTGGAGTGGATCAACACTTTAACAAAGGAAGTTTAATAAAAAGTCTTGCTTTTTTTCTTGGTTTTGAGTAAATTATTCCTTTTGCAGAAACTGTCAAATCAACAAAATTAGACTTGGATTTTAAATTAAGATTATATATTTAAACCTTCATTTGCAATCATAGAGACCATTAAATGTTTTTTTTAGTTAAAGAAATGTGAAGAGGAATGCAAATAGGAGAGAAAAAAACAATTTTGCAATTTGAAGTAATTTGGAGTTTGTATGTAGATTGGAGTACCTGACATACTAGATTTTTTGCAATGTACACATCTTTATAGATATATAAATACACAGAATATTCCCAGATCACAGCACCCCTCTTCCGTATTCAAAATTTGCATAGAAATTAATGTCTAAGTAGGCTAAACGACATAATTGACACGCAATTAGCAATATTATGGAGAGGGTACCTAATGAAGTTTCAGTGGCTGTGTCAACCTAAGAATGATCACTGCTTAATTATCATATTAATGAAGTCATTAGTTGTCACTTAACTTAGATGACAGGTAAGGTAGGAATGTCATGATCCTACAATTTCCTCTGCAAATGTGTATTCAACACTAATTACCTCCAAGTTAAGATCTCATCTGAGAAAGAGCGACAAACGCTTGAGATGTGAAAGGGACCCCCACGGCATACGCATGCATAACTCGCAACAAGAAGAAAAAAACAATGAGGTTTATTGAATCATCGACTGAAGCATCTTCAAGGGCACCTTAGGACAAACAACACAAATCAGTCCCACTCGTCCAACATAAAGCACGGGCAGCAGATGGAACCACCATCTACGAGAGAGCGAGGCGCACTTCAGGTCGAGAGGGAGCTACAGGGTGTACTAAAGGCTAACACAAAACACATTTCCAGTAAACACTATGGCATGATTAGTCTACAAAAAAAACCTCAGATGGGTCAAATGAGCATTGCGGATCGAGGTCCTCCCACTCCAAGAGTCTCTTCTTTCATTCCAATTCATTTCAATTACCCAGTCATTCCCGCCTTCTTCCCATGTCCCGATTAGCTCAGCCTGGCAATTTACAGTTGATCTTGCCTCATCTAAGGCTGAGCAATGGGGGAGGCAGGGAGACGAGCAGTAATGGAATGAAATGTCACTCAGTTGTTGCCTTTGTCACAAAGATGCTGGGCAGGCCAGATGGGGAGGGGTTGGAGAGGTTGCGTTGGTAGGTGAAAATTTGTGTGTATGTGTGTGTAGGCAGTGGTGTTTCTACGTAAATGGACAGCCATATGGTGTCCTGCTCCCTTGTCCTTCTTGTCCAACCATAAAACTTGTAGGCGTCTGTGACTGTGGCCAGAAAAACTAACACGGTCCCTCGTCCTCCACCATGTACCAGCTGGTGTTCTTGTCCTTATCAAGGCTTTTTCACTTTTTTCACTGAAGACGAGCTGGATGCCGACTCTCTCCGTTTGCGCTGCAATGTGATACACAAAACAATCACATAAAGGTCTGGCAGGGATTTTGTTCTCTGTCTGCATATCAGTCATGAGAGTATTTGAACAAAGGCCATTTCTACAACATGTTTACAAAACTGCCGGGCAAGCTGGCAATATACAGTGAATGTTGTTTAATGATTCATTATTAATAATAATAATAATAATAATAATAATAATAATAATAATAATAATTTTGTCCATTGTATTAATTATTAGAAATTAACAATGTTTTATGCCATTTGCACTGTTTTAAACAAGAAGTGGCAGGGGGTGGCTGCCAAATATCTGATAAAATATTTTTGTATAAATGCCTCAACAGCTTGATGATAAATTATCTTAACTGCTGAAAGACGGAAAAACGGTTGCTGAAACATACCTGTTACCCATGTGTAACGGTTCATGCGTTGAGTTCAATCTAACTATTAAAACTGAAGCTGAACCTTGTTATTTAGGTTGAATACAGCACAGTATGGCTGTGTGTGCACTGAACTAATTACAAAGTGTCTTTCAGGGCGTTGGATTACTTTGGATTAGTTTTTAGTCCATAATGATCTAAACTAATTTTATTAATACCAATTTAAGAGCCTGATGTTACTTTCTATCCTCCTATAAATCTGTATTCTTCTTACATTTAAAATGAAAGCAATGCATTTCACCAATGTCATCACATACAGCACTATACATTACACAGTAAGACATACGGTTGATTCAACATAAATAACTTAGTCATCACTGCCTTAACTTTTAAATTAACAGAATCATTAGTTCATTAGTTGTTCATTAGTTATAATGTTAAACATGGAGAATCAACTGAACTACAAACAAAAACTTAAAAAATAAGTTCAGTCAACGTCTGTTGAGTTATACTGACAACAGCTGCTCGTTAAACTGTACTTCTGTTATACAATTTTTTGGAGGAAAGCAGTTTAAGGTCCAATTCCTTATAGCCTGGGAACCAAATGAATCTGCAAGCTCATGTTTTATTTGCTCGGGAAGGTACGTCTGTCCCCCATAACATTCAAACTGATTTCCTCGGTACTGGTAGTGCCGTTGTGTCGGGCGAACCAATCAAAACCATTTATCTAGTATGAGGTGGGTTTAATACAATGACTGACAGAGAGGAGCGCTGTTGAGGCATCTTTGTAAATAACCAAGATGGCTGCCGCTATAGCCGGCCGGCGAACGCTTCGCATCGGCGGCAGCCATCTTGGTATTAAACGGACTGGACAGTAAGACAGTATGTTTCTCTAAAAGAAGAACAACCAACTGCACTTAAACTTTATGTTGATAAGAAATACGTGTTTGCCGTTATCCTGACAGGACGTCGTTTATTTTCTCTGGTTGGTTGTCTCTGTTGTCGATAAAGCCCAATGGAAATCCAAAATGAACTGAAAGGTTCCAGACTAATACACATTTGCAAATTAGTCTGGCGATGCCAGGCTAAATTCCTTATGCACTATCTTGCCTAAACAGGCATTTATAATTAACTCCATCAGCTCTGGTAGATAGAGATCGTCACCTGATTTTTGGTGATGGTTTGAAAGATGTGGCTCTAAGCTGCGCAGACTTACTGAGTTGGGGGTAAGTGGTGCTCCTACAACATCAATGATCTGCTCCTTGGCTTCCACCTTGATGTCATCTGCACTGGGCCAGGATTGAGATTCACCCCCTGGAGTGGATGCTGTGGTGCTGTTGGTGGCGTTGAGTTCTCCACCCTGTGATATGGTGACTGGTCCAACTGGTCCACACCCGCCTCCACTGCCGGCCTTCAGTAGGGCCTCATAGCGATGACGCAGCATCTGTTGTTCGTATTCACAATTGCTGTGGGCCTGCTTCAGCTCATACAGCAGCACCAGGTCGCTACGCAGCTCATTGAACATCTGAACAATCTCTTCTGTTGGCATAGGGTTCAGATCTGGATCGACAGACAGCCAAAAGGCAAAGATGAGAGAAACTTAGATTGATACACACTTCAAAACTAGTTTACGATTGTGAGTGTAGAAGATGATGGTGTAACCAATGCATGAATTCGTCCCAAACTGCTCTGCTCAGGGCTTTCGTAACGGTATGCAGTTTCAATAGTGTAGACAGTTCAATTCATCCTCTGTGTTTAGCAAGGCAGCCACTGCGCCCGGAGATGTTTTTCAAGAAATAACTGCTATGTGTAATTTTACTGCTGTTAAATCACATTGTCCTCTTTTTCTATTTATACACATTTATAAAATGTTTTTAGGACCAGTGTGTAGGATTTAAAGGCATCTAGTGGTGAGGTTTCAGACTGCAACCAACTGAAAGCGGTTGTTTTTCAAAATAAAGAAAGAAATGTTCATCTTTTTTTTTTCTACTGTACTGAGCACACCAAACAGAGACCACTAAATACCTAATTTAGGAACTTTATATTGTAAGTCTGTTGCATAGGCAAGTCAAAATGTAAAACTTTGAAATGTTAGCAGAATGCCGATGTTTATTCACACTTACCCACTCCTTGGTCTATCAGGATCTGCTCAATGGCCTTGATCTTCTTCTGGCCTACCGAGCTTGGCAGTTTCATCTGAATCACACACAGACACACAGAGAGACACACACGCAAACACACACAAGGATGTGATTTAAGGTGCTGGGGATATTAAGATCCACCTCGGGGCTTTTAATTCGTATGAAATGCACTTCAACGGGCCAGATCAAAATGTCTTTATCCACTGAACTCTGTCTGACTGATTAGCTAGGGGGGTACGCCACTCCTTTAGCTGTGCTAATGCATTTTCCATAGAGAGCGGCAGCTCCTCATCAGTCTTGAAGATGAATAAGAGGCCCCTTGCTAGGTCTTACAGATATTAGCTAGTCACTAACAGAATTAATCATCTAAGTGCTAATGAGAGATAGCCAGCTCAAGTCGGACATTCTGGTTTCTCACATATATCAAATGCAGGGCTCAAGCTTCACTAAAATTGTTTTAATATTAATAGTGGGTCAAAGAAACTTCCTTGACTTCTTAAAAACATGTAACAATTCAAGTGATTTTATGTTTTTAAATAAATTCCAATAATAAATGTCAGCAAAGTGAAGAGAAATACAACTTCTTAATACAGAGCTAGGGGATTATTGATGACTACAGTAGTTTCAGGTTTCAGATTGAAGTTCTAAATTCCTCACTGGTATTTAAGAGCCAACAGGAATTTTTAAGTTGAAGATGTGTTTCAGAATTCTCTTTTTTTAAGATTGAATACCTCAACAGGATCTAGCTATACTCACCCTTTGACTGCGCAGTGTGACTCCTGCTGATTTGAAGTCAGGGAACTTGATGCCTGCCGTCTCTGGAACAGCCTAAAGAAGAAAAAAAGAAATAATGAGAGACAAGATATAACACCCATCTGAAATTTAGATAGACATGACATGTTAAAATATTAAAATAACTATAATGGGGTAAATGAGGCCAAATATAAATTATTCCAGTATACTGTTGCATTGAATAAGCACTATCATGAGGTTGACAGCTGTGCTATTGCAATAAAAAAAAAAACAATACTGACATCGTCCGTCGTCGTCCCCCCCTTTAATGATGCTTTAATTTGCTTATAAGCATTTCTCAGTTATGAATGTTTGGCTTGTAATTTACTTTGCTCCTTTTGTATGAGTGCATATCATACCGGTTTTTCAGTTTCTCTTTTTTGTGGGAGCTTCTTCTTGGAAACCCTCTTTTCCGCTCGCCTTAACTCCGTTGTTGTATCAGCTGCTTTAATGAGTTTCTGCAGATCCTGGGCCTTCTTCTCACGCTCCTTCTTCCTAGTCTCAATCTTCCTTAGCTCCTGAATAAGATATTCCTCTTCCGCCACCTGCAGGAAAAATAAGAGAAGTGCAATCTTTATATTAAAAGGCTGACAAACATCTCACAAGTATTGGTAATATTGTTTCATTTTTTTGTTAGTTTTTTCACAAGAGGCATTAAAGACTACATTTATAGTTGATTTATGCTTGGCATGATGCCTTTCATATTGGCTAGGCACTATGAGAGCTTAATAACAGCACAAAAATCAAAATCAAATTACAAAGTTACTAACCTGTTCAGGTGTGCGATTGAAGAGCTTCTCCAGTTGCTCTTTACGGCGTCTTTCATGGCCGGCATCAAAGATGTAGATCTTGGGCTCTGTCCCTGAAGCTGCGCGGACCTTGGTCAGCTTACCACAAATACTATAGTACCGTTCTTTCAGATCCTCCACAGAACGTTTCTGAAAAGCATAAACGGAAGAATGTTACTACAAATATGTGCTTTAATTTACAGCATTATGATTTTTGCTATATATTATCAGTGAAAAGGAATGTGAGTACTGCAGAGAAGTGACTGAGTGATTACTCTGTATTGCTGGTGGTCATAACGGTCGTGGACAACTACAAAACGCAGGTCAAACCGCTTGCACAGGTCAAACAGGTGGTCTGTCTCTGCTTTAGTCCAGCCATCGTCATGAAGATGTATCTGATACTCCTGCTCCGAGTACACTGGTACCTGCACTGTCTATAAAGGGCAGAAAGAAGAACACAGAACACAGTAAATCCGGGTGAATAACTGAAAAGAGTAAATGAGTGTATACGACTCATCTAAAAGGGAGAAGATGAAGATGGGTAACCGTAAAAATCCATCCTAGACTAAAGAGGAGACTGTAGTCATCTATACCTTGTTGAAACGGGCAAAAGGGTAGTCCTTGCCCTCCTCTGCTACACGTCTCCAGTGGTGGAATATAGCCCCATCCCTGCGAGCTGGATTAGTAAAGGGCATCCACTTCCAGGGACGCACTTTTTTACAGCCCAGCTTGGCTTTGACTGTCCTGTAGCCCTGAGTAGTATCACTAGGCAGCAAAGGAGGTGCATCTCTGGAGATTAAAAGGAAAAACAAGTCTTTGTTGAAGCAAGGGTCCAAAATATGTGGAAAATCTGCATTATCATTTTTGTAATCTAGCTAGCTCAATTAGGATATTCAACACATACAGATAGGCGACAAAAGAACATAAAAAAGAAAAACATCTTTGGGGTGTGCAACGTCAGTGAGACCAAGGGTGGGGATATATAAGTTACTAGCCTTGATATATAAGTTACTAGGCTAAATAGGCAGCCAAATAGACAACTGACAAACTCGCTGTCGGCGAGCTTTAACATGAACCCTTCCAGTGCTTGGCTGGGTCAATTTGTCACTCACTGGGCTATCATTAGTCTTAATTTCTGAATGACATACTAGAACATAATGGTAACTGTTGTCATTTTTCCCTTCGTTATGATGAACAACCATTATCAATGAAAGAAAGAAAAACGCTCCCGCATCTCATTTTTGTCTGGATCAATTCCTCATGCAATTTAATAGCTTTAAGAATAAATAAAGCAGTTATTAAAAACAGTAAATGAATCAAAACCTTAAGGATAAATCAGTACACTGCTTTAAGACAAACATAAAAGGAGCCCCATACTTTTTATCCGAATAGAGCAGAGCATAGACCTCTCGGTGCATTCCCTCTGGTCTCTTGAAGGTCAGCGTTTCTGTTGTCTTCTTGGATTTTTTCTGAGACAGGTGATGGAGAAATTGGTTATAAATCTTTTAGTAATAATCAATATCAAGCGTAGCAAGAATAGCAACATAACCTTCATAATGTCTTTCTGTGAGAATGGCCCGCAGCCTGTGTAACTCTTTGAATATTGGGTAAAATGACACGGATAACTTGTGAACACTGGGACAGGCATCGTTATGGGTATCGTATGACTCTCTCTCACCTTGTCTGAGTTGATGAGATCTTTCTTGCTGATGGGACCGTCATTTTCTCCTCCAGTCAGCTCCAGGATATCCCGGACATCGGCCCCAGTACCCATGACTCAATATGTTGTTAATAAACGCTTCTCACAACCCGTCAAACGTAAACACTGTGCATCAATTCACAGGCGCTCAGTCAGTAACGCGGTTCTGTCCTACGAGTACGCTCCTAGCTGAAGGCCAACGCCAACGTCGTCATTTCCAAGCTTCGTTAACGTCCCACGGAGCCGCACACAGCCAAGAAACGGTTTCGTAAGATTTGTTTTCCTAATATTACCGTGAACTATAGGTGAAAGCTTTAGTAGTAAGAATATTCCCAAGCTTTTGTTAAGGCTAGGGGAGTAGGTAGCTACCAGACTGTATAAAAGGACCTAAGCACTACTTCCGTCCTACGTGACCACACTTACCTGCTCAGTATGTGAGTGTCGCCCCCGTGAGGTCCGGCGGTGCACTGCACATTCCTATTTATTCAACTTGATCAGAACAAGTGAGCATGAAAATAAAAACACCAGCAGAGTTGATATAATATTACAATTATAACAATAACTCAACGAACCTTTACAAGTTAAACCACAACTGTCCCCTATATCCAACAGCTATTGTTTTTAAAGAAATAAAAGAAAAGGATGAACATTGACATGAATATGGAATTTACAAAATTATATTTGGTTTGATAGAATTTCTCATTTCTGAAATAATAACACATCTTACAATTAAGTATAGTATAGTATGATATAGTTTAGTATAGTAATGCTATGATATGATGTGGCATGACAAGGATTAAGATGATCACCTTTGATAACTTGAGATATGCTAGAAATGAAACTTCTCATGAAACTCAAACATACTATAGAGCATGCATTTGCTTATGAACCCCTCTTCATACTTTCAGACGTTCCCAGAGGAAAGTAACCTTTCAAAGTCTCACCATTAAAAATGTAAGACTCTTCAACATTGCCTTCATGCAAGACAACAAACATGTTGTTGTAAACAATATGATCCTTTATCTCTCCAGGTACATCATTTGCCTTTTCTGAATCTTTAAACTGACAGCTGAGTGGGGAGGGAAAACTTTGCTTGAGCAATCTGCATCAGTTATAGGTTATAAAACATTGCCCTCCAGAGAACACACAGGGATTTGTCGATTTCTGACCAAAGTAAGTGGCTGGCTGTTAAAAGTTTACAATCAATAACCATTGCGTGCTTTGACAACTTAGACTCTGGATGTTTAGGTCCATAGCCTACCAGTGGAAATCCTAAGCAATCTGACAACTTATCAGGTCATCATGGCATCCCAAAAGGTAGGGCATCAAATTAAAAACCTGCTTTCTTCTTGGCCTGGTCTGTAAGTCTGTATAAGTTAGCAGGCATCGCAAGGAAACAGATGAGCTCTTTTAGGAATATACAGTATGACTGAAGCCCATCTCTCCAGCTCCATTCGTAACAAGAAAATGATTGGGTCAAAAGTGACCCATAAATGGATTGTTATTCTTTAATATTACTGTTGGGTTATTTACCCAAACTAAAATATGGTTACTCTGACCCATGGTTTAACACAACAATACAACTTAAGTGTTACCTATAAACTGTCACAAATGTATTGCTAGTTGTACAAAACAATGTGTGCAGCACAAGACATTGAAAACAGTAAAAAGGATACACATATTATAAACAATCAGTAAATTGTGACATTTACAACGGCGTTTTTTCTTAAGAACATCTTTGACATAAGTTTTAATGCTTTAATATGTAACTTATTTGTCTGCATTCTTGGCACTGTTATTGTGAAAATCCCCCTTGTGCTTTTACTTTGAAAGTGATGCCCGGATGTAGACCACTCTATCCCTGGTTTTAAAATTCCCAGCAGCGAGCCAGACGGTTCTCTCCGCCATCTTCGTTAGCTGGTGTCGCAGGAACTCGTCGGCTTCCTGTCACAGGTTGCATTTAGGTCACTTCTGGAGGCGCTTGACTCGTTAATATCGACGAAGATATACTCCGCGTTGACACAGTCTGATTTAGCAAGACACCAAACTGCGCAAGATGTCCAACGAGCAGCCCGAAAACACCACAGAGAAAGTAGGCCAGCAGCAGCAGCAGCAGGCGCCGCCGCCGCAGCCGCAGCAGCAGCAGGGGTGAGTCCGTCCGCTCCTTTGTTGGCGCTCACCAGCTAGTGAGCCAAATATCCGCGGTGTTTCGGATCCGCGATAATGTCGTACTTCGACCTCTTTTCGGTGAAAAATGTCCCCTTAGTTCTCATGAGGCAAACGCTTAACAATGTGTTTTTAAATTTCGTGGTTATATCATAGGCCGAACATGCGTTTATCTAGTGTTGGGTGGCGGATGTTTGGGGCCCGTCTATTTACTGGGAGAATCCCTCCGTTTTACGTAACTGGCAGCAACTTAACTTTACCTTCGTGTTAATGGCATTTAGGTTAGTGAGTTTTCTTTTTTTTTCATTTGCAATTTGATTACAGTCAGTTAAGTAATTATTTTAATTTTAATATTGTAATACAGGCCCACTGCACTCAAAGTGCGGCCTTGCCATGCGGTTTTTGTGTAAGCGTCTAAATAATTGTTCACTATCAAACCATTGTTATCGTATCTGAACTGTTTTAAGTAGTATCATTATCTGTAGTTTTTAACAGTTAAATCTAGCCGAGGTTTTTTTTCGTGTGCAAATTTAAGAAAAAACGGTTTAGGCCTAGTTTTGGATTGAGTTACACCAGTGGCCTCATTTTGGACCCACTGAAGGAGCAATGGCCCGCCACAAGTAAAATCAAAATGTTGCAGCTGCGTTTATCTTTTAATGTGATTTAGTTATATTTTGTAGTAGCAAATGCGTCTGCAGTAATGTTACACCTATCTCTCAGGTGTCCCCAGTCTTAGCTTTATGATCCAGTCCTGCTTAATTCTGTACATTTCAGGGCTCACTTGTAACTTGCTGTTTTAACTGATCTCTTTACACAGAGAAGTGAATGGGAAAGCGAAGCATGAGCCCAATTCAAGCAGGAAGGAGAGGCCCCAGAAGAGAGGTGGAGGTGGGCGCTACGAACCCTATGGAAACGTGAACAAAAGATACCGTGTCTTTGTCAGCAACATCCCATATGATGTGAAATGGCAAGCACTGAAAGACCTGATGAAAGAAAAAGGTAAGGTGTTTAAGGGATTGAATCAGTCACCTTGGACATTATTAAAAAGCATCCAGGGGTCATTTTGTTTGACCACTGCAGCTTTGAAGATGTTTTGAGAATTTGTGCAGGGTCTTAAGTTGTACAACTTGCTTGAGATTTCGTGGGAGTTATTTGGAATAAAGGTTTTGGATGAGGTCCCTCTTATTTGTCTGTCAACTAAGGAGTAGCTGCAGACTCGCACAAGTGCTGTGAACCTGGATGTTAGACTGAACATTTATTCTCCATTGAGATTACTAAAACCTTTTGCGGGTTTTGTGAAATGGAGGTTGTAAAGCCGGTCCACTAATGTGAAAATCCAATGGTTTGGGATCCTGAGTGGCATAATGAGATGCTTTCCCCCAAGAAATGTATGAAAATGTATAGTACATAACTGTAACATAATGATTTTGCCCAGAAATGAGGAACAAGTTGCTTTCAGTTGCAACATGTAATTAATGGTAAATGTTGAGCCTCATTATTTATAAATGAGTAAAAACTGAGACATGTCAAATGAAATTATTTCTGTTGCAGCAACTTTGAATTTCTGCAGGGATTTGCCCTAATTTCTCAAATGTACAATATGGATTTACATGTGACGATACTCATGTGAAAGTACTTGTAGTTAGGTACTGGAAAGCGATAGATGTATCATAAGTAATGCACTAAATTGGCATTTACTTGAAGTTAAAGCATGTGATAAAGGTACAATCCTTTTTCAGAAGGAGTGCCTGGTGTTTGTTTTATGACAACTGACTGTGGAGTTAAATTGCATTTTCTTTTTTAGGTGTGACCTTGACAAGCAAATGTTTTCTCAGCAGATCTCCATGTTGTGCCAAACACAGCTATGCGTTGGGGAGTTCTTTGGGGTACAGGTCTACAAAATAAAGCAACTTCTTATGCACTGTCCTTGTCTATAGAGGTTTGGTCAATGATGTCCATTCGTTGAACAGACACGTGATCTGGAACGCAGGCGTGGCTGTGGCTCGACACTGAATCAAAATTCTGATATTGTGCGTTTCAGGAACACGTCCACTTACAGAACATGTTTGCAGTTAGGGAAGTTTCTTTCCCCTAAGAGTTTGCCGTCATTAAGATATGGTTTAGTTTTCTAGCTGTACGTTTCCAGTTAGGCTCAGCTGATGGGCAAATGTATTGATGCATTAGCCCGGGGTTTAAAATGGCGACCTTTGACAAAGTATGCACAGGTTTGCAATGAAATGGGCTGAGGCACTGAATGGGTTTTGCCTACTTGAAATTATTTGGTCAATTATCTTCAGGTAGAAGGTGGTGTTCACGGCATTATATCCCAATAGGAAGGCTGATGGCCATTTCAACAGTTGTTGTCCTCATTCTATTGCTTTTGGTGCTTCGGGGGACTTCCAACAAGGACATGCTAAGAAGCCTTTATGTTTTTTTAAAAGACACAAGCTTGCTTTTTGTAGACCTGTACCATATTGTGCTGCTGCTGAGGTGCTGGGGGAAGGCTCAGGACAGGCAGTCTGAGCTCACTGTCACCGGCCGCCCTACTTGTGTTTCTGCTCTAAACCCCAATTGTTCTCTCGGCTTCTCTCCCCTTGGTGTGTGTCGTCTCTGGAATCTGATTTGTAGTGGGTGAGGTAACGTACGTGGAACACTTAATGGACGCAGAAGGCAAATCGAGGGTAAGTGCAAATACATACAAATAAAACATGAATAATCCTAGACAAACCTGTGTTTGTCAGCTTTGGTTTCTTTATTTTCATTGTTGGGAATTGTTCAGATTCAGAAACCTGGTGGAGTGTGTGAGATGGTGACATGCCGGAGGCGTGTTTCATTTGGTGTCGTCTGTGGCACTGACTTGAGGTCATCCCGAGGGTTGATGCTCTTATAATAGGCCTTCAGCTTTCTTTGTAGCCAATCCTGTGGGATTGCAGTAGCTGACAATGTCCCTTTTGGTTGGTGGATTTGCTCTTATGAACTAAAGGGCTTTAGTCTGCAAGAGGTTGTTACAAGGCTGTTAGATGGTTGTTAAATATAATCATTCCGTAGAACTGCTTTACTGGAAAAGTTACCTCCAATATCTTAGTAGTGGGAAATCCTATCTCTCTGTGGATTTTCTGCCCTTTTGGATGTTGGGGAAAAAAATGTAATATTCACCACACTTGTCTGCACTGTTAGTGACTGGAAAAAAATGTGAGATCTTAACATTGTAATTTTATTTGAAAGCAGAGTTGTGGTAAAGGCTGTAGGCTTGTGTGATGAACTTTTTTATTGTGCATGAAATTCTCTTTGTGCTTAAATGTTGTGTCAATTAAAACATTATAACCATTGCTTTTACTAATTTGGATTATTCTTAACTCCTCTTGGTGCGGCCTATTCTGATGTCTTCAATCAACAAAGGGTTGTGCGTAAGTAGTCTGTCTATTTATTATGAATTCCAATTGTTTGTGTCAATGCCTCTTGGTATGACAAAATGGAAATGTTGCAACCTTGTTTTAAGTTAGACACTGGTACATGTGTATTCACTTGGATCTATATATTTCTGCCAGTGTGGTTGAGTTTAGGACTGAAGAGCTAATGAAGAAAGCAGTGGAGAAGGTCAACAAGCACAACCTCAATGGACGACCCCTCAAAGTGAAAGAGGTATGCCAGAGCATGAATGACCAGAAAAACTAACATCAGCAAAGAAAACAAAATGTCATTAGTGGATTTTCCTGAGTCACATTTCATGCTTTTTGTTAGGACCCCGATGGTGTAATTGCTCAGAGGGAAATCAGCAAGGCTCAAGGGGGAGGCCCTCCAGGAGGCCATGGTGGAATGGGAGGAATGGGTGGAATGGATCGCATGAACATGGATCGAATGGGCCCTGGACCAAATGGCCCCATGGTCAACATCCCTCCTAGCCTGATGAACAACCCTAACATCCCCAATGAGATCATCCATGGTCTCCAGGCTGGCAGGATTGGCAGCACTGTCTTTGTGGCAAATGTGAGGCTTCCAGAGTTTTCCCATTGTTGTTGTTTGTCTAACAATAAAAAGAAAAACCAAACGTATGGAATTTGAGTGATATGAAAGGAGAGAGGGCAGTTAATACATTTCAGAAACCACAGCCTGTAAATAATTGGTATTTTGCTTGATAAAATTAATTGACTAATAGATCTTTAGTGTAGCCCATTAGTGTACAACTTTTAATTTAATTGAACAGTACTAATGTAAGTATCAAACATGGTGAAAACCCTTAGACTTTATTGTTAAACAAGTCACCATTTCTCAAATTGTCCTTGTTCCTACAGCTTGACTACAAAGTGGGATGGAAGAAGCTGAAGGAGGTATTCAGCATGGCGGGCATGGTGGTGAGGGCTGACATTCTGGAGGACAAGGATGGGAAAAGCAGAGGCATGGGCACAGTAACATTTGATATGCCCATTGAAGCAGTCCAAGCTGTCTGTATCCTTTTTGAAAACGTTGGCTGATTGGAATAATTTGTGTATGCATAGAATGTTAATTCAGTAGAATCACGTTGTTTCAAAATGTCTCTGGTATGGTTTCCTTAATGATTTTCAAAGCTATGTTCAATGGGCAGCTGTTGTTCAACAGAGTCATGCACGTCAAACTGGTATGTTGCCCAAACCTCACTGTAGATTGAATCAAATTATGTTCGGAGAGCAATGTGAATGGGTTTATATGGCTTTTTTTGTTTGTTTTTTGTTTTCTTCAGGATGAAAAATCTCTTCCCAAAGATTTTGGACCACCTGACAGAGCTGCTGCTGCAGCTGCTGCTCTTCCCCGTAAGTGTACATGTAGCTTTCCTCCTGGGATTAAAAAAAAAGTTTGAGGGCTTCCCCTGTAATTTTGGTACCAAAGAATAGTAACACTGGGGTTATGTCAGTTTTTATCCAGTTTATTTCTACAGTCACATTTTATGTGTAGACAATAGTTTAATTATCATCTACCCATTTTCTCTGGCCAGGTGGTTTGAGTGGTATTGGTTTGGGCCTGGGACCTGGTGGCCAGCCCATTGATGCTACCCAGCTCAACAGAGGAGGAGGTGGTGGTGGTGGAGGCGGAGGAATGGGCAACATGGGCCCTGGAGGTAACTAGCACCTGTTTTTGTTAGTTTTTTTTATTTTTTGGTTTAATCCTTTTTTATAATAAGACACCAGTGAAATCAGTTGCTTATAATCATGCCTCTTACTTGTAGGAATGGATGGAATGGGCTTCGGCAACATGGGAGGTCGTATGGGAGGAGGGGGAGGAGGAGGAGGTACGAACTGAAATCTCAAATGTCTGAGGCGCTTACTGTATTTACCTCAACTGCTGCATTTACTGTTAAAGCAAACCCAACACTTCCTCTAACTCTATAACTTCAAAAACTTTACAACATGGTATAATCCATTCAAGTCCCTAAAATAATGTTACTGGGAAACATTTACAGGAAGTTTTTAGCATCATTACAAACAACTTGAAAGCAGCTAAACGGGTTTTGTATAAATCATCATCCTCTGTTCCAGGAATGGACAACTTTGGAGGAATGAACAACATGGAACGTTTTGGTTCTTCAGGAATGGGCAGAATGAACGGTGAGGAGACGTTTTGAGACTTGTTAAGCACTCCAAAGAAAGTGTGGAACATTTTCACGTTTTGCTAAATGTTTCTAATGGTTTCATCTCTTGCATTGTCAGAGATGGACCGTGGGATTGGTGGTGCTTTTGACAGGGAGTTTGGGCGAAATGAAATGGGAATGTCTCGCAACAATTTTGGAGACTCCTTTGACAGAGGAATGGGTTAGTATTTTCAGGATTTTGTTTGAAATTCCTTTGATAACTACTCTGATGAGCCTCAACAGATGTAATGCTCACTTCTGCGCAGGCAGTTGATGTAACCTTTCTTGTATCTTCTATTTTCTTTTTTCTTTTCTTTTCTTTTTTTTGTTTTCGCTTTTATAGGAAACTCCCTAGGTATGGACCGTATGAGCTCTGGAATGGACCGCCTTGGAGGCAGCATGGACCGCATGGCAGGGATGGACCGGATGGGGATGGACAGGATGGACCGCGTGTCTGACCTGGACAGGCTGGGTTCCGGGTTCGACCGGGTGGGCTCGGGGATGGACCGGCTGGGGCCCAGTATGGACAGGCTTGGACCTGGCCTGGACCGTATGAGCTCCAGCATGGAACGCCTCGGCCCAGCTGGGTTTGACCGCTTGGGCCCGTCTGGCTTGGATCGCATGGGTTCTGGCCTGGACTTTGGCTCCCCAATGGGCATGGATCGCATGGGCAACACCGGGCTTGACAGAATGGCCAGCAGCTTCGACCGCATCGGCTCCACCGGAGGACTTGACCGTTTCCCCTCCGGCGGTCTCGACCGCATGAGCTCTGGCATGGATCGGATGGGGTCTGGAGGGGTTGGTGGTCAGTTTGATCGCTCCGCCGACATGGATCGTGGATTTGGTGGTAATTCCTTTGGAGGAGCTGGAGGGCCTGGAACTGGGGGAAGCAATGTCAGGAAGGGATGCCAGATCTTTGTCAGAAATGTAAGTGTTTATCTACAAGGTAGCTGCGCTTAATTCATTTCATCAGTATCTTATAACATGATAATTCATTTGAATGGATTTTGTCTTTCAGCTGCCATTTGACTTCACCTGGAAGATGCTGAAGGATACTTTCAATACATGCGGTAAGTTGTAGTTTGTAAACATAAAATCAACAATTATTGATTGCTATTTTAATTTGATGATTTTCTAACATTTATGCTGTTCCCTCTGCAGGCATGGTTCAGTATGCTGATATTAAGATGGAGAACGGCAAGTCCAAGGGCTGTGGTGTGGTTCGCTTCGACAACCCTGAAACTGCGGAGCGTGTCTGCCGGACCATGAATGGCTATCGGCTGAACGGAAGAGAGATTGATGTTAGGATTGATAGGAACGCATAAGATATTTGTCTGTTACATCTGACACTTCATTTAGTCCCTAATGTCCAAATGCTCTGTATCATCTGAATGTGCTCTCCAGCATATTCATATTATATCCATATTCACTTGGTTTGTCAGATATTTGTAACAGTGAAAATGTTATTTTAGTTAGTAATTTGTAACCGTGAAAGTTGTTTTAGTTCTTTGCTTAAATTTTACTTTTTTAGAGACCAAATTTTTAACTTTTTTTTTTTTTCCCCTGTCGTGCTTAGCCTGTCATTGCCTTTGTTCTGTAAG
Source organism: Lateolabrax maculatus (assembly GCA_031216445.1). Classification (NCBI taxonomy): domain Eukaryota; kingdom Metazoa; phylum Chordata; class Actinopteri; order Acropomatiformes; family Lateolabracidae; genus Lateolabrax; species Lateolabrax maculatus. The sequence continues at coordinate 13,758,883 of CM062196.1, forward strand.
GTGTTTTGATAAATAAACCTCTATTTGACATGCTCTGTTGTTGTTTGCTATTATTGCTTTGCCTGTCAATATTGTGGATTTACCAGTGAACAGATCAGTATGAATTTACTTACATTTCTCAGTTTGTAAATTATAACTATTGATTAGGATAAGGGTGGTGTTAGTGTAACTGTGCACACTGTCACTAATGCCCGTGGTAAATGGTGGTAGTTCGAGTAATATGTGCAGGTTAAGCACGTTTTGGAGGGAGGGAGTAATGCTTTGGTGGAATAGCTTGAGCTCTCGAGACACCCCCCCCCCCCCCCCCCTCGTGGATGTAGAAGGTCAGAACCGGAAGAAGGTCACACGCATTACATTCAAGATGGCGACCCCCTTGTGTCAGTGTTACCAGGTGAGTGGTTTCGGACTTTCCTGCTAAATATCAACATTTAAACGCGCACGAAGTAACAGCGGGAGAACCTAAACGGTATTTCTTTTGAACTCCCAGTTGCACCAGAGACTTTGTGTCGGGGACATTTGTTCCTGACAGGTGTCCCCACGTAGCGTTAGCTAGCTCAGTTAGCTCTGTGAATATGAAGTTGTGCAGCTGGTGTTTAAACTCTGAAGCTCAGGACGAAACCTGTGAAGTAAAATGTCAACTTGGGTAACTAGCTGCATGTACTGCCTTTCCACCCTCCCTTGTAATGAACAGTAACTGTCTACCGATTATAAATCACTTTGACTTCATTTAATGCTTCTTCTTACAGCATCTTTACTCGGACGTTTCATGTAAATGCTGCGAGGTTTAATGCTGTAGTGATTTGTCAGTAACATGTCCAGCTGTGAAGAGACTGTCAGTCAGTAGCTGTGTGGTTTTGAAGGTGTGAGGGTGACTTCGCGTGTCTTTGTCCAGATATGTGTAAGAAGGGGCTTGGTGTCCTTCCCTTCCTCTTACCTGCTACTTCACAACAGACCAAATGTCTACAGGATACGCGGCTTCCTCACATGCTCCTCACAGGTACCGACACCTCAACATAACATCACACACTATAACGCCTGCCTCTGTGGAGAAGTTTCCTGATATTAGGCTGTATAATGCTCTCAGCCCCAGCAGCCATCACTGTGGTTCAATTGGAAAAAGACCTGCTTGCTTTTGGATAGTATTGTTGCCAATATTATGTACACCTGTCTAAAACTAATGCAGTCTAATACAACAGTCCTGCCATAAATCCTGCCTTCATGAAGGTTATAAAGTTCAGTCTATGTTGATTTGAACTGTGTTGAAAATGTACTTTGTGGTGCTGTTGAACTATTGCATTATGCAGAGAGGTGGTTCTGTTACTATGTGACATGTCTGAGTTTATTGCATTATACCGAGCCTGCCAGTATAATGCAATACAGTTCAACAGCACCACAAACTGCACCTTCTAAAATGACTATAAAGTTGAACCAACACCTCCCTAAAACAGTTTCAACCCAAAAAATGAACATTATAACCTTCATGAAGGTAGGATTTACCGCAGGACTGTTGTATGAGCTAGGTGTACCTAATAAACTGGCAATTGAGTGTATAGCCTTTAAACTTTAGGTAGATAACAATCATAGTCAAGTTCTGTATCTATCATGTACACAATAATTACATTGAAGCAGTCACTGACAATGAAAACTTTAAATCTAAGGCTCCCTCTGACAATGCTCAAACGATGTGTAAAAGGAGAAACTCGCAAATAAAAATAAGAATCTAAGAGATAACGCACCAGTAAAAGTACGAATAAGTATATGACGTAAATAATACAGTTGAATAAACAGGAATAATATGTGTGTGTGTGTGTGTGTGTGTGTATATATATGTGATAGAATATAATTCTGTGGTAGAAAATATATATACTGTTGTTGTGGTGTCATTCAAAAGTCTATCAACTATGAACATACATTTAAGTTTAATTAAACTTAGACAAGCCTGGACTAAATTGGTCATATGTGTTGTTTTCTTATTCATACCAACAAGGTGCTGCAGTCACCCCTTCAGCAGGTAAGGTATTTGTCAGGGGAGAGACGCGGTGACAGAAAAGGCTTCCTGGGGGAGTTTCTGGACAACCTGAAGCAGGAGCTAAACAAGAACAAGGAAATGAAAGAAAACATCAAGAAGTTCCGGGAAGAGGCCAAAAAACTAGAAGAGTCGGATGCATTGAAACAAGCTAGAAGGAAATATGTTAGTGTTTGGCCACACACACACACACACACACACACACACACACACACACACACACACACACACACAGCATTTCTATCCATGTTAATATATATAAAAAAAAGAAAAATTTAATAAAAACCCTGTCTCTTCTCCAGAAAACAATAGAGTCTGAAACAGTGAAGACCTCCGAGGTTCTCAAGAAGAAGTTGGGAAACATCTCTGAGACAGTTAAAGAGGTACATGTGATAGGTATCTCAATCAGATAAATCCTCTCGTTTTATTGTCCTATGATAGATATGCTATTCAAAGTTGATCCATCCACCCTTACACTTTGTGTGTGTGGACAGGGGCTAGGGGAGGTCAGTCGTACAGAAATTGGGAAGAAAATCAAGGAGGGAATGGAGGAAGCAGCCAAAACAGCTAAGACCTCAGCAGAGACCGTCTCTAAGAGTGGAGAGAAGTTGGGGAAGACGGGTGCATTCAAAGCAATATCACAGGTATGGAGTCACCTCTGCTCAATGTGGTGCTGATATATTTCCTTGTTTACCAAAAGTTAAACTGCATTTGTTTTGTTTTTGTTTCTCTTGAATAAAGTAAAGATACATACACATTGAAACATAATATTCAGCTCTTTAGGAGGGTCTTCAAAGTGTTTTTTTTTTTTTTTTGTAAGTTTGGAGGTGAATCTTCAGTATTTACTGTATGCAAACAAAGATAAAACAAATTGATGGAACAGTCACCTGAAAATAACTAGATTTCAATTTGTATTTGTTATTCATGGCATGAAAACACACTGTGCTGGCACATGTTATTAAATTATATTTCACTTAATTACTAGTTTGGTGCACTGCACATACTATTGTACTGTTAGGGAAAAAATCTGTCACTCCTTTCATAGAAACTGCTCAAGGTTAAGGATAAAGGTAGGGAAATATTAATGTACCTTTTTAGAAATTAATTAGTAATAAAGAAACATCCTGAAAATGGTACATGTTAATACTGGAGCATATTTGTTGTTTTCTTTTTGGCCACATGTTCATCTGGTTTCAGGGCATGGAGAGTGTGAAGAAAGAGATTGATGACCTGGGTCACACTGGCCCTTATCGGCCTCCTGCCAGACTCAGGAAGAGGAGTGAGTTCTCCTCCAAGGGGGCAGGGGATGACAGCAAGGTCTACGAAGCCAACGAGTACGTGAGTGCCCTCTGCTTTGCCCTGATACTGAGAGGGGAACGCCTCTCAGGTTGAGAGATAGCTAGCACCAGTTATATGGCCTCACACTGTCTAATCATTAATATTAAAATGAAAACGACTCAAAGCTGGAAAAATGTGAGAGCTGTGAATCGAATCTGGTCAGGTACGAAGGGGTTTCCCAGCTTTATCTGAACTACTTTTAGAGAAACATAAAGGTTTGCAGAGATAAGCCAACTGTCCAATGTTTTCTTCCAGAAGAGAAACTGGTGACTGGTTTGGAATAGAAGGAACATTTCTCAACATTGATAGTATTCCCAATGTTTTCCTTTAGTTAATGGTTCTGGCTGTAAACACTGCAGTGTTTAAATATGATGCTCAGCATATGTGCAGCAAGTCAACAGGTACAACCTTGGCCTGCTATTTGAAGCTTTACTTTGTGTGTCCTTCAGGGAAGCCATGGGTGTGGTGCTCCACAAAGACTCAAAATGGTACCAGCAGTGGAAGGACTTCAAAGACAACAATGTGGTCTTCAACAGTAAGGGCTAACTGACCTCTTTTTCTTTCTGTCAGTCTCTTTATCCATGGCTGTTTACTTATCAGCTTTTAATGAGTGTACCAGTAATGTTCTGTTTTATATAAGTGATATGGAGTCTAAGTCAGCTATCATAAAATTAGAGGCCCAGAGGAACTGAGTAGTGATCAAGTTAGCCCAAACAACATGGTGGGCCTAGTTGAACAGTTTGAAGAATTTGTGGGAACCCACATCATTCAGGTTGCTATTGTTTGGAGTTTTACACAGCTGTGGTGAGATAAATGAATCTATAGAAAAACTGTCCAAGTGATATAACTGCGGTAAGATATATTTGTGCCTGGGCCTGGATGGCCTGGAAAACTTTACTAACCTTCAAGCATTTGAAACTCCACTAATAAGCATTTGCTAAAAGACCCAGTTAATAAAAGGTGTTGCTGTGGGATTAGGTGTAAAACGGGGGTTTTATAAATTTACATCACTGTGCTGATGGCACTTTAGTTAGGGAAACAACATTAAAGATTAATAATGTTTGGACAGGTAAAAATTGAATAAAGTCAAAAGATTTGCAGCTACTTAGATTAGCTGTTATTGCAGCATCAACACTTTTTACTGTACAGGTTGTGAACCAGTACATTAGTTTTTGGTGGTTGGCTAAATCTACAACAGGTTACCGTTTGAAATTATTTTGCTGATTTAAGTCAGCAAAATAATTTCCCTTTGTAGCTGGAATGGAACTGGTAATATGGGACTTCATTTACTGATTACTTGTGCCTGCACAACATCCTACGCAGCTTAAAACAACCCACCTGCAGCACTCCACTGTGACTTTTTAGTGGCATCACATGGTATGATATGTTTTGTTTAAAGGCTTTTTATTTAATGCAGTTTTTAGATGCAAAATACGGAGGGGCATGAAGTTCAGACACCCCACTGCCCCTTGAACACCAGTACATTGGATAATGCTTGTTGTAGGGGTGAAGGGGTCCAGTGGTAAAGTTTTGCACCATTGCCTAATTCTGCTAAATACATTGTACATGGTGTGTGTGTGTGTGTGTGTGTGTGTGTGTGTGTGTGTGTGTGTGTGTGTGTTTCTGCGTGAGTGGACGGAAAAGATGTGTGTGTTTACGTTTATTTTTCAGGACATGTATTTCAATCTTACAATGATTCATCAATCACCCAGCAGCAATGCACAGCAGGCTTTTGCTGAGCCTCAGTTTTTAGCCTTTTCATTCCCCCATTTGCTGATCTGAGAGAATTATTTGTTCTGTGTGTGTGTGTGTGTGTGTGTGTAGGAGATGGGCGGTTCAGGTTTAAACTTAAAACCTGACATATTGTCATTCTTATGTTCACTGCAGGGTTCTTTGAGATGAAGATGAAGTATGATGAGAGTGACAACGCCCTCATCAGAGCATCTCGTGCTGTCACCGACAAGATGACTGATCTCATAGGTGAGTGACCTCTTGTTTGATCTTTACATTAATCACACTGAGAGGTCTAATCGAGCTATAACAGAGAAGATACAGAGGTTATGTGTACATCAGCATATCTATAGGTACCTATACATTCTGAAAAGTTTTATTTGATATATGCAGTATATTCTACAGCCTAAAGACATTTCTTGGTCTGTCCATGTGTTTATGTGTGTTTAGGTGGGCTGTTTTCTAAGACAGAGATGTCTGAAGTACTAACAGAGATTCTGAAGGCAGACCCATCCTTTGACAAAGATTCTTTCCTCAAGCAGTGTGAAAAAGATATCATCCCCAATGTACTGGAGGTAAACAATGCTGCTACCTCTGTGTAGAAGTAGATCAAGTTAGGACAAACCGCAGATGATGTTTCTGAAAAGAAATGTGTCATTTTTATGCGACATTGGTTGACAGTAGATGCAATCAGGATTTTGTGACACCGATCAGAATAAGAAATATTTTATTGTAGAAGTGACAACACATTACTACAGATGAGGTACTTAAACATAGGCTGACCTCTGTGATTAAGTCTTGATTTACCCGTTCAGATGTATCTAGGTTTTTTTTAAGCTGCTGTTTGCTCTGTTTGCATGCAGGCGATGATCAGAGGGGAGCTGGAGGTACTGAAGGACTGGTGTTATGAAGCGGTACGACCTCTCACACACTGACTCTGAGCTTGAAGTGCTGAAACACAGATACCATGTTTTGTTACTTATATGTAAAAACAGTAGTTAGACTGACCACAGAGCATGTTGGTCACATTGGTGCACATATTGCCTTTAGGTGGACTATTCATGAAATGTTCAGTCTTAATGTTATCTTATCTTCTTTTTCTATATATTGGGTGTGTAGACCTACAGCCAAATGGCACACCCAATTCAGCAAGCCAAGGCCATGGGACTTCAGTTCCATTCTAAGATCCTGGATATTGACAATATTGATGTAAGTTTCTCCAAACTACGCCACACACGATGAATAATGATGCTTTGAGTACTGGCACTCAAAGGTTTTTTGTTTTGATTTGAAGACCTTATCTTAATTGAGTATATATGGTGATCTGCAGGGGTAAAGTATAAAACCAAGTCAAGCAAATATCAGTCTTAAAATTACAAGGTAATGTCACTGGTCCTTTTATTTTGTGTTTGGCTGGTACTATTCTCAGACTGTTATAAGTCTTTGCAGCAATTTTGTTTCTATCAACCATAACTTCTGTATTTTTTAAATCTCCATGATAAATGTTTTTAATACTTGAATGCTATCTAAAAATTGTATTTGTTGGTTCAGTTACAGTACTGTATATATGTATCCTCTTCTCCAGTTGGCCATGGGGAAGATGATGGACCAGGGTCCAGTACTGATTATCACCTTCCAGGCTCAGTTAGTCATGGTGATCCGAAACACCAAAGGAGAGGTGGTGGAGGGAGACCCTGTAAGTAACACGCACGCAAACAGAATGGCATTTGTGCCGTGTAAAGTTATAGAAATAATACAAAGCTTTAGCAGGCATTTTTTCATAATTATAAATGTGACATAACTTCTTATAAATGAGGCACCAAGAGAATGTTATAAGAAAATGAAGCCACTTTTTTACTATTTGAGCCTGGCTTTTATTCATTTAGACCTATGACCCAGACTAAAGCTTTATTGATTGTAAATTAGCTGTTTTGTCCACTCAGGGCTCCTTGGGGACACCTGAGATTGTTAAAGAGGTCAAGGTGTCCACTCAGTACCATGCAGTTGGCATCTGCCCAGTGTCTTCAGATTAAAAGACTCCTGTAAGAGGATTAATGGTGGATGTACTGTTCTTCCGTGCTTTACCAGCCGAATCCAAATGTCTGGACATCAAATGACCCAGCATCTCACCATTACTCCTCATCTGGTCACAGACTTTTAAATCTTTTTCCCCTCCCAAATGTTCTTGGTTTATGAGACAAATGGGACATCTGGGTATTGACTGGGCACGGCTAACTCAAAAATAATGTGAGCAATTACGTTTGGTAGCTCAGACAGACAAATACATAAAACCCAATATGCCTTACATCAGGCTAACATAACTACAACATAGATGCTTATATTCGGTTTAGTGTATGTCTGTCTTCCCTATTTCACAGTGATTAAGAGGAATTGAACCGTTAAAAATAAGTGTACCAATCTGTTTTTCTCCCTCCAGGAAAAAGTACTCAGGATGATGTACGTGTGGGCCCTGTGTCGAGACCAGGAGGAGCTCAACCCATATGCTGCCTGGAGACTACTTGACATCTCCGCCTCTAGCACCGAACAGATCCTCTAAGACTCTCTGAGATGCACAAAACACTCTCACCCAGGGAGAGAACATACTGTACCTGAACAGGCCCTGGAGCTGGCTGGGAAGAAAGGGGGGCAGAGGAAGGCACACAGAGATGAGGGACAGACAAGTGGGACATGGGCTCACTTCACAACAGAAAGATTGTGAAGTAGTGTTGCTAAACGCCAGGTGCTTCACTTTTTCTTTTTCTTTTTTTTGACTACAGTGACTTTGGGTTTAGTCACTGCAGTCGCTTGTTTTTTCTGGATACCTGACAGTTATTTCTAACCATTCACCTGGCTCACACTAGGGGGCGGTAGACTACCAACAACTCTCATCCACTGTACTTTCTGCAGTGCCTGTATGCCTGTCCATTTATTCCCGCTGTATGGTGCCTGGTAACCATTGGAAAATAAGTTATACTTTAAAACCAAGGGAGCAGATTTCTAACCAAGCCCCTGAACATCAGGTTTGCTGTCATTATCTCAAAAATCTCAGATTTCTCTGCCACCTTCCTCTGTCCCTTCAGTCCCTCATACTCTCTCTCTTCCTCTCTGAGGCGTTGTTATCTTGGTAGGTGTTGTGGCCAATCAGTGCTCTCCTAGATCTTTGTTTGTATGATAATTGTCCAATGTAATTGTTAAACTGAGAAAGTCTATATTTATTATGAAAAATAAAGATGACCCCTGTTTTTCACACTAGCAGACATTTTTGAAAATAAATTTCTATCAGTTTTTTTACCTTCTACCATGCAAATGGTTAAGCTTCTCTTCTGATCTGGAGGATATCATGTGATTCCTTCTAGGGCAATTGCTAATTATTATTTTTTAATTAAATCCTCATGTGGGATTTCAGTGCTTGCCATAATATTTCCTCTGGGAAAAATGATTCTGAGTGATGTTTTTACAGTTGTATTTCCAGAGCAGAGCTAAAGCACTCATTTGCTCTGAGTGAAGATTAGCTACCTATGTAAACCAGATTGTAGTGAATATGATCATTTTGACAGATTTCTTGGTCCGGGGGTGCGCGGGAACAAAAAGATTATCTTTTACCCAGACCAAATTAGATTAAAAGTCAGATTTACCTTTACCTCTGTGTTTCAGTCCTTACATTAACACTATGTGCCGCCATACAGTTCTGTTCACAGTTTTAACCTTCAGTGTTGTGGAGGGCTATAAGTCACTGCTACATGTGTTCAATGTGCCATGTCGTTATCCAACACACCAGAGCCATATGGCCTGCACTCAACAACCAAAACCCCTTCTCTTGGACAAAACAATGTAGTTTGCAAAGGCTACATGGCACCTCTTTCACCAAATTTCACGAATAATCCCTCAGATTTGTCCTCACATGTCCAGGATAATGGGGATAGTGGTCACCTCTGCACACTGTCTTCATGTCTTTGAATATCCTCCACTGGCAGTGTGGGCAAATATATTTCACAGCAGCACCTCACTGTGAATAAATCCACTGACAACTCATTGATTCATTGATTCATAACCAGGACAAGAATTACACCACATTACAAGCCTGTTTTACGAACAGATTTACTGGTGTTGATTTTGTGTTGGTAACCTGTTTATCTCTAATTTGTTGCAGGCAGTTTATATAAGCTAAGGGAATGTAGATAGCAAACTAACCTGCATCACATTGAGCCTTTTTCTCTTGTCATCTATATCTGCATTTTGCCCATTTCCACTCTGTAAGATGTCACCACCTCAATTAAATTGTCTGAATTGCAATCACCCTGATACCTCTGTTTTTGTACATTGTTTTGGTCGGTTTTATCATTTTATGACCTCTTAAGTTGTTAAAAGAGATAATTAAATCTGTCAAACACAGCGCTGGATCCCCCTGGAGAGTCTCTGTGCTTCATTCAGCACATGTGCTTCACTTACAATGTGTCTGAAATACTTTTTGATAGAGTGCAGATGAGAGGGTGCGATCACACTACAGCAGCTTGTTCATCATCCATGGCAGCAGTCGGACAGCCCGGTACAGTTGGTGGGATGCAGGGCAGCATGCAGTATTGCATTCGTTTGGACTGGCGTGCTCTGCTCACACAGCGGCGGCCTTGGGTGAGCAGCTAGGGAGTGGCTTATAAACAAGCTTCCATGTTGTATAAGGCTGGGTATGGATGTGTACTATACTGTATGTCTGCCTGTACACGTGGACCAGCAACCACACTCCTCCAGGGCTGTCCTGGATGATGGATCCTCTCTGTTGCTGAGCTGTGCTGATGTTGCAGCTCCCCACTGTAGTGCTCATCGCTCAGGAAGCACCCCCACAACTCACACACACGTACAAAGCTTTCAACAAAGGTATTCAGAGAAGCCAACCTGGAGAATTCACTTTTTGGGGAATGTGGTCAGCCGGATCCTATCAGACACCTCCTGACCGAGACAATATCGTACTCACGTTTGTGAGTTTGCGTCACTGCCTTTTACATTGATTTAAATTTAGATTCACATGCCTCCCTAGCGGTGTGATCATCAGCTTGCAGAGTCTGCATAGTGCAGTTTCCAACAGGAGCTGTTTTGAAAAGTGTTTTTCTTGTTGGTTGCTGCAAATCATCGCGTGTTGTCAGAAAATGAAACCTGGAAACTAAACCTGGATACTGTCAAAAGATGAATTAATTAAAAAGCTTTTATTGACATAAGTGTCCTTTGTTTAGAGGTTCACCTCATCTTACTGACTAACAACATTTGGTCCTCGGGCAAGAGTACATTCACTCACACACATTTGTTCACACAGTGCTTAAATGCTCACTGCATGAGTAGCAATGATACACAGGTACTGTACACATGGGTAGTTCACAGTTTTGCGAAAAGTGAACTCAACGAGGATATTTTGCTTTGACTCACAAATACACAGAATACAAATGTCACTATCTGAAGAGCAAAGAAGGTAACAGCCATGCAGCTGGCCAACCGGAGGCTACTCTCACATATATGTCTTTCCCCCAGACACACACACACACATACACACACAGAAAAGTGGCGCTAGGTCAAGTCCCAAGGAAGTAGGGCAGAAGTGTCACATAGACTCTCTCACTTGACGGGTGAGTGCTGACACCCTGGGATCCAGGTTGGCAACTGCAGCAGGACTAACAAGCTGAGTGACAACACCTCAAGAAGAAAAAAACCTAAACAAAGAAACACGTCACACAACATGATCAATGTGGAAGCAACAAGTAAGAATTAAGCAAACATCATAGAGTCTGTTAGATTATGTTAAAAGCATACCCAGCCATCTTTCTGGGGCCTTTTTTAAATTAATTTAGAAACCAAAAAACTTTGATTTGGTAAAAGAAAAACAGCATTAGGGGAGATATCGTCAAATGTAAAAGCTTTCACAGCGACGCCATTTAAGTAACTGACTGGTGTTCAGTTCCCCACCACTTACGGTTATGGCTATTTTTTCCATGTGATTACATTTACTATTCATCTTTATTTCACAAATGGAGTTTTTCCAACACATGTCAAGCATCTTTTGCCTGTCAGCTGCCCTTTTATTTAACAGCCGCCCCATTTCCTTTCTTCCCTGTCATCTGTTTGATGCCCCATTAACTATTCTGTCCTTGAGCTCCCCTAGCACCTACTGTCTGGTTAAAGGACAGTTTAACCAGCATCATTCTTTTCTCTTGTCTTTCTGGCTTCTAAACATCTATTTGCTGTTGAGGCTATACAGGGCGACCACATCCTTTCCTTTATGTGGTTATATCAAATAGTAGAAGCAATATGGTGGCTGGCAACAAGGGCCATCTTCCTCATCTGAGCAGTAAAGAAGCAACAACTGTATGCATCAGATGATCTCAGAAGGGCTTAGTGCAACATGACATTGTTCTTCGTTGATTTGAAGATGAGCAGTGGCTGCTACAACAACTCTCTGATGGGCCCGATGCACAGTAAGCCTTCTGGAAAGGCTAAAATGAAGGTCACTAAAGCCTGTCTGTGTGTATGCATGTGTGGGTTCTCACTCTGACCCAGATTCAGCAGTGCATTGGGGCACTGTGCCAACATGTCAATTCCCGGACACACACGAAAGAGCACGCACGCTCACATTCACACAGGTGGTCAGACGTGGGGATAGATCAGGAGGGTGTCCCGGGGAGAGAGGGATTATGCAGGACAGCCGTGGGTGTCAGGGAGGTCACTGGAGCACTGCTTGGACAGAGGACGGGTGGGACGCTTTCTCCTCCTGTGTAAAGACTGGAAAAGATCGCCTGGGGGGAGTTGATTATTGTAAGAAAAAACATTTTGTCATGTCAATACTTGTAGGCTTTGTGTTTCTTCGTTGATCTCTCTCTCTCTCTTTCTGTCTCTGTCTCTTTCTGTGTGTGTCTAAATCAGGTTCAACATCACAGTGTCCAAGCAACCTACTGTTCTGCCCCCACAGGATTACAACTCCTCTTGCATTCTTGTCTGGGCTTGTACCACTTTCACACTCACATTTTCCATCCCTTATCACCGGATGCTGCTGCTTCCACACCTCTTCTGTGACAGAAAAAGAATTCACAAATTGTTAAATGCACGTAAACCAATTACACAGTTATACTTAAAAGGATTGGTTCACCAAAATTACAAAAATATGATTTGTCACTTACCTCGTCTTACCTTGTCTTGCGATCCCTTTAAAATGAAGAAATGTCTACTTGTTACTTGTCACAAGTTATAGTCTTGGTGTTGATATTGTGAGTTTGAGTAAAGAGTGATTTTTATTTCTTGGGTTGTTTTAATTTATGGATTTTTAGAGCAGTAAATAGGTGAAAGTACAGTCTTTCACAAGAAAGATATAGAGAAAAGATTCAGATTTTTTTGGTAACACTATAATAGGCTATACAACCCACGTGCACATCCCGACATTCACCACGTAATGTCCTGGAACTTTTGGTATAACTTCCGTGTGTGAGCGAAGGATGGTATTATTTACCTCCATTGTATTGGATTGGAGCCCAAAATCTCAGATAGGCAAATAATACCAAAGCCATCGGGATGGACAGATACCACTTTTGTATTTTGGGTGAACCTACCAAAATTATCTTTGCTGTGATGATCGAACAAATTGTTTTTATATTTTTTGTCAACATTGCAACTTTGTGGTTTTTCTCAAGCTTAATATGACAAAAAAGGTGCAGTAGCTTATGTACCTTTGGCCGAGGACAGTTAAATAATAGATCTTTGAGGCTTTTGTTTGGGGATATTGCCTCACATTAAAATTACATTTTTCTTTTAAAGGTTATCCTCTTCATCTTTTCATAAAGCTCTCCCTGTTATTGCAACTCTAACGGTGTTCGGGATCTAATATTGAGGAGCTTTGTGTCTTCCTATGAAAGTCAGCAGTCAATATATACTTATCTAATTTTCATATATATCGCTCCAGTCCCAGAAGATAAGACAGCGGTATCAAACGGAGAGGGAGAGACAACTCTGGACATGTGTTATGAAAATATACCTTTACAGTTAATAAAAATGAGAGGGAAGAGAGAAGCGTGGTCAGTGAGAAGGAGAGAGACAGAAAGGGAGGTGAGCTAGAAGGACTGACAGGCAGACGGACAGTAGGCTTACTTGTTTAGCATTGTAAATGAGTGGCAAAGCAGTTATGGAGGGTCAGGTGTGCCTCTTCAGCAGTAATAGGCAGAGAGAGTGCTCTAACCAGTCCCCTGTATCACCCAACCATGCACGTCCAGAGACCAGCAGGACGTGGTGGACGTGCTGGAACTCCCGGCCCCGGCATTACAGCAGACACGTAGGTTGATGGCTCTTACAGTATGGTGGGGTCAGACACAGCTCTGTGCGTCTGCATGCGTTGGTGCTGATAAATACTCACTCAGGCCGGATCACAGTCAGCGTGGGCACAGGCAGCGTGGGTTACCCCAGGTCATGGAACAGATTCCTCTTTCTAACATATTCTCTTCAGTTCCAAAATGTACTGTAATGCTTCTTCCTTTCTGCCGTTCCGTCTCCTTCTGTCTTTCTGTCCATGTAGTTTAGCCAACATTCATTAAGGGAGACCACTTCTTGGCTCTCATCCTTTCATTTATTTGAAATTCAAGCAAACTCAAGTTAGTAAACCCAAAACCCCTGCCAATCACTAATCAGCATGTTCTTTATTAACCCAGTTAACCGCATGTGTAGTGCATTGCACGCTGCTTCAGATGCTGAGGCCATCTGACCACCAGTATCACGACTTCTTTCAGATTAAAAGTAATAATGACCAAAATGGGAGATTTTGTTGCTGACAGATAATGAAGCATTAACCTCAGAAGGAGAGTAGAGAGTGTTTCTATTTACTGATAAAGCTATGTTGCTAAAACAGTCAAAATCATTAATCCCTCATTTGAAATAATAAAATAATGAACTTATAATACTAATAGGAACATATATTGTACATTAACATTCACTAAATGTTCAGTTCAATTTAATTTGTTTACTGTCATCCCTATATGTAGGAGTACAAATGTGTGTGAGGAGAGAGGTACCACTGTATACAATACATATACTGTACATGATACAATGTGAATGCACAAATATAGAATATACCTCAATATTTTTGTCTATATATACATGTCTTCCATTTCATATAAGGTACTACATAAATATTGTTACTTCTTTCATCATATATATTTTTACCTTAATCTTGTCTTTCTGATCATTGTTATGCTCTCCCATCCTTTTGAATGTCCTGTATTAGCCAGTTTCTAACTGTTTCAATTCTATTATCACATCTCTCTCTTCCTCCCCCTCACCCTCTTTTTCTAAATCTAATCCCCTGTCCACGCAAGACACCATCAGCAAGCCCACCCTAATTGCAGGGAGCAGTTTTCTTTATGAGAATGGCGATTCTGCTGAGAGGAGGAAAAACAATGGAAGCAAATGCTGTTTCTATTGATCAGAGACAGTGTCTCTGTCCTCCCTCCAGCCTGCTGTGTTTACTGTTCCTGTTCAGAGGGTCTGATATGTCGTAAGATTTAGTGGCCCGGGTGCCCATATTAGCCTCGGAGGGCAGAATTTCAGTAGACGAGCAAGGGAAAGCACGGCTGTAAATATAGGCTGCTCTCCTAACCAGACGCACACGGCGTCATAAGTTGTCTGGAGGAGCAACAAACATGGCTGTTAACTTCTGGCCCACACAGTGCAGGCAACACAGAGAGGCCAGTATATCACAGGATTCAAATTTAAGTGTGTGGTGAGATGCCAAAGGACCAAGGGTGGAGAAGAGAGGAGGATGTGAATGTTAGCCAGAGTTCGCAAGAAACATAAAATTACCATGGAGTATACCATGACTCATAAATGTTTTCCTTATGCCCTCCCTCTTTCTTGGGCCCTTAAGACATGTTCACGTATCACCTCACCTCCAGCGACAGCTAATCTATAAGAGTAAATCAGAATGGGGCTGAGGCCAAAGGACAGCTGGAGTGGGCTACAGGTACTGCTCTGCTAGTCTGCTTGCCCTCGCTGCTCTCCATCAATAACTCTAATGAAGATGGAAGGCAGGTTAGATTAAATTTCCACACTTGTACCATGTTCTATCAGTCATGGAGGCCAGTGGGCTGGGGAGACGAATGTTAGCTCCTCAAAGGTTTTCATTTGCGTAGAGGAAATAACAGACTGCTAATTGTTAAAAAAAAAAAAAAGAGGACTGTCTTCAGAGTATATCAGAGGTCAATCCAGGACACGTAGCACGAATCCACAGGAGTGACGGTAGAAGTTATAGATAGTGTCTTTGTATGTGTCCCTCCCCTCACTCTCTGCCTCTGAGTTTGTGTCTCTGCACACTACAGCTGGATTGCTCTTCTCTTTCCATCAGCATGACAGGTAGATGAGGCTGTGAATAAAGAGTTCTGTCATCTCATCAATAGTTATCAAGGTCAGGGTCAGAGAGACAGACAAGTAAAGTGATTTATTACTGGAGGCAGAAGGTGAAGCCTGAAAGAGAGAATGTGCAGAAAAGGTGAGCGCATATAGCAAGGAGGGGAAAAAAAGCCTGAAGAGGAACATTAGAGATCAAACAGTGTGACTGAACATGTAGAGACACCCATGCATGACACGTTATAGCAGTTACAGTGCTACGGTTTAGGCCAGATGTGTACATGCAGTTTGATATCCCACCATGCAGTTCACTTCAGCTGTAAGTCAGATGTTCATACAGAGAGAGCGGCCACATGTTTGGATGAGTCTACTCATCACGTATGTTCAGTGTGTCCACCTTGCACAAATGATCAGCAATCTTCAAACAGCAAAAGTCCTCTCATTAAGGATTAGTGATTTTAGATTATGTGAGGATTTGGGACAGATGACCTGTGATAAATCATGGTTCAGCACTGCTAATTAGACCAAAGGTCTGTTCTTTTTCATATGGCTTTCTTTATTGCGTAACTGTTTCTGATTAACTTTAATCACTCAATTTATTGATTAAAGATCTACAATTAGCCTGTATAAATCGCATTTATATACTGTTACTTGTATGTTCCTCAGCCCTCAGTGTTTCCTGGCAATCCCCTGTCAAATTACACAAGTGTCAGGCTGACACAGTTAATCCACCACACTGTTCTCCTGAGAATCCTCCATGAGCTAATCGTGCTTCAAAGAATAATTGCAGTCATTTAAAGGCAATGCGTGAATGGTATTTGATATGAGTTCATTTTCCCCACAGACTCATGTTTCCCTGTGATCCTCCACACCCTACTTTTTGCCAGTGGCAAGGACTCTTTTATGATTTTTATCTTTGTAGGCACCAGAAAGTAATATTGAGATTTCAAACATTATGTGCATTTGAACTAATTTTCACGTGATTTTGGTAGCTTGCTTCTTGAATTCCAGGTTGAGAAAGATATGAATGTCTGAACCAAATGTCATGGCAATCCATCCAATAGTTGTTGAGATTTTTCCAGTTATATAAGATATGATGACATATATATGATATTTCCAACTGACATTGCCATCCCTAGAGCCATGCCACTAGAGTGGCTAAAAAATTGTTGGTTGACTCCTGAAAGTTTCATTTGTCGCATCTATTTCCCTGTTCCCCAGTTTTTCTTCCTCCTCATTTACCTTATCTTGTATGCTCCCTCTTCCTCCCGCTCTCTCTCCCACCCATGCATCATTTTGTTCTCTCTCTCTCTCTCTCTCTGCATCCATCTACCAATCCATCCATCCTTACAAAGGCCAATCAGCTGACTAGAGAGATGTTTACTAAGGAGTTGCTAGTGGCTCCATTAAAAGGCGTGACACAGAGTCAGGGTTGTCAGGTCTGGAGTGACGGATTGTACCACGCCTGCCTGCCGGAATAAATAGAGGCATTAGCGGCTCTACAGCTGGCCCATACTACTGCTGAGGCTTACTGGCCTATGAAATGTGCAGCATGGCAGTGTCCTGGGCCTCACCACAGCGTGATGTATCGCTTATATTCCTCCGTAAAGCATATTAAAGTCAGATCGCATGATGGATAGCAGGCAGAAGACAGCTGCGAAGGAGAAGAGAAAGGTGAGGATTAAGGAAGTGGGGGAGAGGACTTTTGATAGAATATGTAAAGGGAGGAAATTGAATCCCAGACAAAAATATCAACCCCCCCCCCCCCCACCCCTATCTTTCTAGTGACTGGCTGATGAAGAGAGCAGAGGCAATTTTTAATTTTTAATGAGTCCCCTTTAGGCTCCAGCACAAAGTCTGGTCTTTGTATGCATGTTAGCCTTCGTACAAAGATTCTTGTGCACTTGCTTCACTTCACACAGTTCAGGTGGGCTCCCAGAGGCCATATTCAGATTTGGCCTATAAATCTCTCAATGACTGCCTCTCATCAATAGCTTTCCTCAGGTAACCATGCACCGTTTGCCCTTTGTATTACTAAACTCAACTAAACTTCAGGTGCCACTGAAGTTTATCTTTTTTTGTAAGGAAAGAGCAGTTTTATACAGTAGTTTTTGCCTGTTTTTTTTTTTTGCCTGTAATATGGAGCATGGTGCATTCAGGTAAAGATTTTAATAGCTGCCACTCATATTATTGCTCCAGCATATGCACTAGCTTGGTATTGTCAGACTAATTCGCAAATGTGTATTAGTCTGCAACCTCTCCTCTCCTCTCCTTTTGATTTCCAAGGGGTGTTAAACGAAACGCCGTCCTGTCGCACGTTATGTCCTGTCAGAAGTACAGCAAACAATATTTCTTATCAACATAAAGTGTAAGTGCAGTTGTTTGTTCTTCTTTTAGAGAAAAGTTACCGTCCAGTCTGTTTAATACTGCATTAAAGGAAACATTTTTGGAAAAACTCTCACTTAATGTGAGATGAAAAAATTGACGTAACTCTTACAAGATAAACATATTCAACATTCCATTTTCACCAAATGACACTGTCACTGTGTCTCTCTTTGTTCACAGATCATCTTTATGCATTTCATCCATATATTGGTGTAACATTTTCCTGAGTACAGATTAGGTTAACACCTTAACTTTTGAAAAAAAGTTGTGCTTTTGTCCCCCTCTTGCTGTAAATCATTTGAAAAAATACCACTGGGAGCCAACCAGACCTTTTCAACATTAAGCCTAGGCTTTACTCATCCTATGTGAGTAGTTCCCTCCTGACATGAATCACTACAGGTACAGATGAGTCAGACTACAGACACAAAAGTAGATGTTTAAAAAGTTTGTTGGGACGTTCTTTCAAACTCAAAGTACTGCAAAATGCTCTGAAATAAAATGGAATTAAGTAAAGTTTTATTTGAAAAGTAAGATTATTAATGTATTAATGATATAAAATAACCATGAATGAAGTATAAATAAATTATTTTGTCATTCTTGTTCTCCACTCCACCATTACTTTATTTTTGAAAATGGTCATAATTACGTGAAAATTTCCATTTTCATTAGTTTGCTGTCGTCATCCAGTAATTTCTTTTTCACTGTGCCGATGTGATGTCAGAGTGATGAGTGGACAAGCCGGGCGCAAAGCACTAGTACTGACGGTGACGATGCTGAAGCAGCTCTGCACCTGTAATTTCCTGGCTAGTTGCTCTCTCTATGGCTGGGGAATACTGCGCTCCCTTCCAGTGTCAATGGGCATCCATCGACCGATTGGCAGAAGGGCTCGATGAGTCAGTCACTCAGATGATCCGAACCTAATATCTTCATTGTTGTATGAGTAACTCTGAGAGGTGTTTTACCTTCAATATCTCAAAGTGTCTCATGGATCAGAGGACATTGATCCCTGGCTTTGACTATTTAATCACAGGTAGAGGGATGGTATGGACTTATTGGCTTTGTAGTGGAGAAGTGAAGGGTCACACAGGCCACATCCACTCTGGTGTACTGAGTGAGCCCCGCATGAGAAAATACATGTGTTTGTGTTTGTGTAATACCCCGGACCAGCATATCTTGTAAAAAATGCAAATGACAAATTTAAAAGTGATGCATTGCAGCAGCATGGCTGGTTGCCTTTCTGGCAAGGCTTATCCCTCATTTGTTATTAATATATTTATTATTTGTTTCATTAATTCATAGAAATGATCAATCACTTTAAATGTAGCCAGAATTAATCCTCTGGCGATGCTAATCGTGTAGAGAAAATTTGAAACGGTGCATCATCAGTCAACTGGCTCCATCAGACTCTGCTATCTGAACCAAGTGTCCTCTCATTTTAATTTAATTCAGTCCCCCTCCGCCCAACCCCTCTCCCGCTCTCGCACTTGCTCTCTCTTGTTCTCCTAGAAGGAAAATTACACCGTGAGTTCAGAATGATTTTGGCAGCCTCGTCTGACAAACTCCTCCAATCACTGTCTGTTTCTCCAACGTGATCAGACCTTTACAGCTTTACACTTAATTTCCTAAGCTGATATCAAATGGTCATCAATCATTTCGCTTTAAGTTTTGGAGTAATAAATGTTCCCAGGCTCAGAATCACATCAAGCTTTTACAAAATCTGTCACCAGGAACTTGTTTTTTCTCACTCTACACAAGGACTGTTTACTACCGTTGAACACCCATGCATAATTAAAGCTCTTATGAATAACTAAGGCCGTGCATTTAACCACACCGCACTTTCCCTGTGGACAGAATAAATCCTCAGAATGCTCTTACCAAGGTCAGAGGTTGAGTTAATGTCTCATTAAAAACTCATTTTCTCCTCATCCTCATCCCTGCCTGAGGCTAACGGCTCTGGGCTACAGTAGCCACTGCTAACACACCCGAATCCCCGACCGAACTGTCGGCCCTCAGCTTGGATTATGGGTAATGTAGGTGCCAGGTTTTGACAATCAGGAAGAATGTGTGGAATAAAAGAGACAATATGTCTGGTCCTGCTGCATTGATTTTGATCCTTTTTAAATAAAAAAAAAAAAAAAAACTGTTCATTGTGAGTCCAACAGTGTTATAGGAGTGCAAAGCTAAATTGGTGGAGTACACTTTTAAGAAACAGTAAAGTAGATCAGTGGACTTCATGTGGTGCATAAAATCAAAAACAACAACAAATTGTATTACATTAGCCCTTCACTTCCTTCAATAACTGTACAAACAAACTGCAGTATTTACATCTGAGTTGCTTAGTTATTCTGAGCCACAGGGTTGATATAGTGGACTACACACACACACACAAACACACACACACACGCATGCACAGCATGCTAAGACCTTGGAGCTACCTGGCCAGACACTTTGGAGTAATTAAACAAAAATAGAATATCAAATGGACCGTTAAGCATGGATCAGCGAGGAGGAGCTGGCTGGGGACCGATAGGTGAATGTGTGAGTGTGTGTGTGTGTGTGTGTGTGTGTGTGTGTGTGTGTGTGTGTATGTGTCAAGGACTGGGAGGGTGTGTGAGCTTGCACAGCGTGGCAGTGGGACTAACCAGGGTGAAGAAACCTGTATGATAAATGTTGCTCCACAACCAGGACTGAGGGGGAACGATTAAACCCTCTTCACCGATCACCTCCCCTGCAGCCTGCACGAAACCACCGGGGAAACGTGGCCTCTGCTCTCATGCTCTCAGCAGCCCCGACTGCAGAGGACACACAAAGACACATATATACACACATTCAAATAGTCATTTTTCCAACTACTCATTCTTGTTGGTTTAAATATGAAACGCGAACCAAATGAGCACTGGAAAGTGAATTATTCTGTAAATGGTTGAGTAAAAGTGTTTGAAATTCCGTGTTGATAGCCACATGTAATTAGACATCTAATCCTTTGCTTGTTTAGAATACGTGTTCA
Organism: Lateolabrax maculatus; assembly: GCA_031216445.1. NCBI lineage: Eukaryota > Metazoa > Chordata > Actinopteri > Acropomatiformes > Lateolabracidae > Lateolabrax > Lateolabrax maculatus. The sequence continues at coordinate 13,779,732 of CM062196.1, forward strand.
TGCATGCTGGGAAAATGTGCTGATCCAGCACTGTGTTTCAGCAAGCAAAGCATCTTTGCTGAATTTCATTTTAGCTACATTTGTGCATTTAGTTGATCACTCATATTTAACAGCTCATGACAGATGAACACACCCTCTAAATATCTTTAGTACCTCACATAGAGCACCCACAGTGCTTCTTTTAGGGGACCAAATATGTGTCCTTGTGGTTTCAGGACAGTCTCTCTGCACTCAATTTAGCAAGGTTCCTCTGTACTCCTCAATCAGACAAACCCCTACAGTAAAGTGCACACACACACACACACACGCACACACACACACACACGCAGGCACTAACACGCCACAGGGGAACTGGCATGACTCTGAAGGTCACTGGCTACAAAACAGCTTTGATTCCCAGAGGCTTTAATGCCTTTCAGACACCCTGTTCACTTTTCCAGTTAAACTTTGAAACCAGAGGCCGCTGGTTTTTCGACATATTATTGTGATAATCCATGTGCTGGTGTTCAACATGGGAAAGATTACTGCCACGAGGGGACAGCCGGCTTCAGGGAGGAGGAGAACATTTTCACGCTTGGCATGAAAACCCCCCTCAAACATGCTTTGTCATCACAACTGCACAGTCTAACCCTAACCCTAAAAAAGTGTTTATATATGACGTAATGCGTAATTGAGTTTCTTCTGTAAATATAATCATTATGACATTGTGTGAAATTTATTTTGGTGACATGGTGGGTCAGAATGCTTGAGTTATTGTGGGATATTTTCAGAAAGTCATTTCCACTGCTGTCAATCACAAAATGCCACACATTACTCTGAAATTTAATTTTGAAATTCTTATTATTAAATAATTTGTTAACGTTCACTGATAGTATATAAGAAAGGATTTTACACTCGAAATCTCATTACAGACTTTTATTCGTTTATTCTTCAATCTAATAGGACAAAGTTGAGGAAACTAAACCTTCAACCTTATTAAAAACCTCCAAACTGCTGCCTAAACGCTTCACAGAACCAGACAGATTAACTTTTTTGGACCATTTGAGAAATAACAGGATATCGTCCAAAGAGAGAAAAAAAGGTTTATTTGCTTAATGAGAGCAAACAACATGTTGGGGGAAAGTAGATGACGTCTGGTCGGTGATGTGTTGGCCCAAAAGGTTAATGAGGTGCCCACTCGCTCGGAGGAGAGGAGACAACAATGCTCTTTACGGAACAGAAGACGTTGTACGCCCGAGGGGCCGCCATAATGACACCCCTCAGATCTCATTATCAGGTTTATTGATTGGTCATGGCCACCTGCCCCTCCGCCCATACACACCAACACACACACACACACACACACACACACACACACACACCCACAGGACACAAACCCAGAAAATATGATTTTTTCACTTGCATACAGGAGCATTAGGCATGCAGAGACACATTTATACATATATCCATTTCCGGTTAACAAGCTGGGAGATTTTAGTCAACATGCCAGATGTGGGCTCTCTAGCTCCATTCACATCATCCCACAAACACACACACACATATATGCACACATTTGCACAAACACACCTGGGGAAAGTGGCACACCACATCCGTAATATACTTGCACACACCCACAGAGCCACTCCACAGGGATGAACACACACACTTATACACACTTTAAAACACATGGACATGTTCAGCCTCTATGTGAAGCTGCCATTTTGTTCCAAAAGAAAACTGCCCCTTAATTAGAATTAGCACAGTGATAATAGATGTACGTCCAGCTGGGCTGTCAAAGGTTTGAACACTCAGCATCACTGCACCACATGCTGTCACCATCATGAGATGAACCAGCAGGGAATATCTGACATTGTTCAGCAACATGTCCATCCTGCACTTTGTTGACATATATGAGAACACAAAAAGTAATCAAACCTGAGCTTGGATTGGTTTGCTTCTATCGTTTCCAATTGGACACATTACATACATTTTTTCAGATTCTGCCCTTCTGCCGATTGCTGATGAACCACAGAAGGGAAAATCGCATTATAGTCATACAGTAGGTGTAGTGGTTTGGTAATAGTTAGGTAAGAAGGGAAGGGGTGTTAATCTGCTCTGAACAAATATTTCCAAATGGAGCATTGAACAACCTCTTGTCTCTTGGCAAAAAAATTGTTCCAGGAAGCAGGCTGGCAAAATTCCCCCATCAATTACATAACTACTGTAGAGGTGAGTCTCTGAGGACCAAGAGAACCACAGCAATAAATCTAATTAAGGCCTCTCCGCACGTAGGAGCCGTCTGCCTCTGCTTTCTCGCTCCCGTTTCCCGCCTGCCCCGACACTCGAGCCATTGACCTGCCCTGCTGGGGACACAGGTGAGGCGACTGGCACCAGTAGCACCTGGCAGAGGGATGGAGGGGGTGGCAGCAGGTGGCACAGATTGCGCAGATGCCGCCGGTTCCCCCCACATGGACGCCACGTGGAATGGAAGAGCAGCGCTGGTGGAGAGTGGGCAGTCTGAGGCACGGAGGGAGGAAGGAATGAGGTGTGTAGCTGGCAGAGAGGGAGTTGAGAAGAGGAACGAAAGGGATGTAGGGAGTCCAGTACGGTGGATCACACATAAAAAGGTGGTTTACTACTTATATCCATTAGTTTTCACTACAGGCATATTATAGGACTGGATTATACACCAGTCTGGGTCTGGGTTGAGGTGTGCTATGGACAGTTTAAACAAAGCCTTTGCCTATTGAGCAAAATTATATAACAGGTAAATTAACTGGCAGTTATTGGTGCCCCCAGGCAGCATCTACTAATTGTCTGTCTGTGAAGCACAAAAGTGAGTTTGTAGCCAGGGCCATGTTCAAAAGCAGTAATATTCCTGCGGGAAGTTAATTGCGCTGTGATATGTGTTTAACATCCTGCACAACGCACCACACTCTGTCTGCAGTTGTTCGAGTGCAGATGTTTGGGCGGGCAGCTGTGTTATGTGTGATTCCTCCGTGTGTCCCTGTGCCGAGGACACCTCTGTGATTGGCTGTGCCTCCTGGGGGAGGCCGGAGTGGGTGGGGAGCTTTAAGAACCTCTGCCTGGTTCCCGTCGTGTCTCCCAGCAAAGCGACGCTCAGCAGCAGCAGCAGCAGGAGCAGGAGCAGGAGGAGCAGGAGGAGCAGGAGGAGCAGCAGGAGGAGAGACCAGCGCATCACAAAGTTTGAGGCTGCAGCGGACACACGCACGGAGCTCCTCGTCAGGTTTGTGCAATATTCTGGACAACATTTGCAATCACGCCACTTGTAATGCATGTATTATTATTATTTTATTTTTTTTTTTTTAAAGCAAGACAGATGAGTATCGGACATGGGTTTGTAAGAGATTGCGATGCCAGATACTGTAGAGAATGACTTGCATGTCTCTTGGTGCTGTTTGAGATGCTGCGTTGTAAAGTGTAAAGCTTCGTCGTCGGTTGCGGCGTTATTTGTGTCAAACTTTCGAAGTTAACCCTCTCGCCGCAGATGATGTATTCTCTTGCAGTCCGGTCTGCCGGGTCAGTTTAACTTTAAATACCCGAGCCCACTACTCGCTGATCGCAGGAGTCCTGCTGCCAAAGAGCAGCAGTGAAGGCTTCCCCTGGTTGGTTTGGAGATTGATTTGCTAGAGATGGAGGGACGCGATGAGACAAACTTACATTAAAAAATAAATAGGGGGAAAAATAGAAATGGTAGGACAACACTTTTACATGTATTACCAAGAAGGAAGATAGTCAACGGAGTGACTACTGTGTTTATTTTCCCTGCTGCAACTGTTGTATCCTATAAAATAAACATTGTATCATGGTGATTATTTGTTTCGATTTAAGGAGGTAATATGTCAGAAATAGAGAATATTACAACTTGACATGGCTACTGGGAGTCCTTTTATCAAACCTGCTTACTTTGATTTATTTTGAACCACAAGACCACCAGGTTACCACATCATGGACCAGTGTGCCATGAAATTACTATGACAATGCCCCCCCCCCAGCAGGGCACCTTCAGGAAAAATGTATTGAATTATCATGCTGACATATGGTGTATGGACCCCCCATGGGTCACTAGGGTGGCACAGATGCATACATCCTGAACAGCTCACAGTAGAACGCAAGTGAAATTAATACAGAACTGTCACTCAGGAAACCTTTTTTCCCCTTGTAACGTACTTTGAATTTCATTTGCTCTTTCAGGTTTGCAATTGATGCTGTTAGGAAAAAAACTCTTGAAGCAGTGTTGTCAGTGCATTACACTCTACGTGTGATCGAGTCCTGTCAGTTATGTGTAATTTGATCGGGTTTCTGGAGATAGGGGTGTGTGCCTTGGCCTATCCTACACCTTATCATTTACCTACCGGGACTCTGAAATCTGTGCCAGGCGTTGGATGCGCCGCAGCCTTCCTGGCTTCTTCCATCCGTGTCGCCTCACGTTACAGTGGCAACTGCTGAATAATTAACCACGTCTTGTTAACAATGAGTAATCTGAGTTTTTGGTATCTGAAATCTGTTGGAGGCCGTTGAGCAGAGGAACAGAGGTACAGTGCTGTTCTTAGGCCAGTTTTATCTTTCAAATTAAAATGCGGTGGATACCCTAAGCGAGAGCTGGTCAACTCTCCCCCAGCTTAAATGAAAAGTAAGAGCAATGCTTAACCAAGTACAGTAGGCTGCTGAAGGATAAATTTCAATAAGGTTAAGTAGCTGCACACTATGTTCTTATTTTTAAGAGTTTTTATTAAATTAAATTTCTTATTATCTCCATCTCTTTATCTCTATTTTGCCTTTATTTTGGCCTGATTAAGTCTGTATGCTGAAATTTTGGTGTGTTACTATAGTACCCCACAACGAGCAGTGGACCTCTGGTGCGCCACTCATTACAAATGCATGCTGACCCACAGAACTGTATTTAGACTCCCAAAGTTTAGAATAATCCCAGACTTTCCAAAGATACCAAATATCCAAATATGTCTGAGGAAATATGCATAAAGTGAGACAAAATGAGACATGTAGTATATTTCCAGTTAATGGAATGGTCTTGTGTTTTAAACTTGAATGAAGAGTTGAAACCAGCTGATACAGAACATTCTGTATATGTGATGCTGTCACACAAAAGATTAAAGGGGTTGATAAATAATCCTGAAAATGAGAGCATCGGTAGTCTGTGGCTACTTTACTTTATTGACCACTCTCAGATACAGGGCACGCTATGGTAACGTTGATCGGCAGGAAGCTGTCAGTGTCATCATGTAATGACCTGTAATGAGAGGAGAGTTGGAAAGGAAAGAGAAAACCCAAGTGGTTTCATCCGCAAAGCCCTCCTAACACCCCTGTCAGGATATACAGTGTTACACGGAGCACATTAGTGAATCAGGTTCTCCACCACACAGCTGTCTCCCTGTGTCCCCGCCAATATGTGTTATTAGGTTTGATATCTTATATATTCTCTATTGCTCACTAACGTGTTTGCTCTATTGCATTGTTCAGGGATCGTACAAAGGCACCTGAGTAAGGAAGTAAAGTCACTGAAGAAGTCTTTACTGCATCGTTCTGATAGCCACAATTTAAATTTCACGCTGGTTCAGTTCTGAAATTACATTCTCGCGTTGAAGCATAGAACAAGAAATCATATGTACATTTTATGGTACTTCAGTGTATTGCCCGTGAAGTAATAGCAATGTCACACCGAGCGTGATTCAATATGGCTTTATATAATGTGGTAACATAGCACTTGGGGTCATAAACACCCTATTAGCTGTCCCATAAAGAGCCACCTCCAGCTCACATGAACAGAAAACCAGCAGGAAAGGTGGCGCGGCTTCTGTGGAAAATGACTCAGTACAGGGGGGACACTGTGGAGTCATCATGGTTCTTCAACCTTGACAAGTAAGAGTGAGGCGATCCTCCAAGATGCAGCGGTTTTTCGATTTCCTGTTGAAGATCGACCATCAAATATTTATCAACCACATAATCTATGGGCCCTTGATAACTGACACAGGGCCCAGGATTTATTGTCCCTGCTCCATCTCAGCTCAGATATAGCCCCCTAGACCCCAGAGCAGCTCCAAGCACGAGTCTATTAACTTGTGTGGAAATACCAGAGGAGGGCCAATTCGTTCATTGGAATGAAATCTGCTGATGGACCATGAAGTAAAGTGTGCAGATAAGCTCTCCTTTCTTCTGCCCTCGATGTGTTTGGCCTTCCCTTCCCTTTTCTGGTATGAGAGGCTTTAAACCCCCCCCTCCACCCCACTGTAAGCTCAGTAATCAAATCAGCTGAACAGACTACCTTCACTTCAGCAAGGTGATATGTCCGTGTCTTTGTGATGACTTTTCTTCTGTGTTTAATCCGTGCTTAGGAGTCCAACTGGTGGCTTCAATTGTCAGTGGGGATCAGAGCACTCAGCAGCGCCCTGCTGAGCAAAGTTGTTTCAGCCGCACTATTTGAATCAGCACTTTGCCATTGTTGAGTCTTTAACACTCCTCTTTTTCTTAAAAGGTGGACCGGATTTGCCGGCTATTGCACCCTGCCATTCTATTTTCACATTTGTGGGTGTGGGCCCTCCTTGTTTTTGCACCGCTGACTGAAAAGCATTGTTTTACATCCTGGCTCATGGTTGCTCTGACGTCTCTGGTCATTTCTTTGTATCGTCTACGACAAAGTTTCTGGCTTTTTTTTAATGCTGACTCTAAGGCCTGCCACCTTGGGTTTGAGCAAGTGTTGTGTGGGCAGGGCATGTAATATATATGGCCTTCATTGTGGGCCAGCTGACTGGCTGGCACAGGCCCTGTTCTGTCCCTGTGGACTTGACAGAATGGCTGCCTGATGGAAGGAAAGTGCTTTCCTCTGACTTTAAGAGTGCTGACGTCTCCATATTGCCCCCCACACACACCTCCCCAAATATCATCTTTTCTTCTCTCTCCCATCTTTTTTTTCTCCATCTCTTACCTCTAGATGCATGTGATTGATGCCGCCCGACCCCCTGTGCTCCCCGGGTAGCCACAGACCTCTGCTCTGTCTGAATGCAGACGTGAATCATAGGGATTAACATTCTGCTCTCCACCTTTCCTCCCTGCTTCTACCCTTCCTCTCGCTCCGTCTGCGCTTCCCTTCTGCCTGTTCTCTCTCTTCTCTTACCTCATCTTTCATCTGACATCCTCTCACCTCACCACCAGGTCTTACCCGTGGTGAGTTGCGCTTTTAGCCGTCGTGACAGCAGCAGGGGAGTCTTCTCAAGGCGAATTATATGGTTAAGTTGGCCACGTCAGCTGCTCTCACGCTCACTTACACATTCTTTCTGTCCTCTCCACTGCCTTTTTTCAGAATTAATACAGAATAATCCTTTGCATAAAACTTTTTTCTCCCCTTTTTTAACACTCTGACTCACTCATCCACACATTCATCCACTCACTCCTGACCTGCCACCACTTGTGAACCAGTCTCCCTTCGTCCTCATCATTTTGTGAATATTTCATGCCTGTGATTTATGAATTAAATGTAGGATGTAGGTGGATGCGATCCGGCTGACATTTATTCACCCTGACTGGTGGGACAGAGGGGACCTTTTTTTTGGGGGGGGTGGTGGAGGCAATTTCAAAAAGGGAAGCAAGTGACAGCAGGGTGTTGTAAGGGATTGATGGAAATGATGGTCAGATATGACAGTGTTGATTAAGGTGAACAAGCGAGAAAGGTGGTTTATTTTGCTGCCTGTCAGCATGCCAGCATCAGTGAGTTAGATGGCTGGAAGCGACAAATGTGTTTCAGGACTCTCCTCCGCCTTTGAGTCAGCCGCCAAGGAGCTCAGAGAGTCATGACTGGGTGAAAAAAGAGGTTCTGTGAATGTGTGCATTTAGTCTTTTTTATTATATTTTTATTGCCATTATTAATTTTTATGACATGCCGCTTTATTGAACAGGGCGCAGCAGAACCAGTGAATACTAAATGTGGAATTTTTGGTCTAAAATAAAGGTCTTTCGAGCTTGTGTAATCATGTTCAGGAATAATTTCAAACCTGTGGTTGTTATGTCACTTTTTGTGAGCCTGTGAATCATAGAAACATTTAGGAAACACAAAATAGATTCAGAAATTGAAGCAGTTTTTTTGTATTGCACCACAAATTGAAAGTAGACAGCCATCTTTTTGGTGAAAATTTTCACAGTTTATTTAAGGCACGAAGAGCTCTACGTATCCCAATTTACACAAATATGCAGAGCATACTGTATCTTATATCTGTCAGAATGTCGTTTAAGACACTGGCATTTACAAAATGTTCACTAAATGTGATTTAAATAATCCTGTGTAGCTGTTTTGGTCCACATGTTATCCATCATTGTCAAATATAAAGCTGAGCAGGCTGCTTATAATGTACATAGGTGTGTACAGTATAAATGCAGATACTGTACATAAACCACCTAGTATTAGTCTATAAAGTAACTTATTCCATTACAAAACAGTATTTATTACAGCATCCTTGTTACAGTCTGTAATTAGACATTTTATGTCGTTGCTCATTGTAGTTAAAGCTGATTCTAAAGCGTCAATGAAATTAAATGGCTCAGAAAAATGTATAATGGCTCACCGGAGAGAAACATAACATACAAATGAAAGGATGCCACTGAGCACATATTGTGAGCCAAATTACGACTCACCACATTATGAGTCAGTGGTCTGCTTCCAAGCCTATCAGGACACTCATACATTACACTTATGGCTGTATGGCCAGTCAAAGGATGCATGTTAGGTTTGCATCTGCGCATCTTTCTACGCACAGCATGTCTGTGTGAGCAAATTAGTTTTCTGTGTCCATATATAGTATCTGGCCAGTATTCTTGACAATTTAGAAAATTATTTTTTTTTACGTTCTTGAGCAGCAGCAGGATGTCCCACATCCAGTCCTGTTCCTATAGAGACACAAAAGTGACTCCCTCAGAGCGTACCCTGGTGGCATTCAGACACACCAGTGCTTCAGGCTGTCAGGGAGAGTGACACAAACAACCATGAGAGAGGACACGGACAGGATTGGAGACTAGAGACCCCCCCCCCCCCCCCCCCCCCATGTCTGGAGATCTGATCCTGCTTGGTGTTTTCGAGAGAAAGGTGCAGTCTGCCCCAATCAGAGGAGACTTTCTGCTCAGCAGCTGTATCTAAATCAGGCCTCACTGCATTTAGGTAAAACAGAAAGCTCGTCTTGTACAAAATGAATACTGATCTAGAATCTTGAATACTTTGAATATTGATGCAGGAGTGACCTTGAAAACCCTAAATATGCTGATATAGAAAATAGACTGCGTGTTCATCTGGGCTGGTGATAAAATGATAGATTGTAGTCAGCTTCGAAGATGGAATTGCTCAGCTGCATTGAGAATATCAAAGGGCTTGTTTTTTTTCCTTTGCTCCTTCATCTGTGTACAGTTCCATTTGTCTTTCTCTCTATATCTCCATCCCTTGTTCATTTCTCCTGGTTCACTTCAATATAAGTTTCTCTGTGAGCTGATGTGAACAGTTTCCTACAGCTGTGGGCCACTTTTTCTCTTTAGAAACACCCCTGCAATAAGATCCATTCTTCAAACTGACGAGGAGTGAGCAGTGGGAAAGTACACGTGTTTATGAAAATGGACAGGTTCTTGAAGAACACATCAATAGAAAGTGTATTGCCCTCTCTGTTTTGTCGCTTTTTTGTTTTAAAAGGTCAGCAGTCTTGAGTGCTTTCCACTCTCACAGCAATGCCTTCTCATTTGCAAGTACAAAGAACAAGGCAAGCTCTCTCTCTCTCAATGTGTGTTTATATCTGACTCTCACACACAAATACACACCGTTTCGTACATGAGCAAGTGTGTACAGAGGGCGGAATGGCTGGCTGTGTTAGGACAGCAGAATATTTAATTGCCTGACTTTATCACCATTACTGTAGCTACTGAGTGTCTGCCAGCCTAATTATGACGAGGGCTATCTGAGGAGCTGAGCTGCCGGCCAAGTGTAAAGAGAAATGACTCCACAGACACTTTTTCTCTCTCAGGCGCAAAACAATACCTGCAAGACGGTCATGTTTTGGTCCGTGAATTTTGGGTGAGCATAATGTGTGTGTGTGTGTGTGTGTGTGTGTGTGTGTGTGAATTCCTTCCTTTAGAAGGTGTATAAAAAAAAAGGTTAGGCTACACATGTTAAAGTTAGAAAGAGTTGGTGTTTGGAGAATGTTTGTTGTTGTACACAGCTCAAGGTGACCTGGTCCCCACTGTCCTCATTAGCCACAGACACACGGTGGGTGTCAGCTCCCCGAGATGACAAATGAACCCAGGAAAACACCGACAGAGCACAGCGAAAAGAAAATCAAACATATTGATAAGGCTTAATGACGGATGACACACAAAATTCTTCTGTGACAAAATGTGTGTTTCTTTTACAGTGATGTGAAGGGGGATACCCACCTGCTCTTGTGGATCTCATGAGCTCCCCTTTGCCTTTTCTTCAGGCCCACTTTATCTTTATAAGCAGCAAATTGGAAAGGGTTAATTCAATTCCCAGCAGGCTTTTGCTGATACTGGGAACATTAACCATCTCTCTCTCTTTCTTTGGCTTTAACCACTTGCGCTCTCTCTCTCTCTCTCTGTCTATTTCTTCTTCCTTTCTCGTTGTTTCTAAAGTCTAATTACTTTTAGAAAGTGGCTTTACTCAGGCTATAAATAATGACAAATCAAGGCTGTCTCTGCACTGAACCCTGTGGGGGCTGGCTTGGTTGGCTATCTGTGTGCTGAAGGGGGAGGACAATGGTGGCCTGTGGTTTTCCTGTTGAAAAGATCATCCTTGTCTGAGTGGGACAGCAACAGAAAAAAACCCTCCATCCCACATAAATTGCTTAATGTGGCACCGCAAACTTGTCATTTTTACCCAAATGCAGCTCTGATGTTAAATATGATCAGTACTGGAATATGTCTAGTGAATTTCAGCTTCTATGAGCCTAAATACATAACCTTTACTTGGCTTCAAAAGTCGGCATTCAGGCCTTTCCTCTCACTTCCATTTGGGGGGGGCATAAGAAAGCTTTTGTAACACTTTACTTTAAGTCCCTAAGCATTTATAATCCCTATGTTGATAGTTAATAAATGGCTTACAACACACTGTAATGTAGTTATAAGCAGCTATAAGCATTTATTAAACATTTTCTTCATGGGGTAAGTAATAATTGTTTCACACATTTGGTACATTATTAAATACTTAAAAATGCCCTTATAGCTGTGTACAACTACATTGTAATGAGTTATAAATTATTTATTAAATGTTTACATAGTGCTAATGAATGCTAAATAAGGGACAGTTAAGGTAAAGTGTTACCAAAGTTTTCAACCCTGCGCAGTATAGTAATTGAATTTGACTGTAGATTAAAGAGCTTAAAGCACTGAAACTGTGTGTGTGTGTGTGTATGTGTGTGTGTGTGTGTGTGTGTGTGTGTGTGTGTGTGTGTGTGTGTGTTAGATAAAAGGATGCAAATAGAGGATAAGGTGACACCTCTTGTCACCTGAGAGGTAACTAAATTATTTTCAGCTCTCTTCATTTCATTTACCCTGATGGGTTCTGTCAACGTTAGTTTGACCAATGGCTCCGTAAGGAGGTGATGACGGTTTGTGCGAGTGTGTGTCAGTGTGTACATGCTGTGTGGTTAAGTGAATCTCCTATCTATATACTATATGAAGGTAAATGAGATTAAGTATGCCGACTTTTAAGTATATGCATCCATTCCATTGTGTGTGCTTATGTGTGTTTTTGAAAGCGAATGATCCCTCTGGTGCACGTGTGCACACTTCACTCTGCATGTGTAAGAGAGGTGTCCATTTAAGGGACTTTCGATGAAGACTGACGAGTGTCCGCTTTGCTTCCCTTCATCTCAGTGGTCTCATTTTGAGTAAGTGTCTTGGAGGAGGAATGGAGTGGGCGAGAACTAATGCGAGTCGAGCGAGACGAGGCTGATGGACGACAGTGCGGTTGTGTGTGTGTGAGTGTGTGCGTGTGAGGCTGATGGAGGGTGATGGTGGGAGCGAGACTTAACGAGGAGGAAAATAAGCTGAGCAATCTCTGTCTGTCCTCCCCTCTACCTCCCATGACTTATTCACACACACACACACACGCACACACACACACACACACACACACACACAGACACACACACACACACACACACACACACAGACACTCTTACACAAACACACACCTTGGGAGCCCATTGCTGAACTATCTGACCACTGATTCTACAAAGGCTTGCTGCAAAGGCAGGAAATACAGTATCTTTGCCATTAAAAAAAATAAATGAATAACATTGACCATTCTTTAATATAATATATTTTACGCTCATAGCTGTTCTTAAATTAATCAATATACTGTATGTAGAAGTAATCGTATACCTGTTATTGTATCATATGATAAATTTCACTATTTCAAAGCAAACCAGTACCTTCTCTCTCATCTTTAAGTCCATTCTCCCTCTGCCTCAGCCTATTTATCATTCTCTCTCTCTCAATGATGAGTTAGTGAGAGATAATGGAGAAACGCTGCCACTAAATAATTACAGGGTGGATAGGATCAGATGAGGAGGTTATATTTGTACCTTTTAGCCGCTCCATCCACTTTCAAAATGGAAATTATCCCAGTGTGTGGGTTTCATCAGCAATGTTCTTTTTTGTACTTGTTTTTACACCCACTTGTCAAGTGTGTGTGTGACTGTGTGTTTAATGCCTGTGTGTGTGTATGAGCAGGTAGTTGACAGTCTTACAGCAGGATTAAACTGGTCTGTCTTCAACTGGTCTGTCTCCATGTTACAGTTACAGAGTTCTTCCTGAGCAGTGACCATCTGGGCAGGGTTTGGTACTGAACCTCAATACTTTTAAGTCAAGTATAAAATGTTTGCTGAAATTCTCAATCTTTGATTAAGATCCCAAATCGCAACTTTAGTCATTTTAAAGGCCCTTGAGGGTCATAGTAGGAAAATCACAGGTGTTGCTAATAACATTAATGATGGCTCCGTGATGTTCAAGCGCCCCAGGATGCCATGACAGTTTGACACTGAGCCAGCATGCACGATGCCAGAGTCGTGTCCAAAACCACTCTCTGTTTGGTGGACCATACAGTATTTACATGTCCCCCTTTATTTCAGTATTGTCAGTGTCTATTTCAGTGGGAAATTGATGCACTATATAGTGCCAATAAAAATTCCCACAAAGAGTTCTTTAGAAAGAGTTTAACATTCTTTTGAAAAAGTGCAATTTGCAGTGATACACAGCCCTACCTCCTGCTGCTATTACCACATCCTGAAACCCAAGCACCCAACTACACCCTGACATTTCCATTATTGATCAGTTTTACAAAGGCCTGGCTTATTTTAAACAAGCCTCATGACAGTTTAGCAATTAGGAGATCATTCTTACTGCCATTGGCAACTGTATAAGTAACAACCTAAAAGAATAGTGTAAGAGTAACTGCAGAAGAACATTATCCCTATTACGCCTAAAAATGTCATAAGAGTGGTTTAAAAACTATTAATATTTAAAAAGCAGTTCATAGCAGTTAGAAAGCATTTCTGAATTGGAGCTGCAGATGTGTGACAGTGTCTGTCGTAATAATGTCCTTGAAAACAGTTCAAGGTTTTCTCACCTATTTTTAGGTTTTGCAACACACATCAGTCAGAGGCAGCAAGAAGCTGGAACACACACACACACAAACACACACAGCAGGTCTGTTTGTACACACAGAACTGCACATTCATTCACAGTGTGAGTGCCACCTCCCAGGTGTGTCATCCTGCTGCCAGCCTGAGTCTGGTGCATCAGGAGACACTGGCTGATGAAGTAGCAGATAGAAAACCTTTGAACTGAAAGCGACAGAGAGAGAGAGCGAGAGAGAGAGAGAGAGAGAGAGAGAGAGAGAGAGAGAGAGAGAGAGAGTATGGAAAAGGTATTTTGCTAAGGTCATGCAGAGGAAAGTCAGTCCAGTTTGTGCCAGCAAACCTCTCCTCTCTCCTCTGTACTGCTGCCCGTTCACTACAGGACCTTCGGCTCTATTCAACCATACTCCTCTGTCAATCCTCGTAATTTGCTTTTCATTTTCCTCTGTTTTATTTCTATTCTACATTCCTATTTTATCTCGATACATCGAGCCACTCGTCTGTCTTTTCATCTCTGATTGTCCTATAATCCTTTCTCCATACAGACAACAAGTCATTTTAGATTTATCATAAATTCAAGTATAACTTTATCTCTGCACCTCTGTACATTTTTTGCTCCTTAATACATTAACCTAAAATTAAAAGTACTTTCTATTAGTGCCTCTTCCTGTTTCCAACAATCTCCCTACCCCCCTCTCCATTGCCTTTGCCTCTCTTTTAAGCATCTCTCCCCACTCACAGTACTCTGCATATCTCTCAGTATCCATTTGTCTAAGCAAATAGCCCAGTCGCCGCTTCATTCAGATGGGTGAGCAGGTAAAAATGGTTTGCGTGTCGCATTTCCTCAATGATCTGAAACCTGGTCCACTGCAGGAGATGTGATTTTAATTTATTAATGAGGCTCCACAACACTTTGTCTCTCCCTCCATCATGTGAGCAAATGAATGAAGGGGGTCAACAAGTGAACAAATGGTCCACTGTAACAGTGCACTGACAAATGAGGGTGACGTAATGCGATATCAGTGTTTATAATCATGCATTCATTACTGCTAATGTGGCCATAATGACGCTATAATCATCTTACTAATTGAGTGTCATTACAGGGGATGCTGGTGCTGTGTTCTCCCCACAGATGGCTAATGTCACTGTCACTGTTACTTATTGAGCAAAGGGTGGTAATAATCACATTGTGTGATGAAATGAGCAAGGAATGACTTAATCTTCACCTTATGGTCCACATTAGAAACAATCAGTCCCCATTGAAAAGTTGTGCAATGCCTGCAGTTTTAGTCTACTAAGGGATTCGACTGTGTAATGATGTTATATTGTGCAGATTAAATGTCCTTATTAGAGCTTTATTGGTGACATTTTTGGACAATTATTTCAATGCTTATTCTTTCAGGTGGTGAGTTAAAAGGAGCTGCAATCACTCACCGGTCGCTCAGCCTAACCAGGAACATCTGATGACAGCACGTCTGGTAACAACCCTCATGTCATGTCTGCTGAAGACTGCTGGAACTGCCCCATAAACAGATTCTGCATTCAGTAGACTGAAAATCAAATTGGATGAAGCCACTTTTTATTTAACCAACACAAACTCACCTTCTCAGAACCTTCTAACTCATTTTCTACCTCTTGTGGCTGCTCTACTTGTCAGGACAGGCAGTTTCTGAAGACATCATCCCTGATTATTTGAACACTTGACAGCTCTGACCCACCTATCACGTTCCAACTAGCCCGGCAAAAGGGAAAAAGTTGTGTTTATCAGGCAACATCAGCAAAGGTGATGCACTGTTTTATATGTAGGGCCATTGAGCCACTGACCTCCTGATGTAATCAGCCACACACACAAACGCCCACACATGTACGCACACAGACACACACCTGGTGTTGTTGGTGTCTGCAGATGTTTTAAATAGTCTTGTGTTTGTAACACCTGGGTTTGGCTCTCAGTTCAGTGACACCCAGACACACACTTATACCCAACTGAGTGTTAAAAGTCTATCTGCACGCTATTAACTCCCATAGAGAACGCCGACCTTGACTGTGATCAGACACGTTTGTGTGTTTGCATGAGCAGGAGGCAGTGTCACGTCCTGTCTGCTCTGATTGAGAGTGAGAATGAGAGCTGATGTGGCAGAGCGGCCCTGATAAATACTCTAAAAACGTTACCGCCTGAGGGTCGGCCACTCAAATAAGAAAGCCATAGAGCTTCATTACACTGTTTAGTCAGTTCCTCAAAATGCATGACAGTAAAAAGTAGTCCGTATTAATTGAAAAGTGTGTGTGTCCGTATGCATGTGTGTCTGTCACATTGTCAGAGCAGATTAGAGCCAGGCCTTTCTAGGTCATGTCACTTTGACTGACCTAGATTTAACTAAATAAACTGGCCAGCATAGGAAGATGTGTGTGCACATCCAGCCGTGATCAGAATACAGACATTTAAGACAAATACATCACAGTCTCTGCCCTGGAGATTGCTGTGCAGTCCTCTTACATGTTAACTACCTGCTAAGGTGGGCTACTTAACTTCTTATTTAGATTGCATGCCCTTCACCCACCAAACAGGGTCTACAATATAAAACTTGTAAACAGCCTTCTTATTAAGCCTCGTAATCAAATCCCCAATCTCCAGTTTGGCTTTTCCTTCTGCACCACCCCTCATGAACACCTTCCCGTCCTTCTCCGCACCTCCTCCCAATACACCAACCATCCAGTCAGTGTGTAAACTCTGCCTTCGGGCCCCGTGGAGGATGAACGATGTGCCCACACTTGACTACGAGTTGCTGCTGTCCCCGGCCAGCTCCTCCTTCCCTGGCACTCCTGGCGGTGGCAGCAGCAGCCCCCCTCTGGCCTTGGTTGGGGCCGACAATGAGCAGCGCACGGCCTTGGCCTTTGTAGGCCTCCTCATGCTATTCCTGGTCTTCCTGCTGGTCAGGTGCTTCAGGATCCTGCTGGACCCCTACAGCCGCATGCCTGCATCATCCTGGACTGACCACAAGGAGGGGCTGGAGAGGGGCCAGTTTGATTATGCACTGGTGTAGATGGATGATGATGATGGATAAAGAGGCAGTGGAGAGGGGAATATTTCATTGCACATAGACAGAATCTTTAAGAGCATTGACTAACTTTAAATGTGTAAATGGACTGTACCAATGCAATTCATGCATAATGGTTTACCTGATGTTCGAGTATGCCTGGTGTGTATTACTGTGTTGCAGCCTGTGTACTGGTGTAAATGTGAGGCTGCAGGATCCTATGTAACCATAATAAGTCTGATTCCACAACACAGACAATTGGAATCCCTGTGACCCAGATGTTGGACCATGAAGGACGGAAATAATGAGCTGCACAGCTGCCTTAACCTGACTGACTGTACTAGTCGAACATGCTACCACATCAAAACATCACTCTAGGGCTAAACTCCAGAGCTTGTCAGCATTAAAACACAATATGATTTTGGAAAGACCACATTCACTCTCGAGAGTTTCTAACAGAGCTACACAACGCTCAACATGCAGGACACAGGCAGAACTTAAATGAAGGAGTTTCAACTTAAGCAGATGCCCCTTTAATGAACCAATGTCCCTTGTAAAGCATCCAAGTGCTGATCAAGGGAGCACATATCCTCACTTGTTTTTATTTTTGGACACTCATCCACGAGCAGCACTGCAATTTCAAATGCCTTTCAAGGCCCAAGCAGGTAGTTTGTGTCTCCATAAGAGTTTCTCTGTGTATGTTGTGTTACCGTGTCTATAACTGAGAAGCCATATTGAAACTATATAATCTCTTATTACTGCAAGTAGAATTTATGTTCACTGGTTGTGTCCTCTGCTTTAGTCAGCCTGCCAAGTGTGGTGATGAAGCAAACAGCAACCTTTAGGCAAAAGAAATCTTTATTTTTCTATTCTGGACTCAAGTTTGGGAGTCTCCTTTTTGCTATCCTCTGTCTTCTTCCTCTTACTGTATCAATCTTTAGACTGTGGATTTTTTGAGATAGTCATGCAGCCACATCTTAGAAAGAGACAAAGCAGGTAGCTTTGCTTTTTTTGTGTTTTTGTATTTACATATTTTTCTGACTATCTGCTTTGTTTTTGATACACTGGGTTGAATCAGTGAAAATAAAAAAAAGGATTTTCTTCTTCAATTACTTAATTAATTTCCACTGAAAGTTGGACTGTGTGGAAGGTCCACATTGTTCATGTTGGAAATTAAATAAATGATTACTACTTATTTGTTAACTTGTAGCGCTTTTGTTAGCCATGGACATTTACACACAAAGAAAAGAAACACTCAGGACTCAAGACTTAAAAATATAACCCACAATACTTTATTGTCATTAATGTCACTGGACAAAAGTTTACAATATCATGTGAATCACTCTAATTTTACAGACTGCCATTTGGTGTCATAGATCTTTGGTTTTTGTCTCTGCACAAAGATGATGATCATTCAGGATATCAAAAGATGTCCAATGACGGCTGATTGATTTATTGATCCTTAGCTAGTAGATGTGGTGTGACTGGATGATTGTCATTTCAGCTTTCAGCTGGACTCTGGTATCAACAAGTATCAGGCTTATGGTGACCATTTGAACAACTGAAACAGGGTCCTTATGTTCTTAGGTATAAAGTATAAAGCACATATTTCAACGCAAGCAGGTGATGATGACAGTATTGTTTCAAGTTTGACATTGAAGCTGAGATACAGTAAGCACACGCAACATACTGCCTTTTTTTAAAACATAGTGGCGAATAAAAGAAAAATTACAAACTGACAATAAAGATACAAAGTATACAAGGGTTCCCAGGTTAGAAAAATGGTTATGTATTATAAACATCGCCCAGGCTGTGGGACAGTGCAGCAACCTTGACTGTTAAGAGAAAAAGATTATCGTTTTGCACCATAGATCCTAGATGGAGATGGTCAGGTTTGCATTGATCCTTATGGCATTGTACAGACAGTGTAAGTTTGTATAAGATAATATATTATGGGAATGTTAATTATCTTTAAATCTGACATGTTTTGATTTCTGTTTGTTAATGGTTGATTGGACTGTTGACAGTGGTTTCAAACAATACAGTCAGTTATCAACAAATACAATGCTGCATTTAATTTTTTTTTTGTTTTGCTTCCTTTTTTCTTAACAAAACAAAGTCAACAGCACTAAAGGCCTTCAATCTTGGGTTTACTGTGAGTATTTGTTTTGGCAGCCTTGACATAAAAAAAAAAAAAAATCTACATTTCACTTAAAAATATACAATTTAATTTTCAAGAAGCAAGTTTGATAATATTGTTTTTTCAGCACTGAGACAATACAAAAGACAGACAAACAACAATAAATCCTAGCCAAAAAAAAAAAAAACTTTTGCAATCTAGATTCAAGACTGCACTATCTTTGTACAGCGTAAGAGATGGTATTATCTAGCACCTTTTTTCTCTTTGAGAGAAAAAAAAATCATGAGAAATGAAAGATGACCTGACACGTATTTGTTTTTGTGTGAGGTTCCGTGTTCACCTGTGCGTGCCCTTACACTGTAAAGCACTACATTTAGTTACAGCTTAGGCAATGTTAACATGTCATGTACCTTTGAAACTTGCTGTATTCAGCTGTGTGTCTCATTGTGTTGTAAATGAGGCTCAGACCTCAGAAGTCAAGCTCACGGTGAAGCCAAAGAAGTCAGGGAAATTCAGCTTATTGTCAAGTTTAGCCTCCCAACACCAGCTGCCAGCTACAGCTCTATTCTCCTGAAGCATTTATGTTTAGGAGTAAAAATGCTGAACCAGGAGAAACTACAAGGGAAAAAGACTTTGGATTTAATGAAAAAGCTGGCTCTCAGGTCCAGAATCAGTGCACCTGAAGTCTTAATCCCTACAAGAATAAATACAGACGTGACCTGATCTATCTTCTTTTAAGTCTACGAGCTACTAACTGGTGTATTCCCTGCTCGTGATGGATGCTGAGCGACACTAGCACCGTCTTTTGTTTTAAAGTCAGCATCACAGCATGGTGTCCATACACGGTGAGAAGTACTGAGGTAACCAAACATGACAGCACACACGCAAACACGCTAATCCCTGTTTGCCGCTGTCCACAGACAGGACAAAAGTCAGTGACATCAGAGCAGAACACAGCTTGCTGTTTTCTCATCTGAAAATTGCTTTGCATCCAGCTATAAAAAAGACTGCTATGGACTAAAGAACCTGAAATGCCATGTAAATGTTGCAGTCCTTCGTGTTAACATTATTCAAACAGCACAAATACATTAAATGACACACTACAATACTGAGATGGGCGGATTTTTCAACCTTGTTCCCCAGTGTTGTAAATTTTTACTAAGATCACAGAGAGGTGTGAAAGTCCTTGGACCACCATGATGACACCCAATCCCTTATCTTTAGCCTTAATATCACTTCTTTGTGACACAATTGGACATTACTTTAGATCCTGCCCTGTGATTTAAATACTACCATACATGTTGCACAAAGACAGTTTTGGCCACTCTCAGCACTTAATTTTTAACAACAACCCCTGTTTTTTTGTAATTTCTTGTCTGCTTGCCGGCAAAAGTGCTTCATGGACTTGTGAACCATCTGTCTGCCATTTTGTCTTTGTTAGGGGGCTGTGGTCCAAGCTCTAAAGCACCTCTCTGCCATCTCCTCCAGAATGAGTGCTGGGTCGATTACAAGTGGAAGGGGCGCAAGAGGAAGTGTAGTCAGGGTAAAAAATAAAAACACAAAACATGAACATATAATAACATAAACAGTAACAAAGTGGTGGTAGAGTTGGGCTGATTGACTCAGTCTTTCATGGCCCTTGATTACCCCCTGTTGGTGCTGATGGTCCTGCAGGGGGGAGCTGGAGGGGAGGAGTTACTGGATAAAAGGTCAGGTTAAAACTCAAAGGCTTTAGGAATCAGTCCAGGACAGGATTGCGAGCGCACTCTGAGCTCAGTGCAGGTGGATGTGGAGCTTGATGCGCAGGGCGTCTCCGATTTCCCCTCGTAGGTAGTCAGTGTCATGCTGCTCCTCCAGCTGGTGTAGTCTTCGGGGCCCAAACAGCCGCAGGCTGGCAATCTCTAGCCGGTAGTCTCCCGGTGGAGGCGGCCTCTTGCCAAGCCGGAGCACACTCTTTCCATCACGGCGTTCCAGCAGGCGGAAGTGTTCATTAGCGTTGCCCTGGGTGATGACATAGCGTACATGGTGCTCCAGGGGCTGCAGGGCAGGCAGAAGCTCTAGTAGAGGCTCCTTGTTGAGCAGCGTGGACAGAGAAAGGTTCATGGGGATGGAGGCCTGGGTGTCCACGCTGGCCATGCTCACTGCTGGATCCTATAGAGAGGATAAGGACAGAGGGGAGGAGGTGAAACACGAAAGTAGCAGAAACTTCACACACTTAGATATAGACCTCAACAGAGTCATTTTCTTACATTAGGAAATCAAAAGTGATCCAGTCCTGACCCTGAAGGATCAGAGACAAGCACTGAAAAGCAGTTTGTCAACACATGTACCTGGTTGAGATCATTTTCATCCGCATTGCGTTTGTGGCGTCCGTTCTTTCCTCCTCCGTTGATCTTACACTCGTAGCAAGCCTCAGGAGACAAACTGTCATCATCCTCACCCTCCACAAACTGGCTCGGGAAACCTGAGCCTGTTAAACAGTGACTGAATGGAAACAACAAGAGAGTTTAGTATGTTGAGTAAGGGAAGAAAAGTAGTTTCAAATTCATGGGCAATACTCCCAGCACATGAAACATGCTCAAACGTTTCACTGATAAAATGTCTAGTGACACCACTTTTCACTTGAGAAATACTAGTTGCTTCAAATTAAATGAAATGAATCTCTACTTAATGTATCCTCACCCCTGTCCGGCTCTGTAGAAACCTCCAGGACAGCCACACAGGTAGCCTCCATCGGTGTTGGAGCAGCCGTAGATACAGGGGTTGCTGCTTGTGCTGCATTCATTCACATCTTGGCAGCCGCCAGCGCCCTGCTCAAAGTCAAAGCCGGAGGGACAAACACACTTGAAGCTGCCCAGTGTGTTATAGCAGGAGGCAGAGCCACACACTGTTCCTCCCTGACACTCGTTTTCATCTGCAGATGAAAAAGACAAAAAAAGGGAAGGTGAGTGTGTTCAGAGGTGAGTACGTGCATAGTGACAATTCTGTAATACTGTAAACTTATGGCTATTCTAATGTCAAATCGAATCAGATCAATCAAGAAAGTATATTTACTATTATAGGTTTATGATCATTCTAATTTTCACTATTGTTATTATTATATATTCCACAATAACTTGAATTCTCCTCAATTACTAATAATTTAAAGAGAAGAAGATTGTTTGAATTAAACCCTACCACATTTCTGCTTACATTAATCTTTTATATGAAATTATACTATATATTAACATATTGTTGCAGTTACAGAATAAGCTTTAAAAGATTTGGAAATCCACACGACTTTAATGAATTCCCCAGGTCTTCTATACTATTGTGTCGTGGTGCCTTTGATGTTCATTACTGTCAGCATGACAAACTCACAGACTGAGGCAGTGTAACTCACCCACGCACTGGTTCCACTGGTAGTGCTGCACGTAGCCCTGAGGACAGCCACAGCGGTAACCTCCCAGCATGTTCTGACAGCCGTGCTGGCAGCGGTGGTTACTGCCACACTCATCCACATCTGAGGAA
Source organism: Lateolabrax maculatus (assembly GCA_031216445.1). NCBI lineage: Eukaryota > Metazoa > Chordata > Actinopteri > Acropomatiformes > Lateolabracidae > Lateolabrax > Lateolabrax maculatus. The sequence goes on from CM062196.1 coordinate 13,802,063, forward strand.
TATGAAAATAAAGACTTTTAACTTCTAATTTTCAGCAGTGACACTAGTGCAACTCAGTGCAACCACTATTCTCTGCCTCCTTCAGCTAACTCGAAACTGCCTCTCGAAACTGTGTTTAACTAAACGCAAAGGTTACTGCGTCTGCTCACCCTCACACTCCACGCCTGTGGTGTCCAAGGAGAAACCTTTAGAGCATTCACAGTTGAAGCTACCAGGCGTGTTGACACAAGAGGCGCGGGTGCCGCACGCACTGTTCTGAGCGGAACACTCATTGTTGTCTGCAAAGAGAGGAAAAAAACAGATTTTATTTGAATTAAAGATGCCTTTTTTGTTGTTTTGTTCTTACTTATGACAACACCCTTTTTCAGTGCAGGGTAACATTGACTCTACACTCACCGATACAGGCAGTCTGGTGCTGTGTGAAGCCAGGAGGACACTTGCAGGTGAAGCCTCCAATGGTGTTGACACAGAGGAACTGGCAGTTATGCTGCTTGGTCGAACATTCATCCAGATCTTAGAGGGAGAGAAGAAAGCACTTAACGTCCATCAAAAACAGATAACATTGAACGATGAAGCCTCAAAGCCACAACGCTTGTTTATAAAAATAATATGAGAGCAATATTTCATTTCTAACACACAGTAATGATAATAAACAGAACCCAGACTGCCAGTGTGTTAAGAGCAACAATATTACCAATATGGTTAACTACCAAAAAGATCATTAAATAACATCTAATGGTTTGGAGTCCACCTACCTTTGCAAGTCTTTCCATCTGGCTGTAAGCTGTATCCTCTGGGGCAGGAGCAGAGGTAGCTGCCCTCTGTGTTTTTACACAGGAAGTTACAGGGCTTCGGAGACAGAGCGCACTCATCCATATCTGGAATGTGCAGACAGGGAAAATTTGGAAATTTGGCAGGGATGCTGTGGAAAATGCTTGTAGACTGATACCAGTGTTATCAATACAATGCTGATATTCTGCTGCAATATTCAGCATCTATATATATATATATATATATATATATATATATATATATATAACCAAATATATTTGATATTAAACTGACTGACAACCAGAAAGAGTATAAACAAGACAGAGATCAGCCATACCAATACAGGAGGTTGCAGTGAAGTCAGTTTTGTAGCCCACATTACAGTGACAGCGGAAGGATCCGATGGTGTTGATGCATTGACCATTCTGACACAGATCTGGCATCACCTGGCACTCATTGATGTCTGGAAGTACAAGAGACATTTTAAATTAGTGCTCACACTGCCAAACACATAATTCAACAAAAAGCTTCCAGTCTTATTAAGTTTCTTTATGACAGTGTGAGCTGTCTTTCTTGTTGCTGCATTTAACTTGATGTACCTCAACTTGCATGTATTTATTTAGTTTTTGCAACTACTTTAAAAGATTGTGGTGATTAAATTAAATGACACTCTATAATATCGCTCAGTATTAATAATGTTCTACTCACCTCTGCCGTCTGTGGTGTAGCCAGGTCCGAGCGGGCACATCTTCTTGTACTGCACGGTGCCAGGCAGCGGACAGAGCTCACACTGCGACCCCCAGCCTCGGCCCATGTTGCAGCAGCACTCAGACTTGGTCACACTCATCCTGCTGGTGGATGACTGCTGGCACATCGTCTGCAGAACCTCTACGTAGCAGTAGCCCTTTCGGTTGTCTGAGGGAAAGGGTGACGAGAGCACATGAGGATCGTTTGGGATTAGAGATGGAAGAAAAAATGTAGGATTTTTTGGTTGCCAAAGCGAAGAGCAATTATTCAGCGGAATTTAAAACAAGAGTGTAAGCACAGTTTCAGTCATGACATCTTCGCCCCCACAGTGTGTGACAACATGTTCTTCTGCAGTAGTTCTCTTACCAATACATTCAGTTCCAGTGGAGCTCGGCTCAAAACCGTCATTGCACTCGCAGCGGTAGCTTCCCACTGTGTTGGTACAGCGCCCGTTCTTACAGATGCCAGGCTTGGCGCGGCACTCGTTCAGGTCTGCCAGTGTACAGAGCAAAGGATGGGCGGATGAAGAGAGTGAAGAGGCAGATAAATCCAGTGACTCCGGCAGATATTGGGTGAAGAGGAGAACCTCTCACATTGGGTGCAACATTTTTACTCACCCATACATCCCTCTCCATCTGGTCTGCGCTGCATGCCAGGAGGGCAGATACACATGAAGTTACCAATCAGGTTCTTACAGGTCATACCCTTGGAGTCACAGTCATCCAGACCCTCAGAGCACTCGTCTTGGTCTGGTGAAGGACAATGAGAGATGGCCAATAGGTAAAACTACAACAGTCAGCTAAAATGTAAACTGTTTCAGCAGTGTCAAAGAACTACTACAGCACACAGAAGAGGACTGAAAAATCAGAGATGACAGGGGTCAAGCCGATATAAGTGACACTTTGCAAACAGAAAATCTGCTGTGCCCTCTCACCTCTGCACATCCGTTGGTCATCTCGCAGCACGTAGCCAGCAGGACACATACACTCATAGGAGCCAAAGGTGTTAACACACCGGAAGGCACACAGCAGAGGATTCTGGGAGCACTCGTTGATGTCTGGATCAAGACCAGAGACAGGTTAGTTTAATTTACTGTCAATATAAATGTTGTGGAAAATAAAAGTACCTACGCAAATGCTCATGAGTGAATGTCACTGTGTGAATGACTGACCTTCACACGTCATCATGGGTCCAGGTTCGAAGCCCTCCTGGCATGAACACTCGAAACCTCCTACCACATTGGTGCAGGTTCCATTTCCACATGGGTTTCCTATGGAGCACTCGTCAGTGTCTGGAGAAGACAGAAAGCGGGGACAGATACAGGAGGCAAATAAAACCAATGAAACATTTATACTGTACCTGAGATTTTAAAAGCAAAAAGGAAAATGTTGCACATTGATTACTTTAATTTCAGAAACCATCTCACCAATACAGTTGACTCCAGTGTAATCCAAGTTGTATCCGAAGGGGCATTCACAGCGGTACGAACCGTCTGTGTTGATGCAGATACCATTCTGGCAGATGCCTGGGTTATCCATACACTCATTCATATCTTGAGAGAGCAAAAGAAAATTAGCACTTTTTTAAAACATATACAAGACCTCCACAATTGGCCACTAAAGTCAAGGGATTAGATTGACGTTGTAGCGTTCACCTTCACGAGCATCGCCCGGTCCAGGCACCACTCCGTGGCCGTAGGGACACAGAGAGTCAAAAGCAGCTGAAGACACACACACAAAAAAGGGTCAGTTTAATTATTTTGCATTCGGATGTCTTCATTAAAACTGTGTGTGTGTGTGTGTGTGTGTGTGTGTGTGTGTGCGCGCGCACGAGCATTTTTGTATGTGTGTTTGTGTGTCTTTGTCACACACCGTCGGTTTCTCGTGGGCACAGCTCACAGGGAAGTCCCCAGCCCTCGCCAGGCATCTTGCTGCAGCAGCACTTGGCCTTGGTGGTGTTTAAAGCTTTGGGGACGGAACATTTTCCTGCCTCGAATTTGGTGAAACAGAAACTCTCTCTGGTATCTGCCATAAGAAAAATGCAAAGATCTAGTAAATCCAGAATTCTGCTCTTCTAATGTGAAAGGAGAGTAGCTCATATGTCATTCATGGGACACACAAAGACAAAAAAACTCCTCCATCCCCTTAATAAGGGAGATAAAATATGCCAAATTCATTCATGATCATCAACACTGTTTGCTGTGGCCTACTGTTAACTAACAGCTTCTCTCACCGTAGCAGCGGCGTTTGTTGTCAGAGAGTACGAAGCCCGGCTGGCAGGTGCACTGGAAGCTGCCGGGGGTGTTGGTGCAGGTGCCAAACTGGCAGATGTTGGACTCCACCTCACACTCGTTGATATCTAGGAAGGGAGCGTAAAAGAGGGCAGGGAGGAGGAAGGGAGGTGAGAAGATAAGTGGTGTATTGTGAGTGTGTCTTAGAGCAGATGGCTCGGTAGCAATCGTTGCTGGTTTGAGTATGATGGAAGCATTTGGTCCGTTCCTAAATGTGTCTATCCCTGTATGTGTGTGTGTGTGTCTGTTTGTGTCTTACCTATACACTGGTCATTTTGCACCTCATAGCCAGGAGGGCAGATGCATCTAAAAGATCCGTCCAAATTCTGACAAGTTCCTGGAGAGCAAGTGCCGGGCAGACTCACACACTCATTAATATCTGTGAAAAACGGGAGAAGTCAGAGAATGTGTGTTTCTGTCAGACAGACTGTACTGTATGAAAGTCATGCTCTTACTTTTCTTGTATAATTAATAACTCACTTACCGACACAGTTTTTCCCATCTGGAGTATTCTCATAACCCTCATGGCAGAGACACTGGAAGGAACCAAGTCCATTGATACACTGTCCATTCCTGCACACTTGGCCTTGGAGGGCACTGCACTCATCTATGTCTGTAAGGTTAACATTAAAAGGATTAGGACTCTATAAACATTCCCCTGATTTGGGATATTTTTGAAGAAATTCATGTTTTTCCTGGCATCAAATGTTTCTGAAATAACTGGCTTGTGTATAATTTTCTTTATTGCACCGCCAAAGACACAATTTTAAATAATCTGATCTGATATATTTCCCTATAAAGCCAAAGAAAAGTGAATTTATTTCATGTCTGTCCAGATGTAATACTGCTACAGAAAAGGGCAATGTGTTTTTATTGGAATTTATAGCTGTAATCTTTAACAATATGACATCAAAACCCATGTCAAGATGTTGACCTTTAAAACAAAACAATAACTACTGTTTGACCTTTGTAGAGCAGAGCGGTAAATAATCCATACCCATGCAGTCGTTGTTGTGTGTGAGCTCGAAACCAGGGAAGCAGAGGCAGTTGTAGGATCCCACAGTGTTTTTACAGGTACCGTTACCACACGGCTGTCTGTCACACTCATCAATGTCTAAAATATGCACAGAAAGAACAACATTTAGAGTGGGTGAGACAGTAAAAACATTTAAATATAAAACGTGTGCAATATTTAGCTACTATTGACTCTATTGGATTAGTATAATTATAAAAAGTATCATTTTTGATCACGCTTCTCACCCATGCACATGGTCTGGTCAGCAGTAGCCTTGAAGCCGTTGTGGCAGAGACAGCGATAGCTTCCCTGTGTGTCAATACACTCTCCGTGGCTGCACACATTAGGAATCTCCTGGCACTCATTACGGTCTGAAAAGGAAAAGAAATTAAAAATATTAATGTACTCTAAAGGGCTGCACCTAAGGTTGAAAATGCCCATCATGATTTATCAGACCCCAAGGTTATGTCATCAAATTTCTAATGTTGTCCACAATCAAAAGATATAAAATTTACAATGATATGAAATACCCAGAAGCAACAAATTCTAACATTGGAGAAACTGGGACCATCATTTCTTCTTTGATTAACGCATAAAGAATTATTTGATTCTCAAAACTATAACATTTCTGTTTACTTGTTGCAGCACTAGTATTATCCATTGCCCTTTATATGCACAAATCCCACTTTATATAAAGTCCATGCCATGTGTCATGGTTCCATTTCATGCAAAACATTGTATGTTATTTATAGTATGTTTTGTTTTGGTTTATGTCATATGTTTCTGCATGTCAGATTTAACTTGTGTCTTTTGTTTTGGTTTTTCTTCTTTCTTTATTTTGCTACTATTTGGACATGTGTGTTATGTGGAGGTTGTTTATGTCAGAATAAAACCAATAAATAAGCATCAGCTAGTGTTGTGTTTAGTCAACGGCTGGTGTAAATGAACATACCTCAGGAGATTTTCCACTGTACCATAAATGGAAATCATAACAATTTTCCCATAACAATGGATTTCCATGTTTCACATTTCCCTCACGTCACCAACACAATCACTCTTTGTGTCCATCTTTCTTGTATTTTACGATGGGAAACCCCAGTAAAGCCTGTCAAGCTGGCTGGACTCACCCACACAGGCCCCGCTGGGGGACAGTTTGAAGCCTGGCGAGCACTCGCAGCGGTAGCTGCCTGGAATGTTGATACAGTTGGCATTGCGCTGGCACAGGTTGTCCCCACTGTTACACTCATCAATATCTACGCAGGGGGAAGAAAGAGAGAAACAATATATATCAATCACAGGCTTCATAACTGTCTGGTCAGAGCAGGCAGTCAGCTTGTGGACAGCAGGAGAGAAAACACAACGGCTCCGTTTCTTGCTCTGGTGCAGTTCAGACAGTCGCTGGCAGGTTCTGGATGATTGAAGGTCCAAGCAGGTGCTCCCATTCAGAGTCACTATATAGTACTTGTCTTTACAAGGGCATAATTCATGTGGGGAAAAGGCAGCATTAACTCCACTGAGTGGACTGCTTGTAAAAGTTCCTCTCTGCCAGTGAGTCAGTGTAACTGTATTTGTGTGTGTGTGTGTGTGACTGTATGGGTGGTAAGTGTTTGTACCAGTAGTAAGTATATGTTCTATACTGTGTAAGGAGTGCAAAAGTAGCAAGGATTCAGCAGGAGGGTCAAAAGAGGAAATTCAGTGAGGATGTGTGTATGTGTGTGTGCTTACTTTTGTGGGTGTAGAGACTGAGAGAGAGAGAAAAAAAAACATAAAGAGCAGGAAATCTATGCAACACCACCAGGATCCCGTAATAGGTGGGTGTGGTTTTCAAATCACAGGTAGTTACCATTATCTTCCCTTGCTGCAAAAGACACAGTAAGAGGAACAAAAACGAAGAGTGAGACGGAAGAAAACATTATGTGAGGCCTGAGTTTTACCTTCACAAATGAGCAGTATGTTGTTGTAGCTGAAGCCCATTGGACATTCACAGCGGAAGCTCCCAATCTGGTTGATACACACTCCATTGGCACAGATACCAGGGATCTCCCTGCACTCGTCAATATCTGCCCAAAACAACACCACAAAATGTTACAATGCAATCTGTACCTTGTACCAATTTTGTACTGTCCTGTTCCAGTTTTGACCTTGTAATGACCTTACCAATTGGCTTGCCAGTGTGGATGTCAATGATGAAGCCAGGAGCCTGGTTACCACACAGTAACTGGTACTCAGCTGAAACAGACAGGACAGGAGACAGTAGTAAAAATGTATTCATACAGCAATGTTCTCACCGGTGTTTCAGAGTGTGTTTCAGTGTATGTTTTGACACTCACAGGTAGCAGGAGTTGGACAGGCCTCGCATGGCTTGTTCCAGGCTTTCCCCACGTTGTAGGCACAGCAGCACATCTTCTTGGTCATGTTGAAGGACAGCTCGTTCTCGCACGTGTCGTTGAAGTTACGGTAACACACGCTTTTCCTCATGTCTGCATTACAAGAAGGAAGACAGAAAGATGAAAGTGGGCACTTACAAATGTTTGCCTTTGAAACTGTGATCACTTTTTAAGTTTATTTTTGAGTAAATATGTTCTTATCAGTCGAAGAGAGGTCTCTCCACTCACCCATGCAGTTGTTTCCTCCGTTGACCTGCATGTACTCAGGGGGACACACACAGGTGTAGTTGCCCAATGTGTTGTAGCAGGTACCAGGTCCACAGATCCCAATGTGGGTAGTGCATTCATCGATATCTGCACGTAAAGATATGATGAAACATTATACAAATTATGAAGTCAGAGCAGGTTGTTAATTTTTCCCTCATAAGTGATATCTATATATTCTATTGCAGTTAATACAGTTTCAGTCAATAAACTAATTCAGAGTCATTTTTCTTCCAGTTCTTACCCTCACAGATGCGAGTCTCCTCATTGAGATAGTAGCCTGCTGGACACTCACACTGGAAACTACCAAAGGTGTTGACACAGTTTCCACCCTGGCAGAGACCTGGCAGCTCCTGGCATTCATCAATATCTGGAGAAAAATTCAAATTGTTAGATCCATAGATGTCATTAATGTATTCAGTTTATGTTTAGTAGGCAAAGTTTAATGTTTTGCTGCACAGTTGTTAATTCAATACAGGAATGGAAAATAGAAAAAAGCTGGATGGCTCACCTTCCAGGATAACAGTGATGGGGTTGGGTCTGAATCCTTCTCCTCCAGGACACAGAGTCTTATACTCGGCTACAGACGAGACAGACACATATAGCAGTTAGTGTTTCCATTTCATAGCGGAAAACTAGTCAGTAATAAATAACTTTTGCTAAGACATTAGTTTACCAACAAATATGAGTATTTTAACTATGACAAGTGGACGTGCATTTTGCAGTAAACATTATAAGTAATTTATCATTCGAGGTTCTGTGGTGCTTACTGGAGTTGGCGGCAGGGCACAGTTCGCAGGGGTTTCCCCAGGCTCCTCCCAGGGAGCAGCAACAGGAAGCTCGGGTCACGCCCACTCCAATCTCCGCACTGCAGGAGATTCCTCCATCACCACGTGCAAGGATGTCCAGGAAGCAGTTGCCAACACGGGTATCTACAAAAGACACATATTCACATACACATACATGGAGTCTTCACTTTTGTGCAACAGGTTGATGTGTGAGTGTATGAATGAAAATAAGTGCAGTTAGGCTCTGATTTGTCATCTGTCACTTTTGGAGGGATGCTGCAACTTGTCACTATGTTCTCATATTTTAAAAATACTGATGTAATGCACTGATTTTATCATTTATACTGGAAGAGGTATTTTGCTTCAAAAGGCCATAACTGCAGCACCACTGGCCTTATTTTAAATACATATAAAAAGGAATATACATTTAGTCTCTATTTGATAATGATTAAAGAGGTAAAGGATAAAATCTTTAACTCACAGAAGTATTTAAAACAATTATACTAATTTGCCTCATGGTGGTGCTTTAAATAAATACCTACTATAATTTAAGTCTGAATGACACAGAACCTGCTCATGCTGTGCTTAATTTTTAAATGTCTTTGTGCATTTTATGTATTTATTAATTTGCTTTTCATTATGTTAATTGTTTCCTTTTACTTGATAATCGTTCATAAAGGATTGCCTCAGGGAGACAACATGGTTTTCTTCATTAAAACCTGTTAATTTCCAAAGTGTCTGTCTTATTTCAGCCTTGCCATAGATTTAAATCTGTTTAAGTGTGACTCACCCACGCAGCCCACTCCAGTGGGGTTGAGCTCAAAGTCAGCTGGGCAGTTACACAGGTAGTTCCCTGGAGTGTTCACACACAGCCCGTTGATGCAGTTCACAGGGTCCGCACACTCGTTGATGTCTGCGGTGCACAGTGACACACACAAGCTCAGCAACACACACCTTTTCTGAAATGTATGAACTTCGCAGTTTATATGCTGATGTGAGTACAGAAACCATAAATATGTTTTTTTCCACTTTTAATTATTTAAAATCTTGTTTATGTAACAAACTAACTGAGGGTAACTCGTAGGTAAGTTGTACTAAGACTGAGAATTGAAAGAAATAAACAGATGGCTTAAGTAGATACATCTTTGGTCTTTGCATATCTTGGATATCTTTGGTCAAAACATTTTTGAATGGTAATACGATCCATGAATGAAGGATGTTATTGTCAAGGAAACTCAGCCAAACTACGGAAATCTGTTCTGTGTCTGAACTCAGTGATTTTAGAGCTACAGTTACAGAAGTGCTACACTGACCAGTGCAGTTTCCTCCGCTGCGGTCCAGCTCGTAACCATCATCGCACACACAGCGGAACATCCCTGGAAGGTTCTGGCACGTTCCAAACACACAGATGTTCTGGAAATTACACTCATCGATGTCTGTGGCAAAGGCGACAGAGAGAGAGAGAGAGAGAGAGAGAGAACATTTTAGTTACACTACCTGGATGAAAAAAGGACAGTAAAAAGGAGAGAATAACATGTGACAGAATGAGTGCAGCACCTTGACAGGCCTTGCTGTCTTCTGTAGGAGTGAAGCCCATCTCACACTCGCAGCGGTAGCCACCTGGAGCATTCAGACACTGGCCATTCTCACACAGGTTCACGTTGTCCGCACACTCATCCATGTCTGAAAAAGAAAGGACAAGTGCATTTTAAACGTACTGTGCACGAAGCTCACTATACACACAGTAGCTAGTATTCAATTAAGATTTATTATATTATAAAAACTTCAGCAGTCTTACCTGAGCAGGAAAATCCGTCTCCATTGAAGCCCTCCTTGCATGTACACCTATAGGATCCTGGTGTGTTGACGCAGTCTGCATTGGGGTTGCAGTTGTGGTCCTCTGCAGAACACTCATCCTGATCTGCAGGAAGATGGAGAGGAAAATGTGAGAAAAAAACAAACTTAAAGGCAGAACTAAATCAGAACAGTCAAAAAAATCTAATATTCTTGAGTACAATTTTGTTCGTTTATTTTGTCTTAAAAGCTTGTATTGCAACATAAAACTATCTGGTGTACAAACCACATCGCAGCCGAGATATTCAGGATATGTACTCACCCACACATTTGATGCCGTCTCCCACCCAGCCATCTCGACAGCGACATTTAAAGCTTCCAGGCACATTGATGCAGGCCGCATGCATGTCGCAATTATGAGCCCCGATCTCACACTCATCAACATCTGGAGAGATTTGGAGATCGATTAGCAAATAGACAGGCAGTAACAGGCATTTTTGTACTGGCTATTTCCCTTTGAACATTAAATAAACAGCAAAAAAGAATATAAAGAATATTGCAGCGTTAGAGTTTTTAGGTAAAATGTTCTTGTATTAATGGTATGCAAAGAGAGGTGAAAATCTTGCTTTTTTGCCTAGCAGATAGTTTTTAATTATATAAGTAGTGAGTCATGAATAAATTATCATTTAAAAAAATGTAGACCTGGAAATACTGTATGCATGGGTGAACTGTCTCAGCACTCGACTCAGATATGGACACACACAGGCCCAGACCTCCCAGAGACAGCTCAGCCCCTGATGTTTGTGTCAGTGTGTGTGTCGGTGTGTGTGTGTACCTGTGCAGCCCGTGGATCCCTTCTTGACAAAGTATCCCAGCTGACAGTGGCAGATGAAAGAGCCTTTGGTGTTCTCGCAGTCGCCGTGGAGACAGATGTTTGGGTTCAAGTCACACTCGTTCACATCTGGGCAGACAGGGATACACAGATACTCAGATACACAGATAATATGTGAATGTTTTGGCCTTTCGAGATTACAGTGATAGAAAATGAGACTGACAGAGAAAGTCCCATAGATCAGGTCAGAGAGGCTGAATTAATCAGTTAATGTGGCAGACAGAAAAACTAGTTAAAAATAAAAGGGAGGGAAAGAGATTTAAACGTATACATGTGTAAAATGAGAGAAATTGCAGCTGAAGTATTGATTTTCCTCTCACCGATACACGTCCTCATGTCCATAGAAGCCATGAAGCCATCGTAACACAGACAGCGGTATTCCCCGGGAATGTTGGTACACTGGCCTCCGTCACAGATGTCTGGAGTCTCCTCGCACTCATCAATATCTAATAGACACAGCAGAAATACATTTCAGTATGCTGTAGGTGGCGTTTTTTATTTTCATTGGGAAAACTTTAGTTTCTGGCTTAAAAATACAGATATACTGTACATGACCAGTGTTTTATTACCGGAACAGGTCCTGAGGTCAGGCATGAGAGCGTAGCCCTCACTACAGCTGCACTCGTAGCTGCCTTCTGAGTTGGTACAGTGGGTTTCACAGCCTCCGTTCATAATGGTACATTCATCAATATCTGCAAAGAAAGGTCACAATTACAGTTTAGGCATCCAGTTCACATTATATTAGAATTACATAGGTAAAGTGTGTGTAAATGATTCAGAACACAAAAAGATCAGTTCATTTAATTTCCCAATTATCCAACATTTGTGTACATGGTGTTCCACTCACCAACGCAGCCCTGTCGGTCTGGTGTGGCCTGGTAGCCGGTGTCACAGGAACACTGGTAGGTTCCCGGCATGTTGACACACTGGCCATTCTTGCACAAGTTGTCACTCAGCTGGCACTCATTCACATCTGACAGGACCAGCAAACAAGTATAGAGAATTAGACATTATTTACAATGTACTGTACTTCAGGGTCGTATTGAATAATAATTATAACTTTAGTTTATAGAAATGAGAAGATCCAGAATAGAAAAGCTCAACAACAAAAAACATTTTTATTGTGTGAAACTAGTTATTCAGGGCTTGACTGAGGTTTTCAAGTGTATCAGCTTTGATATATAACAGCTACTGAGCCTGTGTGTGAATGCATATACAGTCGGTGTGCTGTATGATGTATGATCCACCTTCACAAGCAGATCCATCGGTGCTGAGGGAGTGTCCGGTGGGACATTCACACTCATAACTGCCCTCTGTGTTCAGGCAGGTTCCTCCACGACACAACAGGGGGTTTCTCTCACACTCATCAATATCTGTCAGCAGAGAGGAGGAGAGGGAAGAAGGAGGAAGACAGAAGAAAGGAGGAAAAGATGAAGAAAAAGAAGAAAAGAAAGAACATGGACGTAATAGAAAGATTAAGTTATTTGCCAAACTGGGCTATGATTTCACATTGCGGAATGAATTCAAACAGAGAGTATCATTTGAAATTGTGTAATTGTGTGTGTGAATTTGTTTCTAACTTACCCATGCAGTTCTTCATCATCATGAAGCCGCTCTCATAGCCCTCGAAACATTCACACTCAAAGCTGCCAGGTGTGTTGACACAAGCACCGTGGCCACACAAGTCCGGTGAGATACGGCACTCATCAATGTCTGAAACAGAAAGACATTAAAAAGGAAGACTCACTAACTGCTTACTTAGTGTGATAGAAATGTTTAAATAAAATAAAATAAAATAAAATAAAATAAATCTGACTCCCTCTGCTGCTTTCTCATACCTGTGCAGTTCCTCTCTTCTGCGGTCAGAGCGAAGCCGTTGTTGCAGCGACATTTGAAACTGCCAATGGTGTTTCTGCAATTTCCATGAGTACACAGACCCTGGAACACTTTACACTCATTTACATCTGGGGAGAAAGATTTAAAATTTATATCACAGAGATGCCAAAATATTTCAGTCAGTGTATTTACTGTGTACATGTTTATTTGACAGAACTATCCAGATTCATTAAGATTGGCATTGGAGTTGGCATTAAAAACAACCTCGTCAAAGCTACAAAAAAAACTGAATATAATTTGACCATTTTTTTGACCATTACAGATTGAACTTTATTCTCTGGCCAGCTTTCCCCTCTGAATAGCATGGCAGTCTGATTCGGTCACTTTGGTGATACAGGGTTCTACCAAACAAATGTACACGCTCATGGTGTCACAAAGCACTATGGATAAAAATCTCCACAATCAGTGACTTGAAAACCATTGGTACCTTTGTAGAATGGCCTGCCAGTCAGAATATCTCCTCTGTTGGCGAAGCCATGCCCTCTGGGACAGATGGCTCTGTACTCAGGTGAGCTTGGTTTGGGACACTCCTCGCAGTCGATACCCCAGGCAGCACCCACTGAACAGCAGCACATGTCCACACGGTATCTTCCTGGCAACGGCTCGCCACACTCATCCTCGTGCCACTTCAGGTAGCACTGCTCACTACGCATATCTAGAAATGATACAAAGTTAGAAAATCAGAAAACAAAGTCACCTCTGTTTCTGAGTTTTGCCGTAATAGTGCAGTGACATGATTGCCACTGCAAATAACGGTGTCATTGGATGGGATGTCTGATTTCTTTGTCCTCTTACCCACACAAGTGCGTCCAGTACTGTCCAAGGTGAGACCCTCAGCACACTCGCAGCGGAACGAGCCTTGGGTGTTCATGCACCGGCCATTTGTACACACTCCAGGGAATACCTCACACTCATTAATGTCTACAGGGAGCGGGACATTTTAAGAACCATGGTTACAAGGTGAAACACACACAAACGTGCACACATTTGTTTTTAAAAGAAATCTACAGCCAGAACATTGAGGCACATTACAAGGACAAAAAGATAAAAAAAAAATGTCATGGTCATCAATGTTGGATGAAGGGAGTGCTGCAGGTTTGTCACCGTTCATTAACTTATCAAATGTTCTTACCTTCACACACAAGGCCCTTCATACGAGCAAACCCTCGAGAGCAGGCGGTGTCTAAAGGACACGTGAGAAGATTGAGAGATGTATTAAAAAGACATTTTATGTATGAACACTGTGTGTAGAGTATGTATGCATACATTGGTTTACCAAAAATTCAGGGAAACATTGGCCTTTGATTAAAATTTCATATTGGTCCAGTTATGGTGTCCACAATATGATGGTACTTTCTTCTTAACCAAAGCAGCCCAAAAAGTTTTTTCATTTTGATCATGTATTAATAATGTATAAATCATGTACATAAGTAAGTACAATGTGTTCATAATAGAACTTCAAAACCTTCAGTGGTGAATTTGGTTGTTTAACAATCATCTAAATGCAGTTTCAGAGGCCATAATTCCTTGACCTCAACTCTGGACGACTACTTAAACCTACACAAAACATTAGCAGCATGTATGTGTGTGTGAGCTGACCGATCTCGCAGGGTTCACAGGGGCTGCCCCAGGCAGCTCCCAGTGTGGAGCAGCACTCAGACTTCAGTGTGGCTCCGTTGATGTTGACCTCGCAGCGGCCGTTTTGTATCGTCAGCCAGCACGTACTCTTCATACTGTCTGTGGAGCCGAAGTAACAACAGAGAAGACCTCACTATACAGTAGATACCCTGTGAGGTTTTCCTGTAAACAGTTAACATTCAGTGTTTCTCATCAAAACACATTGTGTGTATCCTTCAGGCCTAACAAATGTTTCTTTGTTTATTTCTTCAAAAAAAATTGATGTTGAATTTTCTTGTGCATTTGCTAGTAGAGCACAAGACACAAACAAAACCGTTATCTGCTCATCCAACATTACAACAGCACCACTAGCTGTCAAAATGTCAAAATCTCCACATGGTACCTTGAACTATGGCAACAAAATACACCACAAAAACAATCAACATGTCACTTTCAATGCTCCTTACTGCCTTAAAACTTGTGTCTTTGGCTGCACACTGCTCAGTAAAGCCCTTGCATAATAACATTTAATCCTATGCTATTGCACGCCTAATGAACTGAAAAAGAGGACACTCATAATAGTGACACCTTTTCTCCAAAACCACAAGGCCACCCAAACACAAAACCACAATTTACTTTCCCTTTCTTCCCCCGCTGAGTAATGGGCTCTGAAACACAAACCAGAGGAACTTGTAGACCTCTGACAGAGCCAGTTCATGCAATATGTATGAATATTTATTTAATGACTCATTCTTCCTTCCAATAACATCTGAATTCTGTATTAGCATGTAGCTTTTTCAGATTGATTTCCCAAAAGTAACAGTCCTCCAAACAAGTGGAATATTTAACCTCAGCAGAGAGTCTTACATACCATCTGTCACTTTGAATCTGCGGCCTATCTCTATGAAGTAAAGCTATTTCCATGTGTACCAAGGCCATGCATGCAAGTATTTATCTAATAAATCATTTGTATGTGCCATTTTGCCCAACATCTGAGGATGATAATGTCTCTGGATTGCTCCTGGAAACTTGAACCACTTAAGTGTTTGTTTACAAAAGTGGAGAGTAAACCTTGATTAGAATGATTAGACAAAAAGACTCTTGCACCAATTATCTCCCATTGACACCCGTGTCTCAGTGTGTAATGATTATCTCACACGAGCTGTGTATGGGACCCTGCGGTGCTTCTCTAATTTGCGTCAGGGATTTGGGAGGATGGATGATCTTACCCACGCAGATGGTGTTGGTGGAGTCCAGCTTGCTGCCATGAGTGCACTCGCAGTTGAAGGACCCAGCCACGTTGCGACATGCTCCATTGATGCACGGGCTGGAGTCGCATTCGTTGATATCTGAAACATGTGCAAACACACACCTGAGGTCAGGGCTGAGAGGCTCATTCATCTGGACCATCATCACCATTTGGCAGTTACAAACACAATGCGTGTGTCTTCTTTCCATGAGCCACATGTTTACGGGAAACTAAATGCAACACATCTGGTAATAATGTCACCTCATAATGACCTTGATTGTTGGTAAGAACGACAAAATGTGTAGATGCGAGGCAGAGGGAATGCTTGTGTGTGTGTGAGTGCTCACCTTCACAGGTCTCTGAGTCGGGTTTGAAGACATATCCTTTAGGACAGGAGCAGGTGTAGGAGCCTGGGGTGTTTCTGCACAGACCGTTGTCACAAAGCAGGCGGTTCACCAGACACTCATTGATGTCTGCAGGGAGGCGACACAGAAGGCATTGGTTAGTCAATAGTCAGGACATAGAAAACAGTAATCTAAGGTTTATCATATGTCTAATTAGAGGGTTATCATGCAAACCTGCAGTACTGTCCTTTAAAGTGAGTTTATTTAGCTTTTGACTAGAAGAAGTAACACATTTTCTCACATAAAAAAAGTTGAATTAATGACTGATAAAACACACACTTCAGTCATACACTCATTGTTCCTGCAGGGTCTAGCTTGTGGTGGATAACTTTGGAAATATATTGCTGTACAATCCGATGACTATTCTTTGCTTGTGCTGCTGTTTCACTGTCAAACCATTTATCTTTATTTTACACTGTGGCCACTATTAACAGAAAGGTACATCGTTTCTCTTTAAGACAGAAACACGGCTAACTCTGCATGCTTTTAAATCAGACTGGTATTAAAAACATGAAAACAACCCACTCCACTCCGACTCACCGACACAGTTTTTGCCACTGGTGTCCGACTCGTAACCGATGTTACAGATGCAGCGGTAACTTCCTCTCAGGTTCTCACATATGCCGTTCTGACAAATGTCCGGGTCCAGGGCACACTCGTTGATGTCTATGAACAGACAGGTATTATGTAGATAAATACTGATACGAGTGCTTCCTAACAGCGCTGTGGGAACATTCGCATTCATGAACAACATACTCACCTCTACCATCAGCTGTAATGCCAATACCACTGCTGCACACAGCCTGGAACTCAGCTGAAAGATACATGACACACAAAAAAAAAAAACACATTAGAAGACTAATATTTTTTGTTAGGTAACTTTAATAATATTAACCAAGATGTCCAAGAATTGAAACAAGCAGTATCAAGCAAATCAAAGATTTTACCTGAGTTTCTGGAGGGGCAGGGTTGGCAAGGCTCTCCAAAGCCATGTTCAGGGTTGGCACAGCAGCACTCAGACTTGGTCACTGCACCAGGGAACGGCCGTGAGCACGTGCCCATCTTTATGGCGCCGTAGCAGGTGGTCCTCATGTGTGTGTCCACACACACTCTCCCATCTACATCAATCGCCAGGCCTGGAGGGCACTCACAGCGGAAGGAGCCCTCAGAGTTGATGCAGCGGCCATTCATACAAATGCCAGGTGTCAGACACTCATCAATGTCTGAGGAGGAGGGTGCACATGTACATGTCAGCTTCAGTTTATGGCAGATGTGTCTACAAAATGGTCTATTTCAATTAGTAAATTAAAGGAGAATTCCTCCAGGAATTACGTATGAGGATCAATCTAATGGTGAGTTTTTTTATTATTATTCCAGATGTTTAACATACAATAGGTACATAAAACTGTCAAGAAATATATAATTATGAAAAAACAATAGAAATCAAAGAGAGCTTGATAAGGAGTCAGATCATGGAGAGTTGGCATTATCTAGATTGATATGTGTATTCGGGATATGCACCTGTGCTGTCTGTGTTATGGTGTTACTGCAATGGAATGGCAGCTACTCTTGAAGCTATCTATCTATTTCTGGACTGTACATAATAGCACATTGGTAATGTTTCAAAAGTCTAAAACAAAACTGTGCACAAATTGGTTCCACAAGGGATCTGCATGATTTCAAAGAACACCAAATCTGTCAACACTGTTTTGAAGCAACCTGCTTGGACCAAGACTTGAGGTCTCTGTTTGTACTTAATAAATCATACATACCAGTGCAGTAGCGTCCGTTAGGTGCTAAAGCAAAGCCAGGCTTGCAGATACACTTAAAGCTGCCGTCCTCATTGATACACATGCCATTGAGACACATGTTGGTGGTGGCACACTCGTCGTGGTCTGAAGGGAGACAAGAAAAATTCAGGTTAAGTGTATAAAGGTGAAAGTTCATGCGAGGCTCGGCCTGTTTCTGTGTTGGCTCCTTACCAATGCAGTTCTTTCCATCAGGAGTGAGCTCAAAGCCAGCATTGCAGATACACTGAAAGCTGCCTTCTGTGTTGACACAGCGCCCATTGCGACACATCACTCCATTCACAATACACTCATCAATATCTAAAGAGAGAAGGAAGAGGGAAGATGGGTGAGGCTTAGTTTGTTGTATTTTCACCACTAGTCATACTAAACTAAGCTCCAAAACTTTAGGGAAATGTGTTAACACTACTTCAGTGATACATATGTACAAAATGTATGAAAATCTCTGGGAACTGTTATAGTAATATAGTTTGTCAGCACAGTCAGATATACCATTGCAGGCTTGTTTGGTAGGGGTTCCCTGGTAGCCCTCATGGCACTTGCAGTGGTACGATCCAGGTGTGTTGACACAGTCCCCATTGATACATGGATTACTCACACACTCATCCACATCTGGGGAGAAAAAAACACAACAAAAAACCGTGACCTATCGTGAACATGATTCACACTTTAGCAGATTTCTCCTGCAAGCATCAATCTACACTTTTAAGTATTTAGTTCCTTAAATCGGCAGAAGATGGCAGTGCAGTGCATGCAATTAACTGTGGGACAGTCAGATGGTAAATGTCTCTGCCTAGATGGCTCTTTTAAGGGTATAGAGAACTGACTGCATACTACTGCACGAACGCTTACACAGTATACAGTGTGTGTGAGCATGTTTCTTACCAATACATTCCCCGCGGACGTCCTGTCTGTAGCCCATGTTGCACTCGCAGCGGTAACTTGTGGGTGTGGGAATGCAGCGTCCATTTAGACACAGGTTGGTGAAATGCTTGCACACGTCAATGGTGTCGTTCACAGAAACCGTGCCTGAGAATACACAACAGAGACATTAACAAAACACAGCAGACAAACAAAAATACAACATGGAAATACAACTTATCCAGATCAAGTTACAACTCTAGTAATGAGCCCTTTTTATCTAGTGCCATTTAACAGACTTATTCAGATCCACAAAGCGGCTCACCTATATGTTGGTGGGTCAGGGGTCCTCCTCCATTGCCTCCAAAACTTCCTCCATTATTTCCAAAGCTCCCTCCGTTGCTACCGACGTTGCCGCCGATGCCTCCATTACCGTTGCCATTAGGTACACTGGGGAACTTGTAACCATAGTTGAACCCATTGCCGTTGCTGTTGGGGAAGTGTCCGTTTGGGTAGCCATGAGGGAAACCGTGTCCTTGGGGAACACCCACAATACACAGACGCCTGAACTGGTCTACAAGAGAAACAGAGATCACAGGGAACAAGTCAGTGGATGCATTTTACTGTAGGTTAAGGTTAATGTGTTACGTCATTTGTGCCAACAAAGATTTATAAGAACAAATATTACAGTAATTCAGACTCTAAAGCTCTTTGGATCACCCTGACGACTAAAAGTTTTAAAGTGTATACACTTGAAATGTACTCACTGTTTCCTGGAATTGCAAAATTCACAACGGCCATTGCACTTTGCAAAAAATTTTGATGTTCTTTTGTTGAAGTTTGTTATTAAGTTGACCGTCTAACTGTAAGAGTTTTGTTGGTTTCAGATATGTTTTGACTGGACCAAAGCCTGATCAAGTAATAAGAGAAAAATATGCACGCATAATGATGTACTCCACTCTGCTTTAGGATGTAGTTACAATGAGTCTAGCATATTATCTAATTGTATGTTTGATTATATGCTGGTATTGTATGTATGTATTCGTGTATGAATGTCTATGTCTGTACAGTATACATGTTTTTATGTATGAATGTTCTTCACTTAGTCAAAATAAATCCAACACACACACACACACACACATCTTATTTTGGCAGTGCCAGTGAAAGAAGATCAGTAACAGATTAGTTATGGATCACATGGTCTCATGCAGAGGAAGATTTTTTTCTGAATTCCAGCTTGACTGAAGAGATAATGGGTCATTATCTTCACATAAATGTTTTCCATATTTCTCTATTTGTGCTCATGGCATCATGCTCATCAGTTTGAGTGGATGCTCTTCCCTCTGTCACACACGCAAACTAAAAGCTCTCTCTATTGGCGTCAGTCTTGTCTAGTTTAACATTACTGTTTTAAACTTATTTGGCTTGTGAAACATTTACGCCATCATGGCTTTATTTACTGCCTCTGTTAATGCCAAGTCATAGACAATCTATTGTGGAGACAGTTTTTTGTCAGCAGAGGAAGAACGTGATGGATGTTCTCTCTTGATTGCAAGCTCATATCCATCACGTTGGGATCAGCTAACACAGATGTTGTTAGAACCATTTGTGGTTGACAAAAACTGGAATGTGGGATTTGCATGCATCCTCTGTTTATGTGAGTCTTGTTTCCATGTGTACTCACCAGACCCCCTGACAGGGCACATCTCAGGAATCTGTCCCAAAGCCCAGCAGCGTCCTGCGTCACAACAACACTGCATCTTGGTGTACTGACCACTCATATCCCCAGCACAGCGGCCATTAGCCAGAGCAGAGAAACAGGTGCCCACACGTTGATCTGAAGGAGGAGAAGATGAATTAACAGAATTAGAAAACTGAGCAGGGAGCAACATAAGTTACAGCTCAAAAGGTCATTACAACTGTAGTATAATAAAAAGGTACACATGGCTGATGTATTTTTCATGTATTTTATTATGTTTTATGTATTTTAAGTTTTGGGGATTCTATGTTTCCCCTGACTGTGAGAGACAAATATAACTTCATGGAATACAAAGTTAAAGTTAAGGCTGAAACTTTGTTATTCAATCATTTAAGATGTAAACTTTACTGTATGGACATATAAAAGCAAAAGTACACATAAATAACACAATATATGTATAAAAAAATGTTTAAACTCACAGTTGTGTACATAAAGTCATTAAACCAAAAAGGTAATGTACAACAGTCACTTAGATTTGCTACACTTTTAACCAAATAAAATCTTAAAGAGTAACAGGTGCAAAAGAGCACACCAAACAACTCCCGTCAGTGATGCTGGGTATTGTCAAAGGTACAACAGACTTTCAACCAGAGAGGGAAGTGAAAGACTGCTATTGTTCCCGGTGTTAAGTTACTCCTTAAATGCAGGGCTTCAGGTAACAAATTTTAGCTCTTTTTCCACCACTGACACTGCATTATATGTGTGAACAGGTTACAAGTAATCACCGCTTCCAAAACAGCAGTGCTGTAAGTCAGAGTGCTGGTCTGGCCTTTCCATGGTGGCTGGGGAGGAAGCTTCTTTATGGGCTGGCAGTGGGAAAGGTTGCCTGGGGTCTCGACTGACTGCAGGAATCTGAAGGGCCTCCAAAGGGGGGTCTTATTGGTTACAGTTTTCCAGGTCAGGGTCAATGGGGTAGGAGAGGGGGCTGGGGTTCAAAGAGTGTGTGTGAGTAAATGGAGAAGAAGACATGGGGTTTCTGGGTATTTAAGGAAAATACCAAGAGAGGGAAAAGTGAGTGAGAGAACGCATGTGTATTATTTTAGAAAGTAGACAACATATGTGAAAGAGAATTTTAAGTGCATCTACAGAAAAAAGGGGAGAAAAAAGAAAAGCAGAGTGAAGTGAAAGAGGAGGGAGGAGCAGAAGTCGATTAACTCACTAATGAGCCAGCAGTCTGGAATTAATCAGTTCCATGTGGAGCAATTCATGCCAATTAGATAGAACATGAGGGGCTGCGCTGTGTCTGGGAGCACATACAGTACAGCACACACACATTTACATGCAATTACACATACAGATATGCATTCCCATACACAACTACTGGCACGTACACAAGACATGCATAAATACACGCCCATACGCTTGTACAAACGCAGAAATGTACACAAATATACACAAACTAAAAAACATCCCATAGGAATGGCCGAGCTGGAGGGCGGGTGGAGGAGAGGGGGGAGCGGGGGGAGGGGGGAGGGGTTTGCTGATGAGGATGATGATGACTTAAATTGGATCCAGACCGTGGTTTGCTCGCTAGTGTTGCTCCACTACACAAGCATATGCTTTCATTTGGTGAGGTGTTTTTACAGACTGACTGACTGGACAGGTCTTCTGTTTTTTTCAAGCTTCCACCGTGTGACAGGGCATTAGGCTCTGATTACTGTCAGGCCCCCCCAACAACTCCCACTGGCCTACTTCACCACGGTACAGTACATCCCAGGAAACACAGGCCAATACACCTAGAGCCACATAGTACAGCCTCCAGATAAAAACAATTTACTCTCTTTCATTCACCACAAAAAAGGCAAAACGATCAAACAGTATGGGAATGTAATCAAACAGTGTCAGTCATGTACAAGCAGAGTTGATATATATATATATGATATATGTCTTTCCAAGCCCAGGTCTGTGTCTAAGTCTGACTTTGAATCACTGGTTTGGAACATCCAAAAGATAGATTGGACCTGACCTGGTCTAGTTTGATTTTATTTGGGTTTACTTATCTCTGCCTCTGTCTCCTCCCAGTGTAGCCTTGTCAATTTTGGAAGTCGGACAGAGACGGAGGAAGGATTTATGGGGGTTGTGTCTGGCACCTGTTTTATTTGCGCTCTCGTTTTTTCTCTTTCCCTTCGGCAGGCTGCAGAAGAGCAACTGGAAACCACAACTGAAAGAAGTGAGGTGCGGGATCCAGATGTCAGAGGATGGGAGGAACGAAAAGGCCCAAGAGGAAACGATAAGATAGATAAGGAGGATGAGAGTGCGAGAATGCTTCAGTTTTGGGTGATAAAGAGTTAAAAAAGAAAAAAAAAGCCAGCTAGAGGAGACGGACCAAGAGCAAAGACTGAAACGGAGATGGAAACATGCACAGTTCCAAAGTAAACAGATTTACAGGGGAATTAATGTAAATCACTGAGCTGTTAGCTGAGGAGAAAGAGAGAAATATATAGAGAGAGTAACATACAGTTTCTATCTCTTCAAGGCAAAGTAAAAGAAAGGCCATGACAGTGGAAAGAGAGAAAAGATATGGACACGTATAAAGGTAGACAGATGGAGAACTTTGGGGTTTGGGTGATTGGAGCACTGTGTCAATGTGCGATTCAGTTTTTCCACACACACAGACACACCAGGCTGCCAGTTCGTACTTTATTTCTAATTATCCTGATTATCTTTCACTCCTCACTCCAATGCCTCACCTGTTTGTTTAGGAATACACAACCAATTTTTTGTCACCTCTTCATCTTATTTTTCCTCTTTTGAAATGAGATGCTGAACAATCACAGAGTGGTGTAGTATAATATTGGCCTTATACTGTAGTGTGTATTGGTTCCACCGTGCTGAAGGTAGTGGTACCATCTTTTGTTTTCCTCTTTCCTCTTTCTCCTCTTTGTTTTCCCTTAAACAACACCATGTGGCTGTTACACTGAAGGTAAACAATCCACCGAATGACACGTAAGCTCACACACTACCTGTGAGATCAGCCCCTGCCCTGTTTGTTCATGTGCACGTGGGGGCACATGTGAGAATCTGGGCATTGTCTTTCTTGGTGTTTTCGACCAATTTCCCCTCGAACTGTTTCCAAAATAAAAACAGAGAGGCTACATTTTTTCTGCAGATGATGGAGGCTGGATTTCATGAAAACTAAAAAATAACTAATAAATGATGAGAATAAATAAATGAAACATGGAACTGGGAGGAAACAATAACTGCAATTTAACTTTGCTTTTATTTGAGGCGAGTTGAGCTGGGCATGTGATGCTGATTGGGTGAAACAGACACTGAGCTGTCCATTTTGGGGCTGAATCTTGAACTAATATATCAACACCTGGTTGTGTTTCACTGTGGCTGCCATGAGGGGTGAGGACTGCAGGAATACATTAACACCTGGTCCTGTTTCATGGGACATGTCAGTGAAGTATGCACTGTATGTGTGTCAGGGTGTGTTTGAATGAGTCACAGGGGCACTAACATTAGAGTAGATTAATGCTGTCAAGGCCAAATAGTGCGTGCAAGAGTGTTTGTGTGCACATGGTGACCACAAGTCTGCAGGCCAGCTTGACTCATCAGAACTCCACTTGCAGGAAGTAGTGATGGAGGGAGGGAAGTTACCGGCCAGATGTAAAGCTTTTAGCTAGCCAGGGGGTGAGGAAATCCACAAATGAGCAAGAGAAATGTTGGTAGTGTGTGTGTGTGTGTGTGTGTGTCTAGGGTGTGTGTGTGTGTGTGTGTGTGTGCGTGTATGTGCGTGAAACTCACCCACACATCTGGAGCCATCTGTGCTGGAGATGTAGCCTCGTGGACAGGTGCAGACGTAGCTACCAGCAGTGTTGGTGCATTCTCCTCCATCACACACACCAGTGATGGTGCTGCATTCATCAATATCTGAAATGCACACACAAACATACAGTTAGATAATAAAAACCTCAGTTCACCGCACATCTGTCGAGTTTGCCTCACGCCAGCTCAGAAACTTTCCTCAATACTCTTTTTTGTTTGTAAATTTCTTTGTTTGGAGAGATGCAGTAGTACGCTGCAGTAAAAGTTTATTGCACTGGAGCAACAGTTTGTCCAAGAGGAAAAATTAAGCAAACCAAATGGATCAGCAGTCTACCAGAGGAATTACTTCACATCTGGTGTGTTCAGGCTGAAACTCAAGCTTGTGAGCCATAACGTGTAAATGACAGGACCAATACGACAGTATAAACTACTGTAAACTACTGAAAAGTGACATTGAATTCCTTGTCGATATGTAATGTATTTTACTTGGTATTTTATCAGATATTATTATTTAAAGTACAGTATCATAAAAAAGTATACTTTTGGTATTAGTACAGCGATCGAGTATCACATCGGTCTGGTATCAAAGAATTTTAAATGATACCCAGCTTTATCAATGGGTATAAGAGAAAGAAATCACATACAAGTGCAGGGAAATTATTCTAGTCACAAGGAACCCTGCAACGTTATAAGGCAAAACACATGTACTGGTATGTATACTGCTCAGCATTTGACTTGATTATATGTGCAAATGAGGTATCTACAACTTATTCCAATCTACTAAAGTCTCCAGGTTAAAGTGAATAAGCTGACCTTATTTAACCATGCCATGGTCTAACTCAGAAATATGTATGCCTGAGAGTACCTAGGCACGGTGTTTGGCACGGCCTACCTTGTGGTGCACTTTATGACGCATTAAGTTGTATTATTCAGTGAGAAGGGGCCTCATTGACAGGGGTACCCAAAGTAAAGTTCCAGAAGGTATTGGGTTTTTATGATGTGTCACGCTTATTTATACGCATACATAATTACTGCACCACTGCAGGGCATAATTACAGCATTAGTGCAGACGTGGTGCGTGCGGTATTGTGTGTGTGCCCTACGCGTTTAGCTGGAAAAGTGAAGGGTGTGTTAGTGTTTGTCTTTCTAGGAGTAAAGAGCATGTAACTTAAATCCATGTGTGTGCTTTTTTTTTTTTTTTTTTTGGTGTGTATGTGTGGATGTGCGTAGTGACGCCTGCCGTGGGAAGCTAAGAGGCTGTTCTTCCCCTGCTGACTCCTGTCTGACAGCAGTGGCAGAAGGCCTAGGTGAGGCTGTAAAAGCCCAGCCAAATAAACCTTGTGTCAGCAGCAGCAACAGCACGCCAGACATTACGCTCCACACAGACGTAGCGCTGTGGGACTGACTGTGTGTGTGGAGGGAAATGTGTGTCACCTGGATAAATGTCTACAAACTGAGCCGTTAAATTCGCCATGAGGCAATTTGTGATTTTGGGATCTGTAAGTACATAATTTGACATGTGTAACTGTGTGTACATATTTGGAACACTCATAAATATGAGAAAAGCTTGAGATAAAGTATGTGTGTAATTGAATCAGTTTTCATTGTTTCATCTAATCTACTGTCTGTGTGTATTTTTACAGAGTGAGTGCGTGAGAATGTACAAGTGTCAGAGCAACAGGGAGGTCCGTGTGTGTAATGAGAAAGTGTCCCAGATGCTGTAAGTGTTTCTTTGTTCAGAACTAACAGCTGGTTTTAAGCCAAATGACTGTATTTGTGGAAAGAAAATGGAAGGAGTAGCAGAAAAAGCAGAACGAGGAGGAGGGGGAAAAGGGAGACTGTTAAGCAGAGTTTGAACTAAAAGCAGG
This sequence comes from Lateolabrax maculatus, assembly GCA_031216445.1. NCBI lineage: Eukaryota > Metazoa > Chordata > Actinopteri > Acropomatiformes > Lateolabracidae > Lateolabrax > Lateolabrax maculatus. The sequence continues at coordinate 13,828,244 of CM062196.1, forward strand.
CCATAAAACCAGGTACCTTGTTGTGCCCAAAGCGATCAGACACCCATGACATCTTAACTGCAGTTCATTTTAACTGCTCCAAAACCTCACTAATTTCACTGTGAAAGCTCTCAGTGAGGCTGTTTGTGCATTAGCTAGAAGGGCATTGCAATAAAAACCTTCCCCAAAGGACCTGGTCTGATTGTTTGTGAGATTTCACTAAACATGGGTTTCCTGCCGATGCATGACTTAACACACACGTCACAACTGTTCTTTTGTTTTTACAAGCTTTACAAACAGTGAACATTTCTTCTCACTCTGCATAGGTCAAACGAAAGATTTGCATGATAGATCTAATAATCAACACCAGAGCTCACATCAGTTTATTTTTCAACTGAAAAGCAAAGAAAAAAATGTTGATTATTGGAAAGTCTTTTCACTTTTTCCAACATTATTTATAACAACGTTATTTGTTGTTAGTTGTGATCACATTTGCTGAACACTGTATATAAAGTGGTGGAAAGAGGCAGAGTGTGTGTCCTTTGAGATACAAATCTCTCACACTCGTGTAACCCTCAGGGTCTCCAAGAACCTACTGCTTTTACTCTCTCTCTCCCTCTATCTCGTCAATCACCACATAATCATCCGCAGCTAGTTTTGTTCAATATAGTGAAAAAAATGTAACTAGAAAAATTTGGTGACTAGGGAGGGGGAAGGAAGGTTACAGGACTTTCTAATCCTGAGCTCCTGCTGTGCTTTTACCTTGTCTCGGTGTCCTTGTGTTGTGTGGAGTATAACTGCTCAGCCCTCTCTGTGCTTTATGGTACCAGCTGGAATGTGGCTCCGACACCACACCCTAATGTCTTTAAATCAGTGCTCAGCATCTCTCTGGAAGCGTTCATTCTCTCCTTACTGTAAGTCCTGGAACCGTTGGCCAAAACCACAACTGTAACTGGGAATTTAGTGAACTCATCCTCCCTGTTTCCTCCTTTATTCACTGCGATATAAATCACTTTTTGTGTGTGTGTCATGGTAATTGCTTTTCATGAATCTGAAAGTGAAAACTCTTTCAGCAACTATAAACTGTTGTATTTTGTATCTGGTGCTGCCATGAGCCATGCAACATGTTAATAAAATAAGAATTTAGACAATAATTCATACACTGATACACTACGATAGCCAGTTCAGCCTTGGTTTTGTTTAGTAGAATAGATGTCATCTGGCTGGAACAGTTTAAGAGCTTTCTGTAATCCCCCTAAAAGACTAAGAACACATCGGTTTCAGTCCAAGAGACATAACCCCTGGCTGGGTAACTATCACACTGTTTAGCATGGGCATTGTTTAAATTCCACCCAATCAACACATTGTAATTTGAATCCACTCTGCATGTGTGTTTCCATGTGAATGTGTGTGTTTATGTGTGAACATGTCGTCACTTTTTAAACACCTGTAGAGATTTGTGAACTGATCCCAGCAAACCCACAGTTATCATAAAGTGCACGGCACATGACCGTCTCACCATCAACTCAATAAAATATAAGTTAAGGTCCACTGAATTCTTTTGGATTGGCGATAAATTAACATACTCATGTACTCTGCATTCAAGTAAAGTTGATATATTTTGCAAGGCTTTGTCAATTATGACATTTTGAAAAATTTGCTTGAAGTTATTAGTCTTCAGTATTTAAGTTAGAGCTGAGGAATATGTCGGACTGTTGCACTCACTGCTACAACCTAGAGTATTAACACTTAATTGATTCCTACATTCCTCTTTTTTCCTCCTCTATAAAGAAGTTATCAGCTACAGATCAGCAACCTTGACCCAGAAGGGAATTTATGTCTTGCTCAAGGACACTTCAGCAAGACCGATGCGGCTGTCTTCCTGCTTACTTCAACACACGACTGCCACTTTCTTGTAAGAAGTGTGTTTGAAACCCAGTTCACACTGCGCTGCTTTATCCATCTTATTATTTCCCCAGTCACTCATCGTCTGGCAATTTAGACAATAATGACAGCACATCAAAGATGTTTATAGACCATGGTCACACAGATGTGATGACCAAGCACTTTTTATATCATGAACATAATATTTTTGGTCCTCATTACGAAGGTTTTTTCATTGTGTTAAATTCACTACTCAGACTCACCTTCACATTTGTGGCTGGTTTCACTCTGACGGTGACCGGCGGGACATTTACACTCATAGGATCCCACAGTGTTGATGCAGTTACCGCCGGCACAAAGACCTGGTACTGCCTGGCACTCGTCCACATCTAAGAGATGAAGAAAGAAGGAAAGACACATGAATTGTTGAGAAGATATACATAAGAACAACGTTTTTTAATGATGACTGGCATCTGCAGAGCATTGGTTTAAGGGATGCAGCGTCCTATGTTAAAACTACAAAAAGGACAAACTTGTGCATTCTATAAAAACATAAAGTTTATATCAGTATATGGTTCAGAGCATGTTTCTGGCACATTTTCTGTCACTAAAAAATTGTTCTAGGTTCTTTTTTTCTACTTTTTTGGGAAGGGAATGAGGTAAAAACGAATAGTAACTTGGCGCCGGCTGCGATGTTTAAGACCACTTCCAGAAAGACCCACTCCAGCACTTGTTTGGACAGGAAATTACTTTTTAAACGTACGTTTTTCCCAGCATTCAATGTGAGTCACTTTTACCAGTATTTGGGTAATGTCAGTGGGCGGGTTCTTGTAAGAAACTGTTCAAAAACGTTTCAAGAAATGCTGAAAATACTGTCTGGTGTTGAGAAAATATATATGCCAAAGACGAAGAAAGAAAAAAGAAAGCATCTAGCAGCCAACATCCTGATATTGAAGCCTGGAGTGCAAGCCTTACATTTGGATTCATGGTCAGGTGTGCTTTGTACTGCTGCCAGCAAGACGTTGCTCCAGGCTCTGGTGATTAGGTGCCTTTGGTGTGTTTTTGTGTGTGTGTGAGAGAGAAGGAAATACAGTGGAGAGTTAGAGAGAGAGGGGAGAAAAGACAGAAACAGAGATTCAGAGAGAGAAGGAAGTACAGGCAGTGAAAAAGAGAGAAAGAGAGGAAGTATATGAGTCGCAGAGAGATGAGTGATTGACTGGCATACCTCTAACATATAAGCAGCTTGGCAGCAACGTCCAAAAGAAAGGAAGTTGGGGATGTATTACCTTTCTGAGTAACCCTCATAAAAAATGTATACAGGCTTGGTGGATTGAGGTATTCATATATATTATGGAAGACTGTGTTACATACCTTTGACATGTTTGGTATATTTGTGATGTACATAAATAGGTACATACAGTATATTTGCCAGCCACTAGTTATTGTACCTAACTACTTTCTTCATGGCCCTGCTTTTGATATAGTTGTCAATTTTACAATACATAACTGAATGAACGATGAATTTAGTTTGTAAATACTTTCCCTGAACAAAACTTAAGAATAAAGTGAATTTTTAAAACTTTTGAAAAAGCACCTTTTCACGTTGAAGAGGCCATATCCATTACATTGAAATGCTTCTGATATTTTGTCTGACTAACTCAATTTACATACTTTCCCAGCATACCGTACAAATATACAAGGCCCCAAATAAGCATCCTGGAAGAGTTGATGAAAAGATTAATGTGATTTTGGACAGGTCTGTGTCTTCACCTTCGCTATAACTAAAGCCCTTATAATCACTGGTTTGGACAATTTCATGCCAACATAAGGACCAACATTGGATTGCACTTGCCTGGGAACCAGACGAATCTGTGAGCTCATGTTCTTTTTGCTCTGGCAGATACGTCTAGCCCCTCTCTTATTCAGACAGATTTCCCTAGAAATGGTATGTGGTGAGCAAATCACACCCGTTAATGCAATATGAGGCGGGTTTAATATGATGACTGACAGAGGGGAGCCAGGTTGAGGCATATTTGTAAATAACCAAGATGGCTACCGCCGATGTGGAACGTTTCATTAAATGACAGACTGGATGGTAAATTTTCTCTAAAGAACAATAAACAACTGCACTTAAATTTTATGTTTATTAGAAATATGCGTTTGCCATACTTTGGACAGGACGTACCATGTGACAGGACAGTGTTTCGTTGCTCTGATTGGTTGTCTGCATCCGTTGATAACGATGGAAATCGAAAATGAACTGAGAGGTTCCAGACTAATACGCATGTGTGAATTAGTCTGGTGATGCCAGGCTAGGATTGCATCCCTTAACCTGCATAAACACAACTGGGCCACTGCAATGACCAAGTCATTTGCGAACTGGGATATTGACAGGCAATTAAAACTATTCAAGCTTAACAACTATGAATATAAGCCAGAACTTTCTATTGTTAATGATAACAACTCTTGAGTTTGCTATAATCCCCAACTTCCCAGCATAAACACATGAACTAAATGTCCTTGGCTTTGGTACTGTTGAACTGTGGCCAGGTGCAATGAGCATCAGTACAAAAATACTTCAGACAAAAACACAGTCTCCCTCTGTGAAGGCTTCAGCTAGACATCAACCATCACAATCTGCCCAGGGTTGTGCTGGGTGTGTCCATGTGAGAGGACTGAGGCAACAAAGAGCCTGGCTGGGCTAATTTAACAAGGGATACGACCTCCACATGTGTCATATATTGATGCAGTCTTATTGCTTAGTCTGGTCAGGGCCATAGGTTATTAGAGAGGCATGCAGAGAGAGTCTGGTCTGGTCTGAGGGGGTTCTGGGACACCAGAAGCAGGAATGTTGATGAAAGAAGGTCAATCTCAGTTCATATTTCCCTCAATTTTTCACTTATAATCTCCATATCTCACTCTGAACCCATTTAGCCAGAGCTGCTTGATTCTGTTATGTCTGTACTATATCTGTTAAAGGCTGGTTATGGAAAGAAGCGTTATTTTTGTGAGTGAATACTGTGTATAAAATTAATGCTATAATGCTAAGTATCTTTGCTTTGCCTAATACATTCACATTAATAGTCTATTATTCTGATATAATTTGGTGATAGGATGCACTGTGTATGCAACATACCGGTTTAAGCAACGTCAGGATGAGCTAACATTTTGTTTGACTTTAAGACGGACTATAATAGTAATAGTAATATAGTATAATAGTAGTCTGGGAACCAGACGAATCCGCTAGCTCATGTTTTATTTGCTCTGGCAGATACGTCTGGCCCCTCTCCCATTCAAAGTGATTTACTTGGTACTAGACACGCCGTTGTGTCGGGCGAACCAATCACAAGCGGTTATGTAGTATGAGCTGGGTTTCATACGATGACTGACAGAGAGGAGCGCTGTTGAAGCAAATACGGAGCCAATACGGAGCTTTCAACAGACTGGACGGTAAATTTTCTCTAAAAGAAAAACAAACAACTGCACTTAAACTTTATGTTGATAAGAAATATGTGTTTGCCGAACTTATGACAGGACGCACCATACAACAGGACGGCATTTCTTTGCTCTGATTGGTTGTCTCCGCCCGTTGATAACGACCCGTGGGAAACTGAAAATGAACTGAGAGGTTCCAGACTAATACGCATTTGCGAATTGGTCTTGCGATGCCAGACTAGACAAATAGAGCCGAAATACTGACACATAAATAAATAACACCTGAAGCTGTTCACCGTTTACAGGGATATGGGGATGCATGTACGCAGCTTCTGCTGAATGAACCCCTTAACATGAAAATACAAGCTAGTATCCAGCCTACTGTGTATATGCAAACCCCCTTGGTGATGTTAACACTCAGTCGAGGATGTTGTGAGCAGGAATTGCAGCTGAGATGATGACGGATTAAGTGATGGTTACAGTGTTTATTGTGGTGATCCTGCGTGGCTGTGTATGTGTAGTTGAGTTTGTATGTGTGTGTTATGGTTGTCCTCCTTCGTCACAGCGAGAAAAGATCTGCCAGGTGTGTGTACAAGAAAGAGAGAGCGCTCCAATCTGACCTTGGCATGCTCCAGTGCGGATGTTGGGGATGAAGCCTCGCCTGCAGGGGTGCGGCTGGGCGGGGCACTGCTCACAGGGGTGGCCCCACGCTCGACCAATGGTAGCACAGCAGAGGGTTTTAGTGCAGACAATTCCACTGAGCTGGCCCTGACACATCTGGTTGTTTACCTGGGTGAAACATGGCCCAGTCCTGTAGTCTGCAGAGGGAAAGAGGCAAGAATCCTTTGTTAGTTAGTGAGTCATTCATTTCCGAAAAACACATTTAGTGCAGCATTAAATAAATCTAGATGAGTACATAGATGTGACATTTCTTCTTTAGAAGAGAAGGCATGGTTCCTATAATATCTAACAAGCTAAGTCAGTGAGCTTTTCTTTCTTTCTTTCTTTCAACACTTTCACAGTTTCTTTCAACTGAGGAATGGATGTGGAAACAATTTGGCACAGCATTAGAGGATGATTTTTGAGAGATGACTCACTGGACCTTAAACACAGCCTCACTTTAATTGTTTCAAGGGTTTAGTCTTTGGATCAACAATCAGCTTAGGAAGATAAGCATTTACAAGTAGCAGGTTTTACCAGGACTTAAAAAGAAGAAGAAGTATGAGAGTTGGTAGCAACATAAACATAAGTCAGTGCACGCAATTTCAGGCATGTTCTTATTAAACCTGCTCAGATTAAACTGCAAAACACATCCACGCTGTTTCTTTCAGCAGTAACTTAGAAATAGGATTGGAATGACTGCTATGTATTTAGTCTCTGTGATAATAAGTTAACCCATTGGATTGACATACTGAAGCGCATTCCTGCACTTTAACTCGGAGTTGGTGGTGGGCTGAACAGTGGCAGTTTCTGTTTCCATCGATGTGACAGTACAGCCAGCTAATGGCAGTGTGGTCGTCAATAACAATCAACCCGTGACAATCATTCATTCATTCATTCATTTGTGTGACTTTGCAAAAACACGTACGCCGTCACACAACATATGCTGCCAATAACACAAAAGTACCACAAATGACTCATGGAAATCCCAAGACCAATGTGTTAAAATTGCACATCCTACTTTTGGGAAAAGATGGTAACAACAGTGAAGATAAAGTAAAGACAGAGTCATTCAAACAGATGTTGCTAGCAAACACATTAGGAGAACAAAATGTCCCTGTCTCCAGAGATTACCTTGCCTCCTTGCTGCACTGCAGTTTGCCAGTGAAACCATGGCATAATCTCGTTAAATGCACTTCACAAATCAGACACAATGACCTCATGCTGAAACCATTTCAGCAATACGGTGTTCGTCTTTTCAATCACGTACAGCCTAATGATGGCTTCCCTTGTGGGAGAAACCCTTATTAAGTTCTCTGCAGTGGCGCCAAACATAATATAGCCTTCATTAAAAAAGTTGATTGTTAGATTGTCACAGTGGACATGAAAGACAAACTGCATGGTTGGCTAGCCAAGGCTGTGACAGTGAGATGTTGAGAAAGAGAGCGGCCTGCTCAGCTCTGAAGGACAGAATGAGATGTGAAGATAGGAGTCAGTGGTGGATTCCTTCTTTAGACTTATTGGTTCCTTGTGCTACATGAAAGGGGATCACAGAGAACGGGGCAAAGAGTATGAGACGCAGAAAGAAAAAAAAGAGAAAGAGAGAGGAAAGTAAAGTAGGTCAAACTGAGCATGCAGAGTGCAGGTTGGGGCTCACGCCAGTTCTCCCTCTCATCCATCTGTCTTCATTTCTCTTTGCCCTCTTTAGGTCTTCCTGTCTGTCTGCCTTCTATTCTCTCCTTGCCTGCCTATAAGCCGCTATTTGAGCTTCCATCTTCGTTTGGCCTGCTTGGCACAGTAGAGTGGCAACCTATACACCACATGCATTTACTCATGTTGAGTGTAAACACCTGTACGCAAGATATTCCCTGCTTACTCTGCTACAAATTTGAAGACCCAAACCAACCACGCCATAGTCTTTCTCTCAATACAGTTCAAGTTCACTACCCCGTCTCTGACATTCCACACTCACTTAGTGAAGACATAAACTTTTCAAAATGAACACAAATATATAGTTTCAATTTTGAAAAAAAAAAACAATAATTTCGTAAAACTCTGACACAAGTAAATACTGCATTTGTTGGGGACTGTTTTGTGCTGCAAATGAATACACCTTTGGTGTGAGCGCTTGACTAAAAGTAAACTTCAGTGCCCATGTTCAAAGTAATGAAGAAACATGCCAGTGCAACGATGTGTAGTTTTAGTCAAGCAAGTAAGTCTTGTTTTGTGACTAGTTGACTGACAAATTAAACCGAAAACAGTCCAAATGAACAGTAAAGAAGAACAAAAAATGTATTGTGCTTCCAACCCTTGAGTCTTTGATTTTATGAAAGAATCAACAGTGTCCCCTCTTAGAAGAGATTGGACTCGCCCACACTCGTCCAGTAACACTAGACAGTCGCACACAGCAGCCAAGTTCAGCAGTGTATGCATTTGTCCTAAATTAAATATGTATGCATACACATACTTTCTCAAACACTTGTCAACTCTTCTCTCAGTGTTACACACACGGAGAAACAAGAATGCACATATTTGTCTGTGTAAATACACGTGCCTGAAGTAAAACACAGCATCTGTCCGAACTGCAGCGTTGAGCCAAACAAAAGACTGGAGAAGCAATCCCAGCTTTCTTAAAAATCACAAAATAACAAACAGGGAAGAAAGGCAGCCTATCTCACAGTGTGCCAATCAACGTATGTACACCATGTGTTCAGGATTTGATTTGTCCTGTCCATAAATTTGTGTCTGGTATGCACATCTGTATGTTATGCATGTAAATTCAGGGGACACGTGCAAGCATGGGAGCGGGCAGGTTAGGACAAGGGAGCAATTCAGCATCCTGACTCAGTCCTGCGGACAACATTCGGAAGTAATTTTGTCTAATTAGTTTTCAAATTGCTCAATAGATCAAAACCATTCACTAGATCCTCTCTTCTATCCTCTATCCACCCCTTACTCCCTAATCCACCATTAGAAACCTCTGTCTCTCATCCAGACTTCTCCGATTACATTCATAACCTCTATGCTCATAATCAGCACACATCACAATGAATTTTTTTCCTCCGATAATGAGAATGTGTCCACTTTGTGTTAGACTTAATAAAGTTTTCTTATTATTAAAAGTTTATAATGCCTTTACTTTAATTTAATTTAAAAAATATATATATTTTTTATGAAAATCAGCACTTCTAACAAAAACTTCCAGGAATCACTGCCAGTTCTAATCCAACCCTGAGTTTGCTTAAAGCTGCAGATGCACTTGTAACCTTTCACCTAGATCAGTCCACATACATTAGCCAGTTAATATCAGGCAACATTAACGGGATCTGGCCCTTCACATATTGGGATCTTTTTGTAGTGAAGCCAACCATATAAGAATTCAGTTTTGCAGTAAAGCGTGATCTTTCAACAAAGCCTATTAGTCTTTGCTCTGATAAAAGTTGGATTAAAGGAAGATAAAATACTGTAAAGGCTGAGGTGAGAAAATATTCATCCTATCTGGAAAAGATTTTCCCATCAACCCTGTCCAGCTGTGGGATCAGGGAGATGGGACGGGGTGCTGACTTGAGCACTTGAAGGAAAACACAGGGAAAGAGAAATGGCAAAAGAGAAAAGGAAAAATTCCATTTGAGATTCATTAATAACTGTTGAAGTATTTATAAAACTCCCAGGAGGGGAAGTCTGGGAAGATAAGACACTTGAAATATGAGTTGATCACATGGAAATGAAGCTATCATCATTTATACATACTTTGCTATGACAAGAGGTCAACAAGTCAAATGAATAAAGAGAAGAAATATATATATACACACTTGCCTCTGGGTGTACTGTGTGTGTGTGTGTGTGTGTGTGTGTGTGTGTGTGTGTGTGTGTATAAGCATGTGTTTTAAAACCGGATGTCCTCTCTAGACTTTATACAGCTGGAAGATTTGCTCTGAGCCTAAACGTCATGCTGTTACTCACCTGTTGGAAATAGAGAAATTGTGTAATTATACTCTGTGAATGTGTGTGCGAGTACATGTCTGGCGGGTTTTGTGGAATTTCTGATTACATCAAATTGTTTGTATCCATGTGTCCTACCGATGTGGATATAAATAAATGATTCAAATGTGTGGGCTTGTTTGTTTGTGTGTGCATGTGTGTGCATGTGTGTGTGTGTGTCTATGTGTTTGGGAGGTTTATCCCCATCAGAGCCAACCATAGCAGTCTCTGTTAGTATTATCGGCGCCATTATCAACAAGCTTGAAATCACTCTTTTCCTTCATCCCTTATCATTCCTCAAAGAGTCTGCTCCTTTCATTTCTTCCACACCAAAAGCAGTCACTCAAACGTGACAAAAAGTTTAACACAGCACAAACACACACACACACACACACACACACACACACAGGGGAGAACAACTGTGGGAGAATGGCAACGGGCGAGATATGCCCTCAGCAATCTGCAGAGATCTGAAAGTCTGAAGCCTCTAGGGTAACTATACTGTACAGAACACACATGCACAAAATAGTCCATAAAAATAGTCAATATTTTTGACATAATAAATTATGCCTATCTATACATCTTGGAACGTAGACGTCATATCATGTGGCATCATTGTTTCTATGTCGCACCCATTGTACTGTAAAGTCTATCTTGACTTCTACAGCTATTTTCGTCTGTTTTGGGAAACTTCACAATACATGCACAGCAGTGGAACAATAATGCAGTCTCTGTTGAATGCAGACACCGCCAGGCCAAAAAACAGCGGGTCGGGCAAGTGGGCTCCAGACTCCATCAACAACTACCACTCAGGGGACATGTCACTTATTCAGTGAGGGGGAAGTCTTTGTAGTGCTTTCTTAACTGCACCGAGAGTAACTCGGCCCATTTTTCATCAGGCCAGATCAAAGACAGCCTTCATCGCCATCCTGTGAGACTGCTCAAATATTGATTTGAACAAACCAGAGCCTCTAAATTTGGCCTGGGCACTGGTGAATAATTTCCTCAACTTTTTGTTTATGAGATGGATCATCAAAATTTAGTGCCCACTTGGAAGTAGACACTAAAAACAGCTTGTGAAAAGTGACGTTCCTAATTACACTTAATACATAACATGATGTATTAGCACATAATCATACATCGTATCTGGATGAAGCACAGGGCTCCTTATGTTAGCCCAGTGAGACACATTTCCAGACATGGATTAAACCATAGTGCAGCAGAATTTTAAAACACTCTCAGTCAGTTCTTATGACTCTAACTTTATATTTTCTCCTTTGTGGCTTGATAGGGTTCATTGTGTGCCTTGCAAGAGAAATTTCTGCATATGGAAAACCCACATATGGGGTCTACATTATGAAGCAACGTCATGCTGCATTAGTATATAATTTATAGACTTTCTGTAAATCGAATTTAGCGTGGCTCCAAACTGGCGGACTCAAATTAAATTGTCATTGGAAATATTTTCCACAGAGTGACCTGTGCCTGCACCTGAGTCCCACCCATCCAGCAACGGAGCCATACTGTCCAGCCATGTTCTGTCCACCCTTATCCAGAGTCAACAGATCAGAAATAGCACAACTTCCTACACTTCCAGCAGCTCAAAATGCCCTTGACGTCACTGCCTGCTGGGGGACAAAATTTCTCCTCTGCGATTAGCGGTTTATTTACTCTGGATTGGGCCGCAGCCTGGGATTGGGACTGACCACAGATGTCCACTGAGACGGACTGGACTGAGCAGTGCTGGAGTAGAGCCAGCACTGATGTGATGTGTGGACACACATCAGCACCACTCCCTGTCAGTGCAGGTGACATAATGTGAACACATACATTAACACAAATGCATCAACACACGCATCGACCTGTGGTCCTGTATATAGGCACTTTGGTGCTTTTAGCTAAATACTAACATCAATGTTTACATGCTTAAATTCGATGGGAATTTATCCATTAGGTGTTCAGACATGTCACTAAATACCACAAGTGTCAATCTCATGATGGCACCAGAGGAAAAGTCCACAGATCACCAAAGTCAGACACACTGCATGACTAAAAGAAAAACTCACATAAAGGTATGAATATAGGTTTCCATGCATGATACAGAAACAAAACAGTGATACACGCATGTAGCTGTTGCACAGTGACAGAGTACTCATGGTGGAGATGGTGGGAATCTTATTTGATTTAAGGAGGAATGACTAAGTCTATCTCGTGATAACCCTAACCAAAGTCAGCAAGCCTCAGACACACGCACACACAAGCTGTACACACAAAGCCGCACATGCACACAAACCCCAGACACACCAACGCGCAGGGGTTTCCCATGACTCCATCCCGCACACCCAGTCCACTCATACTGGTTGACTTCTACTGTCTTCACGATCACAGTTCATAAGCAGTTTTCTCACTGAATCACACAGTAAATCTACTGACTCATGGACTCAGTTACACAAACTCTCAAACCACAATATACAACAAAGCCATAAAACGCCACAGGTTACACCAGGGAGGCTCCATCCTTTTCAGCCCAAACCCAACAAATGAACTGGTCATTTATCAAAGTGATTGAATACCTCAGAAGATATTTAATAAAATAAATTCATAAATTTAAATACATTTGAGATTGAGATTTGAGAATTTTTGGTCAGTTCGCAAACGAGCTGTTTTCTGGCAAACTTAAAGACCAATATTGAAATTTTCCTTTGTGACCTGTCTGCTAAAGATGCAGTAACAAGTTATGGGAAAATAAATATGTTGTATCTGATTACATTCAAATGGTTCAGGTCCAAATTTCAATTTTCAGATCCAGAGCACAGTGGCTAGGATAATTATTATGTCTGTTGTCATTAATATGATTCCTTATAAATTATGCTGTTAATTTGTCCAAATTTAGCCCATCTCCCCTCTCTCTCTGAAGGATATTTGGCTCCAAAAACACACACACAAACAAAGATTTATTAGTGTTTATCCTGTGACTAACTGCAGGTCCAGCAGTCTCCCCATTCCTCCAACATGGAGAGTGTTTGTAGTCCCCTCCACTAGGCTTTGTGTACACAGCTGGGGAGTCCATTTTCATTTTCACCATGTCCCTCCCTTCTTCGTCCTCTCTCTCTTTCTCCCTCTCTCTCTCTCTCTCTCTCTGCTTTCCTACCTTGCTCCATTCCTCATCAGGAAATGTCCACAATCATTCCACAAAGAAAGCCTATTCTGTCAGTCCTGTGGGGCTGTTGGGGGAAGGGGCGTATTTATTGCCAGATGTCTTTAAGGCTCCCTCTGACAAACCCCTGAAATGTTGTATTTTCCAGGAAAACAAGACCCCAGAGTTTCATAGAGAAATAAGACGAGGGACGGAGAGTGGATGCTAGAAAAAGTTGTAGAATTTGAAAAAGGAGTAGCCTAAGTTAAAGGGGGGAAGGGAAGAAAATAAGCGAACATGACAAAAGAAGAGTGGAGCGAGGAAGAGTAGGTGGGGAAGATAGATACAGATCAAGTGTTTATGGCTGTTGTTTCACACATTATATATATATATATATATATATATATATATATGTAGGAAAACAGAATGCAGAAGAAGGGCTGAAGAAAATGTAGGTTATAGGGCAAGAGGAAGTAGGTAGAAAGTGAGCGTCACAGAAAGGTGAGTTTGGTGACAGAAAATATCTGAAGGTGTAAAGCTTCCTCTTCTTCTCTCAAAAGGTGATCTGAGGTGAACAAAAATTAAGTGCAGCCATCAATTTATCATTTTCTTTCACCTGCCATTGGACTTTACCACCTACTTCCAACACCCTGCCATCCCTTCCCACCACATAAATACCTCAGGCTTCTCTTCAAAGCTCAGGAGACGGACACGGACACACTGTCTTTCTGAACTAACTGTATGAAGTCATCCACGTTAGGAGGGACTGAATGCTCACCAAGCACTGAAGTAATGAACTAACAGAGTATGTCTCGACCGATAGGAACAACACTCATGACTGCAAAGCCACATCAAAGCCTTCCTGGTTCGATATCTGCCTTGACATTAGAGTATGTGTGATAAAAGGCCACCCCTCCAATCTGACTGCTTGGTTTCCACCTCCTGGCCGATCAGATCCTGGGTTGACTCCCAAACTTGGAAAAGGCTATTTCAGTCACTCAATCATATCTATACAAACTGAGCAAAAAGGAAGACAGCAGTGAATCATAACATACTGTAACAACACAGAAAGGAGGATGAGCTCTTACCTCTCTCGCACTGCGGGCCAGTGAAACCGTAGACACAGGCACATCTGTTGGGCCCAATGCAGCGCCCACCGTTCTGGCAGCCATTCTCACACACAGCTACAGGAGACAGGGGAAAACAGAGTGATTCACAGAGAATTACAAACTTTCCATAATCTCTCTCATTCTTTCTCTCTTACACACGCAGATCTTTCATAAAGCTAACAAATGACTTCATCTTTTAATCACTTGCATCACCAACACATAAACACACACTGCATTGTATATTGGTATCACAAACATATGTGAGAGTTTTCAATGATGACATGAACTGTTTAGCCACTAACACCAGCTATCTTCACTTCATGCCTCACTTTAAACTTTGCTCCAACCCCAAATTAACCCTAATGCAAACCCTAAAAAATACCATTTTTTTGTTTGACTGTAGCATTGTTTGACCATGTATTTTGTGAATATAACAAAGTTAAATAGTATACAGTGTAACTGGGTTTCTGATTGTACATGCTGTAAGTAAAGGCTGGACCAATACCGGCCAATTAGCCAAGCTCACAAAAAGTTGGAATTGTCCTAAACCTAAAACTTTCCATCAAAAAGAGAATTTCCATCATATTTTTATCTTTCTAAATACATTTGGTAATTATAACTATATACAGGTGACACAGTGCAACTACCAAACACACATTCACACCCATGCAGCTTTGACTCACGCTGTCCACAGTGGCCTCCTGTGTAGCCCTTCGGGCAGGAGCACGAGTCCTCTGCGCAGCTGCCTCCATTCATACACCTGACGTTACAGGACTGAACTGTAGGAGAGATGAAAGAGAGAGGGGGTGATGGGATGGGATAATTAGTGGGAAAGGCACGAAGAAAGACGGAAAGATGTGAGCAGGTACAAATGATCACATCCCATTTTATCAAATAACACAAAATAAACATTACCAAAAAATAGTAAAAATAAAAGAGGATCTTTAAATATGTGCTTTAAGTCAATTACTATATTTAAAAGGTTTTATTCAAAAGCTTTTAGTGGTGTTATCAACCAAGCCAAGACTTTTAAGAAATGAAATGGGAGGATTAGTCGCTTGACTGGTTAGATTGCTTCATTATATTATTACCCAATCAAAAAGCACATTGGGAGTTGTTTCCAAACACCTGACAGTTAAATAACCATGGTCACTTTAACACATTAAGAGCCTTTTTCCACTTCAGTTGGGTTTGCACAACACTGGTGTTTCTTTGGAAGCTTTAGATGAACGGACAAGGCTCAAAGGCCCCAGGCCACAAAACCAAAGCTAATCAAGCAGACTGGGGGTAGGCAATAAGTCGAGCCAGCTGTATGCTACAGTCACTCAGTCAGTCAGGAATTTGCTGAGAGGAGAGGGAAACTTGGTGAGGGGGCTAAGAGAGAAAGGGGGAAGAGAAGTAAGGTAGAATGGCAAAAAAAAAAAGAAAAAAAATGTTGAGGAATGGTACAGGAATGATGTGAAGCAGGAGGCTTCTGGCTGGCAGACTGCTGTACCAAACTGTGAGAGTACCAGTCTGACGGTCTCAAACACGTAGCAGCAGCTTTCATAAGGGAAGCTAATTGGTCTTCCTGGCAGACAGTCAGCTTTCTGCTGAGCCAGCCTTTTACCAAACAGGAGAAAAGACACCTACAGTGCTGGATGTTAGAGAACTATATCCTCTAAATGTTTCCTTGCATGCTCTTTTTTCTTTCATCCTGGTTCAAGAGGATATTTTACTGTCCTTTAGTCTTTTCTTTATTTTTCTTCCTTCCTCCACTTTTGCTTATTCCCTCAGTGCCTCTCATGCTCTTCTGTCTATGTCTTAATCGCAAGTTCAACATTAATTTCCTCTCTCTCTCTCTCTTTCTGCCTGTTTATGTCTCTGTCTCTCTTTAAAATTTCTGGCATGCAGAGCTGTGGAGCAGAGGGGAAATGACTGAGCTTCCCTGTAGCTGAGTTTGTCTAATGAGACTTTCCGAGTTTGCACACTTGCCAACAGGAGGCATTACAGCCATTATAATCCACCTACTTAATCTGACTGTACACAAACACATTAAATATGACTTGTGTGAGTCATGATGAGTGAACAGACTCTTAAGTAGCGTTTCATTGTGATCACCCACGTCTGCTTACTGGCAGTTTACACAGGACAGTTTACACAGGACAGACTTCAGTTACATGAGTCAAAGCACGAAAGCACGACTCTTGGATTTGAATCTTCTGAAGTTGAGTAATTGCAGAGGTGTAATTCACTGAAATTGTCAACTCAACTTTCATACGCTTCATATACTTAATTCATCTAAAGTGTAGAAGTAATTCCAGTTAACTTTCTCCTGTGCAACACTTGGCAGACTCTGTGTACAGATTTGGCAGAAACAACTTTTTGTCTGGATTGTGTCTCATGGTAACGTGGTGATAAATTAGAGCAAATAGTTTGGGACTCTGGGGCAGGCTGGGTTTATAGGTCAGTGTACTAGTGTGCTGTCCCTCTCTTTCTCTCTCTTCTTCCCATTCACTCTCACGGGAGATAGGTCAGGTCTTCCCCTCAGGTTTCAAACTCAGCTATGTTGAAGACATGAGGTTAACGCTGTACACTCTACTGACGCTCTTTCTTCACTCAATGCCAACTATTGGAACAGTGATGTGAAACATGAATAATGATTGCAGTGAGTGATTTCAGTTTTCCCTGCCATGGAAAAAAACATGAAGACAACCATTCCAGTGTGCTGCAATGCAGACTCCCCCGAAGTTGAGGGCAACTTGGGTAAACTCTTCAATTTTTCAAGTCCCTCCAACCCTCAAAAAGTGTTTCTAAATAGGTCAAGAACACAAGGGGAATTAGTTTGGCTAGGGCTGGTGGGACAAGAGATGTTACAGTAAGAGTCTTTGACTGCCTATAGTCACTGAACTCTCTGCCCTCAGGAGCAGAGGATGATGGGACAGGTGCTTGAGAGTTGGAGGTGCGAGTCACAGAGATTTTGTAGTGTCATGTTTTTCAGTAACAGGAACTACATGGGAGAAGGAAGCAAACAAGCACATTTGGAGACAGATCTCACTGGTTAACTTTGCCACTTGCTCCACTTCCTCATGGCTATTCATCCCCCGCAGGTGGAGAGAGTTGGTTTGCCCCAATGACCATGTCTGGAAAGCTGCGTGTGTGGAGCAACAGGGTGGAGGGATATGCGCGTGCATGTGTGTGAGTCTTCCAGACGTTGAGCAAGCTGGGTGTAGCTCTGCCGCACCACAATGCAACTCTGTATTCTGGTAGTGTCGTCGGTGAGCTGCTCACATCTGGGTGTTTTTTACGAGAGGCTGCGAAACACAGGAAGCCCAGGCTTGTGTGTTGAGTGTGTGTGTGTGTGTGTGTGTGCGTGTGTGTGCGGGTACATGTGTTCTCTGATGGAAAACTGAGGAGCTGACAAGAGAAGTGACAAGTCAGCCTCAGTTTCAGCAAGGATGGGTGATGTAGTGAAACAGAAAGCTGCATTAGATGCTGTCAAAGCAGGTTTCCATTCTAGGAAAGTCTTAACGCTGTACCTCGCACATATCATCCATTTTCTGGGTAAATTAGAACAATTTACCTGCTAATATACCTCATACCTAACAGGAAGGAGCAATACTTTGCAGTCAAGATGGACTACGTCGAAGCGGCACGGCTTCTAATTAAAAAGGCCTCTCTCTGCTTTCCCAGGACTCACCAGTGCTCCTAGTCAATAGCCAATGAAAGAAAGCCTGGCAGTCTAATGACAGCTGTTTTTCAGCATTAGGGCAGGAACGTCTGCAGTAATGATTTCGTAATTATGGTTATGGGAAGACAAGGTTATAAAGATGACCCTATACGATCCTCAGCACAGCTGCTCTGCCCTAAACTGTCAGTGGGTTTATTACAAGGGTGACTTACAGCGTGAACCCTTGTTGTCTAGGAACTGACATGTTTCCAGGTTATAAGTAAATGTGATTCATGCAGTTGCAGTTAAAGGTTTCACTTTTCTAATTCTGGAAAGGTGTAGATTTCTAAACGTCTGCCAGGCTATCCACAGAACCATGTGCTCTTATCATTCATTGGCAAACGGCAAAGATTCCAGGAAGAGTCATAAAAGAAATCATAGACAACCATCTGTGTGGACACAACAATAATCACAAACATGTGGATTACATGTAGAAAATCTCAAATGTGTTGCTGATTTATTTAAACCTCTGCATTCCACAGGCACAATGTGAGACATAAAGATGGTATCTATAACCCAGCGAACCAGGGTGCTAGAATCAGGCTGTATAATTAAGGCAGAGGAAATTGGTGTTTCCAAAAAGATCTCCATAGAGCTGCAATTTGTTTCCAACTGCACTGAATTATCCTGTTAAATGGTGGACTCTCTCCAAGAGCTGAATTTGGAAGTTAGCACATTTAGGGAGACAAGATCTACAATCAGGAGGGTTTGCCTTCTTTTGGCATGGCTTAAAGCCTCCGAGACAGATAACGTTGTGAAAACAGTTTTCAACTTTCAATGGCTCTGTGGGAATTCAAATTCAAAACAAATCTTTATAACCAAATATCAGTGGAGCAAAGACAACTGGAAACATCTCACCCAAATATAACAAATATCTAGATAGAGTAGAGTAGAGAGTAGTACATTGAGGAAATTAACAATTATTTTTCATAGTTTAGTAGAATTATAGCTTCATGTTTGAAACCAATGTGGATAGAAGCAATGGCTAACTTTTACCAAATTAGTTGACCTCCATGGTCACTGTGGGTCATTCCACAGCTTTCACTGATGGGTGTATGTTTATCTCAGGTCATAAAGCTGTTTGACCTCTGGCCTTCATGAAAGCTGTCAGAGAGGCCAGAGAAAGGTCTTTTGAAATGATACACTCTTAACAGTGCACTAAAACATATTTCCCATTCACTAATTACAGAACAATAAAGCTGTCTCTGATTATTCAGATCACACGGTATCTCAGGAGTCTTCTTTCCTCTGCCTCTCTTCTGCCTGTAAACCTGTGGAAAAGCCACCATAAATCTCTGCAGATGAAAGCTGAGAATCCGTTTGACAATCAGTTCGGTCCAGCTCTGCTAAACTCTCAGTCTAATTTATCACTTCACAGTCTCGCACCTTTGCTGCCCCTAAAGGACATGACTTCATAGCTCTTAACAAAGAACTGAGTCTGCAGGAGATCTGTGCGTATCCTGCCATTTCTCCACCCCACCCTCCATACCCTTCCTCTAAGGGTTGTCCTTACTTATGGCTGGAACAGATCCTGTTATACACCTCTGGGTCACAGCCAACAGTTTCTTGTGTATGAGTATGAGTGTCTGGGTATATCTGTGTCTGTCAGTATGTGCAGTTGTGCAAGTGAAAATGTGTGTGTGTGTGTGTGTTAGCGGGCTTAATGGAATGTGAGCATGTGTAAAGGGTCTGGCAGGGGCCAGGCGTGACTGACGGGCTGACTTTGGCCGACGAGAGCAGTGAAGCTGAACACATTGCATGCTACTTAATACACACATCGACACATACTTTGCATGCTCCCAAAGTGCTGCCTAACGACAATGTTTTCTGCATGTCCGGCACATATTAACTTCATATTTAAACCCTGCACACACTGCACTAATCTCACTAAGACAAACATGATTTCACACACCCTGCGTGTGCAGTAAAACACTTTGCTCCACTGCATACACACACACACACACATCCTGAGTCGTCTGTAACTAAGCCCAGCAGACTGAGCTGGGGGAGCCAGACTCTCTAGTTTAATCCTGACAAACCCTGTGACCTGCAGGCTGCAGCACAGACCTGGGACTCTATATACTACTATTACACTGGCTACAGTACTATTCTGGCTTCCATGATAAAAGGGTGGAATCATCAGTTGGATGAGTAGGAACTGAAAGTGCTCAGTGTAACAGGCAATATCAGTTAATCAGTAGTTTGGGCCACTTAGCAGGATCACACGGGGAAGTAAAGTCAGGCTCGAGGTCATTTAAAAGAATAACGGAATATAGTCTTTCTGTATTTACCATTACAATGATGATCTACAGGATTATTCCGCCAATCCTTGGGTATAATAAGGAATCTTAAAAGGTGACTAATAGGCCAAATGCTCTCCAGCAAATGGCTTCAATCTGGGAGCGTAGTTGAAGGAAAGTCTCTCCAACCACTATGCAATCCTGCTGCTTGAGTTGCTTTTCAGTCTTTATGCTAAGCTTAGATAACAGGCTGCTGGCTGTAACCTATTATTTAACTGATAGATATGAAAGTGGTATTGAGCTTTTTATCTGTATATCCAAAGCATTTGTCGGACTAACACTCAAAAACTTGAAAATGCGAGGTTTCCAATCACATAAGATATTGAAAAGCCACAAATACAATTTTAGAAGCTGGAACTGGGGACCGTTTGGCATTTTGCTTCTAAATAGTAGCTGTTGATCGACTAATTGAATAATTAACTAATTGTGATTTGATCCCCAAAAATCGAAGTGTCCTTGAACAGCACACTGAACCCCAAGTTGCTTCTAATTGGTGTATGTTGGTGAAGAAATGTAAGTCACTCTGGATAAGATCAGATCAGATCAGATCAATGTGTTTCTCCTGCTTCAATTATATTTGTCTGTTACCACCTAATGATGGGGTTTGAGGTTTGATGAAGCTTCGGTGTGTGTGATGATGCTACTGACCTCCTGCTCCTGCTCCACAGCTGGGAGAGAGCTGGCCACTTGAACAGGTACACATGTTGGGTCTGGAACAGAAGCCATCGCCACATGAATTCCTGCAAATTGCTGGATAGAGGAACAAGAACAGGAGGAGAGGAAGAGGAAGAGGAGAGCGTGACTTTAACTGGTTCATTCATTTTTCATGTCTTCAACCATATATGATGACATAAACAGAATTATCCCACGCCTATTTCTTATCTCCTCCGCTGGGCTTTGTTGAATCATATTAAAGAGGATTTAAGGATGGAGGAACTTACGAACAATACACTGGTTCCCTCCGGGCAGAGTCTTCCAACCCGGACAGCAGTATGAATGGAAGCGAGAGCCACACACATTGGGCCTGACAGAGAAAAGAAAGAAAGAAAAAACAAACTCACTACTCACCCAGACCTCCCAAACATATTTCAGTAAAACCCCTAAACAAATACACACAGCTAAGAGTTATTTTCTGAGATGCCCAAGACCTGCATGGCCTCTGCTTGCAGAATAAACAAAACAAACTTTGATACAAAGCCTCCTCGAGTGATGGATGGAGGTATTTTCAGAGAGGGGAGGAGGGGAAGGAAACGCGAGGGGCCTACAACACGAGGACTAGCATTTTGTTTTTATTCAAGGCTGAATTTAAAGTTGGAAGGACAGGATGTATAAAGTCCTCCTTTCTCCCAAATTCCATGCCTCGCTGTCCTGATCTCTGGTAAATATCCAGTGTTGCTCCCCTTCCCTGCCCACCCCTCTCACTCAGCTCTTATTCCTACTGGTGGAGAGCGCGCAGCGAACTTTGACCCGGTCTGACAGATGTAAGAGTCATCACAGCTTATGGAGCACTTGATTGGCCTGACAGGTTAGCCGCAAAGTTTTCCTCTGAGGAAATGGCTAAACCACATCTAGAGATGACTGGCCTCTGCTCACAAACGCACAAACACACACATAAACATGCAGTGGGACTGAGGTCTGCAGCTGCCTTACAAGCTAATGCCGAGAACACTTCACTTTTTATCTTCCGTGAATAATTACACACCTACTTATAACTCTTTTTATTTAGAAACAACACGCATCAATCACAAAACCAAAATCCATGTACTATAAGAAAGTGTGCGTGAGTCAGTGTGTGCACTCAAGTGAAATACCCCAAGACGCTGCAAAAAGCTGTTTAACAAGCTGAAGGGATTCCAACAATGTGGTACTAATGATATCCTTAGTGACCTTCCAAAGCATATAATGACGGGTATATCTGTGGTCATCTGTGTTGGTGGTTAGTTGCTTGCATTTGCTGATGGCATGACAAAGAATTGAAGGACCACAGCTTGGTAAATTGGGATAAAGCCTGACCCCAGATGCTCATGGTAAAGTAATTTGCCACAGCCTAGGGATCACATCTCTTTAGTCTAGACAATTTCGGCCCCCAGAACATAATTTATGACTGTTTAAAGAAACGCTAGATTACCCCGTGTTTTTTGACGGTGACCAAGGACTAGTAAAAGTAGACACAACTCATCAAGCCTTTAAAAGGATACACCAGGGATTTAGTATTACACTTCCATAAAGTTGAGGGACTTGTGAGAGACAGAGCAGAGGCTGAGATATTCTGACTTTTAGTCCAGAGTGTGACATTTACAATGATGCAGCTCAATACTTCCATTAGAGCGTCCCTGCCAGTTAAATGCCCTCATTTTTCAACCGCCGTTTGTAATATATAAATTATAATGCATGTATTCTGTGAAATAATTTAAGCCTCAAACCTATCTGAAGTTAGTCCTGATGACATCACTATGACATCATCAGGGATTTTTTTCTTTTACTTTTCAGAGCTCCCTCCAGAGCCACAGAAGAGATTTTACAACTGTTTTCACAGGCTGAGTGGTACACCTCATGACAAGTAAACTGACCTTCATGTATAAAATCATTTGAGTGCTCCTATAAGGGAAAGCTTTCACATTTCAATCTTTCTTAAAACATGATGATGAACAACTCATCACAATTTTTCAGAGGTCTAAGTGACATTTTTATAATGCTTATTTTGTAAAGTTCAAAATTTAGAGTTAATCATTTAGGCCTACAAATTGTATATGACTATATATATATATATATATATATATATATATATATATATATATATGAGAAGGCAGAAAATACAGAGATTTGAGAAACTAGAAACAATCAATGTTTATGTATTTTTGCTTGTTGAATGACTTAGTTTGACAATGATTCTTCATTTCTGTCTGCGCAGTAGGTAAATAGTGGGAACCAGACGCCGGTAAGATTATTTTAGAATAAATACTGGAAATAGGGGAATAGTCTGGCTCTGTCTAAATCTAACACATTACATTTTGTTTGTTTAATCCGTACAGAAATGGAAGTGTATAAACATCAATTCGCCGTTTTGCAGGGTTTTATGTGCCAGACTATTTCTCGGCTGAAACCCGTTTTCAGGCAACCAGCGTAGGTAGACACCAGGAAGTTCCTAGCCCTGTAGCGTATTTTCCAATGAGTCAAATTATCTCTTTAAACAATTAACCTTGAATAGTTGCATTTTCTGTGGATTAGCTACCTGAGTAATTAATCATTTAGGTCTGCAGTGAAACTAAAAGACACACGTAGACAGCCAAACTGACAACAGAAATGTACAGCTTTTAGTTGGATATGCAGTCTAAACCAGGAGAGCGGAAGACCGGAGCTAAGGTAGGAAATGAAGTGTTAGCTCCTGCGTGAAACAGATGACCTTCCTCTCCTCTTCACCCGACTGCATCCTCACCAGGGAGATGACAGCTGGGGTTTGAATCTCTGATGGATGGAGAGCATAGCACACCTCCAAACACATTACCAGATGGCACATGCAGACAGATAGCCAGACAAACAGGTGGACAGGCAGACGAGAGATATTTACGTAGGTTTACATAGGCCGGGTTAGTTGTCAGACATAGAAGGAAGATAAAAATAAAACAGAAAGGGGAGAAAAGACAAGAGCAGTGGATTCTTTGGGAGATTCACAGAAAATGAAATGTGACGGTTGGTTTTAGAGAGAAAGTGTGAAGAGAGCGAGAGGAATGGTGGTTAGGAGGAGAGAAGACAGGACGGTGGGAAAGGAACAGGGGATCAGTAGGAGGGAAAGCAAAACAAGTTTATGTTGAGAAGAGGAGGAAGCAGGAGGAGGAGTGGGAGCGGAAAACAGAGATATGGAAACAAAGGAGAAAGCAGCATAAGCAAGAAGAGGCCAGACCCTTGAAGGGGGTTGAATTTCTGGGGCAAATACACAAACCAAAGAGAGCTTCGAAAAAAAAACTTCTGAAATGCATAGAGCGAGACATCTGCATTCCAACACTTAATGAGCAGTGAACCCAACTTCTTCCCTGATCTGTTTCCCCACAAAGCGTTGGAGATTTTCCACTGTTACAGAGCTAGGGGATGTCAATATATGAAGGATTATAGGGGTCTGACCCTGAGGTGCTCTGGTTTGTTATTCTTCCTCTCTCTCTCTCTCTCTCTCTCTCTATCTCAGTCTTTCCTCCAGGTCAATGCCTGGTCTCCTATCATAGAGAGGAGGCTTTAGAGGATGAACTGAAGTAAAACAGAATGAAAGACAGCCATAAAAAACGGAGTTTAAGCCCCAGGGGTTTTCCTCAATATTGAAATGTCCTACTGTTCTCAGGGCTCAATCTAAAGGAGATTAACTCTTCTGTGGCCTTTGAAGTTGCCTCCCGGGCCGTGGATTGCTCGTTAACTGCCATTAATAGTAATAAAAGGAAAATGGCTGCCACCTCATCCAAGGGGAAATATTAAGAATGAAGGATACTGTAATGAGAGTTCAAAGTCGAAGGGGAGGCAGTTTCAAAGAGATTTTTGTACATGGAGTAGGCTACATAAATGTTACATAAAACATATATAAAATAAACTATTTTAATAATTAATAATTTTTTTAAATATGCCAAATATTCTCTGATTTCAACTTTTCAAATGTGAGAATTTGCTGCTTTTCTGTGTCCTATAAGATAGTAAACTGAATATCTTTAGGTTTTGTACTGTTGGTGAGCTAAAACAAGCAATGTGACTGAGTCACGTTTTCCTCTTTCTAATAGGCATTTTTCACTATTTTCCGTTACTTTATAGACAAAACAATTAATCAACTAATCGTGAAAATAATAAATCATAGGTTGGATGTCTGATTGATCTTCTGTTGTAAAGCATTGAGTTTTTTGTGTTTTTTGGGAGGGTTTTAGCAAAGAGTATAAGATGTAAAATTAGAAACTGCAAAATCAACAAGTTATGTGGCTGTAGCCTGAGGGTCCTCTCCTCATGCAGGAATCCACAGGGTCAAAGGTTAAGGCATTTCAGAGCAGCTGGCCTCCACTGACCTATAAGGAAGAGCACCAGCGGGCAGGCATGGAAAATGACTACAGACAGTCTGTTTCCATAAAGACACAGACCAGAAGTTCACAGTTGCTAGGGCCGCAGGTCAGGTGTCTGTGTCCGTGTATGTGTGTGTCTGTGTACTGGTCATAGGTCAAAGGTCATCTGCCTGGTATCTGACCCCCTTCAGCAAAACTCTTTTGTATTGCTGCCTCTAGCAACACCTGGGCCTGTTGCTCTCCTATCAGATTTTTTTTGGGGGGGGGGCGGGGGGAAGATAAAGGAATGTTGTGTATAGAAGATGATCAAACTACAGATGGTGATAAGGTAGATGGATAATAATCAGTTGTGGAGGATGTACTCCAAGCAAAATCAACAAGTTATGTGGCTGTAGCCTGAGGGTCCTCTCCTCATGCAGGAATCCACAGGGTCAAAGTATTAGTACTCAATTAGAAATACCTTTTAAATTTGTTTTTAATTGTATTTAAGACAAAGTAAACAAGCATTAGTGGAAAAATGTAAAAAAAAGTATCAAAGGTAAAAGTACTCATCATTAGGAAGTAAAATTGTGTTTCAGTCCCAGGTCAAAATGTAACATCTCCACTTTGGAGGGTTGGAAACAACAAAGAACAGAAACTATAGGAAGGAGGTGAAGATGAAAGGCAGATGGAAGAAGGGAAGAAAATAATGAAAAAAGAAGGGACATAAAAAAGTAAGAAATAAAGATTACATAAACAATATTTTGTGATTTCATCATGGTGATTGTAAAATCTCAATCTCTGGAGTAACTAGTAACTACACCCATCACAAAAATGTAGTTGAGCAGCATCGGAAAAAGTACTCAGTACTCATCCTTGAAATAAGTAAAAGTACCAGTACAACAATGTAAAAACACATTACAAGTACAGGTCCTGAATTCAGAAGCACTCGTTGTGCAGTAAAATGCTCCCAGTGACAGTCATATAATTATACATGACATTATTAGATCATAAATACATCCAAGTTTAAATAGCATTACTGTACTAGTTGATTACGGTGGAACTCTTTATCTACTTTATATGCAATTACTTTGGTCCAGTTGTTCTCAACCTAAAGGTTGGGCCCCCTCCAAGGGTCACATGATAAATCTGGGGAGTCTTGAGATGATTAATGGGGTAGGAAAGAAGAGACGTTCTACTACATAAATTTGTAATTTTGGGACTTTTTAAAAACTTTTTTACATCTTTGCACAGACAGTTATTTAAATGAACACTCTTTGGTGGAACTGCTAATGGACTTCTGAAATGTGACAAGGGACCCAATATACGTCACAAGTCAAAAAGGTTGGGATGTTAATCTGAAAAGTAACTAGTAACTATAGCTAACAAATAAATGTAGTGGTTTAAAATGTACAGCATCCCACTCTGAAATGTAGTGAAGTAGAAGTATGAAGTAGAAGAAAATGTAAATACTCATAAAGTGAGTAAAGAACCTCAAAATTGTACTTAATGTACACATAATATAATATAATTTTCATTTCTGATAGACGGAAAGAGGGAGGTAAACAAAAGAAACGGTGGATAAACTTGGCACTATTGTCTTGCTAAACTCAGAGACACAGAGAAAAAGGAAATGAGTGAGAGATTGTTGGCAGAGTAACACAGACGGGCACTTACAAAACCTACAGTAAATCACTGAATACTATGGTGTTGTGTGTTGTGATGAGGAGATACAGCTGTATAGCACAATAACTTCAACTGTGGTCTACCACACAAACCCCAGAAGGAATATTTGTTTATTGTTCTGTCTAAATAAAAATGCCATTATCCATCAGTGACTAAAATGATTTGTAGCAAAGCATATATTGTTTGTGGTCAGCTATGAAGACGTGTCATTTAGCAGAAGTAATTGCAAATCAAATAAAGCTTTGCACATAACTAAGCTCATGCAATGCCTTTGTGTGTGAGAATGCAACATGTGCGTATGTTTTTTTTTAATTGTGTGTATGTCAGTGTGCGCGAAGATGTCAAATGTGGCAAGTAAACTGATGTCTGAAACTTTTCATACAATCTGACATTAAGTAAATACCACTTTATTAACAGTCCACGTGCCAATCAGCTGTCCCAAATAACAGCTCAGCTCAGTTTTAGCCTGCACCTACAGTAACCATAAAATGCAGACACATAAAAACCTAAAATGGAACCTAATGCACATAAAAAAATAAAGGGAAACTGGCAATTGTTCGCTCATCCCAAAAATAAATTCTTCTCAAGCTTTTTTGTGGGTCTTTTTATCCTTCCTCTGTCCTCAAAACACTGTAGGTCTGAGGTAAAGAGGTTTGCCCTGTGAAGTCCAAAATGGGGAAAATTCTTTTATCCTCTTTCAAATTAGACATATGCCAAGGCAGACAGTAAATAGAGGACCCCATCCAGGCCATCGGGGTGGTATTGACATTATACTGGAAGGGACTGAATGTAATTCCCTGCTTTGGGGCTGACTGTCTGCCAAGTTAGCCAGCATCCAAGACGTCTCTCCTCAACAGAGCTGGGTAAAGCTGGGCCAAGCTGGGCTAAGTTAATAAGGTGGGGGGCTGCAAAAAGAAAGATCTTGGCTAGATACTTCAACTCTAACATGCAAGAGATCTTATTAAACTATAAATATTCAACTCTTTTCGTTGGTAGGGAATTTGAAAGCAAGAAAGAGAAGTCAAAAGTAAAAACTCTCAGTATCTGCCTCACACTTTCCTTCTCTCATTCTACAAGCCAGACAGTCCATCACCCATCGAGTAAAGCAGGCCTGCCAGCCAGCCTAAGGTCTGATCAGATACCGCCCTTGAGTGGACTGATGCCAGGCTGCAGCGGGAGCCAATAAATCAGAGTCAGTCAGCATTAGACCCAGCACTACCAGAGACAGACCAGGGGATAGGGAGTTGTAGCCAGCAAATAAACACTGTACCCCAGCCCAAGGCCAGCATAATGACCATCATTAAACTAACCTCCCTCCATCTCCCACACAGAGAATCTGTGAAACCCATACTGAGTTACTGACGGTCCACCGTGGTTGCTACAACTCTTACATGAAAGCATTACGGTACGACACAAGCCTGGGTTTACATGTGTTGTAGTTACTTGGGGTGAATGAGTTGTAGTAAAATTCAACAACTCCTTTGTCAGAAACATTTGGCCCTCACTGCACAAAGCCTTATCAGCAGCCAAAACACTTACTCACTCATCACAAATGTGATTTCTTCACCCTCCGACTTCTGTCCAGAGGTGGTAAGATGAAACATGCACACATGTGGATGACTAATTTTACTCCATTTCAGATGAACTGTGATTGTTTTCAGCCAACGAAACTCAAACAGTAACTGAAAATAAATTCAACACATTAGGCCTATTTGCTTTGGCCAGCCTGTTGCAGCACACAGGAGGTGCTTTAAGGTTTCCGAATAATTCAAGTGACAGTTACCCGGCAACACCTAGAAATCCAATGAAAATAATCAAAAAGATGTCGAACATTTTGTCAAATAACTCTGGTTTGTGGTCCTCATACTGGCCTTAAGCCCAGCATGCAAACAGAGCTTTTTAGCCTTAACATACCCTGAGTTTCAAAGATGCTCTGTAATCTCATTACCTATTTACTTTAGTACACAAAAGTATCACTAGATGAGCATTTAGTTTCTAAAACAGTAGTGTTTCCAAAACTTAACAATGTAATGGAAAAAGTCTGCAGGCTTTTGTTACATATTCTAATGAAATCACACTCAATTTGATGGGAATAATGTTATTGCTCAATGTATCCTGCTTTCTTGACTCTCCGGCTGCTCACTGTCTGTTAGACAAACTGTGAATAGTAATTATTGTTCAGCCAGATCATATATTTAATGTTGGTAGTTCAATGCCAATTGCCTCATTTGTGGTTCACTGAAAACTTGATGTCTCTGGATAACTTTCATGCTGGCTGTAAACAGTACAATGGACAATAGAAACATTAAAGAACTACCGGGTTTGCTCAAACTTTGGTAAAAAGCGAAAAGTATAAAGTATAAAGGACGGACAAATCTATTTCTATCATGCAGCAGGAGTCGTCACTGAATATGTTTTTAGAGAAAACACCAGTTCTATGACTCTATGTGAGCTTTAACCTGCACTAATGATAAGCCACAACTGAATATAATTCACTGAGTTTATTTCTATCTTTCTCACTATCGTTCCCAATTTCTTCTTTATCACATCTTTTAATACCTCGTGTGCTCTCTTACTTTTATGCGTTTCCTGCCCTCTGTTATGCCTTACGCTGCTTTGTCACCTACAGCAGTGAAACAAATGCCCCTTTTCATACCCCCCCCCGGGTGATACGAATACCTCATTTCCTGTGGCTTGGCACTGGGGGAACCATAAGCTGGGACAGATGGGAGTCTGATTGGAATAACTGATGCAGACACTGAAAACGGGCCCCAACAAAACATCCTTTGTTTTTCAAGAAGTGGCGAAATGTACAGTGAAAACTCTTTGCTGCACTGACATACATCCCACACCCAGCTTCATGGTGTTTAGGTAACAAAGTGAAAGGGTTGGACTGCAGGAGAGAGAATGGGCAGAGAGAGGAGGAGGGGGGTTTGCAGCTGGTGAGAGGTGATCCCTGTAGTTTATTTCACTGGAAACTCCCCACATACAGACACTCAAATGTACAACACTTTTAAAACACATACATATATGTTCATATGTACCCAACAAACAGCAGTTTCCCTATCAGTTGCCTCAATTTAAAACACTGGGGCCTGCAATCTTCCCACAGCAGTCCTGAACTACTTTCTCCAGCTTATAACTAATGAACTCTGGGGAATTTGGGTCATGTTTTTCACTCATCATCCCCTCATGAGATGTATAGAAAGCTGCTTTTTCTTCCCTTTCCCATGAAAATGTCAATTTGCTGTAAATACACTGGGAGATTTCAGTGTGGCAAGCGGCCTGTTAAGGTCGAACATGTGCTGTTTTTGAGAAAACAATGTGGTAGTATTCAGCAGCATAATTTGGTATAAGGCGAGCTTGGCCTCAGCCCAGAAAGCACAGCAGTTGAAAGAGAGCTGCCAGGAAAGCAGAGATGGGAAAGCCATTTATATTTTAAACTTTCTCCAGATACTGCTACAAATGTTGATTTAGTGTATGCAAAACCAAACTTAATGTACTTTTCTTAATTCCAGCAGTCTTTTTATGAATGCTTCTGCAGTATAAAATGAATAAAATCAACGCCAAACTGTATTATGCTTTTCTGCTCATTTGGAATTTGCCAAAGACACACACACACACAGACTCTCATCCTTACCCTCTCAGTGTCTCCTGGCCACGGCGTCGAACCCGCTGCACCTCTCTCTGGTCCGCAGTGCTGGAGAATCGGCTGGCTTGGTACGGTCCATCCCCGGTTTGACCACAAGCCACATGGAGCGCCGAAAGATACACCGCTGCCCATGCCAGCAGCACCTGGGCCAGCTTCTCCATTCCCATTGGTCCGTCTGGTTATGGCTCCAATCGCAGCACTTCCGTTTTACCACTCACTCTCTGACTCTCACCGTATGGACCCAGGCTGAGCAGACGGATCTAGACCTGGATCCAAACCAAGACCTGGTTATGCACTCCAGAGTAAGGGGCTGGACAGAGGAAGAAAGAAGATGAAAGCTAAGAAACACTTGAAACACAGAGGGACTTTTCAAACTTACACTGAGGGTGAAAGTGGGTCTGCTTATTTAACACAATGTTTCCAAACCATTTTTTTTTGTCTCAGATTCCCAACCCACGGCCGTGTCAGATGAGCTCAGTTACCTCTTCATCAGCACCACTCGTCACATTTCAAATGTGTTCATTTGAATGGATTATAAACTGGAAGTTATATAGCACTATTAACAATATTTTTTTTTCAAACAATTGAATCATCAGTGTTAAGGGATGTTTGAGTCAAGTTTGCATTTGTAAACTTGGAGGTCTCAATGTTTCAACCATTTATCCATTACTTTTAGCAAACACTAGCTAACTACTTCAACTGTTTATCAATTAATATATAATCAGTTAGAATTAGTTGAGCTTTATTCATACCTCCTGGAAACTGCAGAAGTACCCTGGGGTACAAGTACCCCTGGTTGGGGATCATTTATCTAACAGACTAAAGCAATTTACCCTTGTGATACCAATCATTCTCATACATTTTTCTAACCTTAAAAACTTTGTGAACAGGACACTATACAATTCTCCAGTAAAATGGTTTGCAATGGAAAAATCTGCTGATTTTATTTTCTATTTTTTGTTTGTGGCCTGCTTGATGGTTTTATTGAGAAAAGAGAAAACACATGAATTGGTGTTGAATAAAGAAGAAACTGCAAGGAAACAGAAGAGACACTAAAATCCTGCAGCAATCTGTTTTCACTATACTGCACTTCAAAGCAGTCCCAA
This sequence comes from Lateolabrax maculatus, assembly GCA_031216445.1. Classification (NCBI taxonomy): domain Eukaryota; kingdom Metazoa; phylum Chordata; class Actinopteri; order Acropomatiformes; family Lateolabracidae; genus Lateolabrax; species Lateolabrax maculatus. Next base: position 13,859,887 of record CM062196.1, read on the forward strand.
GTGGTTTATCACTCCACAGACACCAAATACTGTATGTACTGACTACGAACTACAGAGAGAAAAGTCATAAACTGATTATAGAGACATGCTCAGCGTCAAAGATCCAGTGCTCTTGAACATTGAATGTTTATTTAAATTAAAAGGGATGTTAATAAGGATTCAAATCATACAAAGTAAGAGAAGACCTTATAAATTGAAACATATCTAAGTAGTGAGATTGTTTTTGCCCTGTGAACCACTGCACAACAAAGAAGCCTCTACATTTCTATACTGAAGCACAACTGCAATGTTGTAAGTGTAATGGCTGTGCATTAGGTTTCTTATTTTCAAGCCTCCATCCATCCATCCATCCATCCATCCAGTATTTTCCTAAACCAGTGGTTTCCAAACTAGCAAAAGGGTTGCAAGATAAATCTAAGTTATACTCAAAATAGGAAATAAGAAAAAAAAATGTTACTGACTTCTGAATTTTCTCTTAACTTTGCTTTCTATTGTGAAATATCTCTTTAGGCCTTTAAAAACGATTTATATCAAACACATCTGAGAGGGGAACATCACTCTCATGTCATATATGCAAACTGTGACAAGAGGTCATAAATAAACATTGCTTCGAGGGTCACAAGCCAAAAAGGTTAGGAATCACTATAACTACCCTAAATCAGAGCCTTGTGCCTAGAGGGAGCCAAAGAGACAGACTGGGGAGGTTGAAATGACAGGGGTATAAAGATTAAATGGTGAGGTAAAGATGATCCATCATCTGAAGATGTGCTCTCTCCATCACACATACCACAACTAGAGAGAGTAGTGGGGATATTTAATTGTTGATTTTTCATCTATATAAGACACCAAATTTAATTACTCCCATTACTGTTCATTACATGATTTGTGAAGTCTCTATTTCTAAATTGAATCAGTTAGCTTTTTTCTAACCCCATACATAGCCTATATAGTCTTACAAGCCTGTCCTAACTGCATTAGGGTATATTAAATTGAAAACCATTCAGAGTCCAACTGAATTGGACAGCCATGAGGTTTATTTTCTCTTCTCCACCTCATTATAGACCACAGGTTTAAGAGTGAATTGTGGGCCCCTGGTGATATATAACCTCAGCAGACCCAGCCTCCAGCCCTCCAGCCATGGGTCCAACCACATTATATATCTGGCTGGACAAAGAGAAGAAAATAAATATGGCCACACATCCCACTGACTCGGATACATTTTAATGGAAGATGAAATAGATGAGCAGTGAACTGACTCAAGCATGCAGAGAAAAAACACAGAAAGAAAAGTGGTTGGCAAGTCAGGGCCCAGACAGGGTGAGATGGAAATTGAACGATAATTGCCCGTAATTATTCTATATTTCACATTATTCTTTTTGAAGGGAACGCAAAATGTAAATGTGTGGCGCAACTACTAGGCCTATGTGGTGGACTGTTATAACTCCAATGGTAAACTAATAGTAAGATGGGGCCTGAGTCATTCAAAAAAAAAAAACATCGTTTTTTTCCACTCAAGCACGACAGAAAAAAAAAAAAAAATAGTTGGCTTTAGATGCTTGCAGTAATGTTAAGTGAAGTGAATGGAGGCGGGATCAATGCCGAACAAAGGAAATGCCTGATCAATTACCGAGTGGGAGCTCTGCAGAGCACTTCTGCAACCCTGCTGTCATAATGAGGCAGGTAAAGCGTCTGTCCTGCATGATCAATTAGCCCAATCATCTTATAATCGGAGCGTTTCCTGTAGGCTTGATGTCCTTTAAATCCGACTTTATGTGATGCATTGGTATCTATTTGATGAGGAAAACGGCCTAACTTGACATTCCTAGAGAAATATTAGGAGATGCAAACCCATACAGTTAGATCAAATAACTGAAAACACCACAGTACACATTTCAAGTCTTTAAGAGATACAGAAAGTTCAGGTTTGCTACACTTGAAAAGTATAAAACAGCCACTGAAGCAGTTTGTTGCACGCGGACAGAAAGACAAATGTGTTTTTTTTTTTGTTTTGTTTTGTTTGTGTTTTGTTTTTCACGATACTGCAGCCCTGAAAGCAGCTCTGCAAGCCACCGCAACTTTATGAATGGAGAAAAACGCAACATCAGCTCCCGCTTGCTGAAACACAACTTAATCCCGGGTGGGGAAATAGGATATAGCGCTTTTTTATTCCGCTTTACTCTCCAGGAAAACTTATCCGCAAGACTAAAAATGCAAACAGGACGAGCAATCAAACTGCAAAACGTGACCAGCCTGTCGGAGCTTTTTTTTTCTTTTTTTTTTCTCAATAAGCCGGTAAAAAAAAAAAAAAAAAAAAATGCAACTTCACCCGTTTAGCAACAACTTTTATCCACCACTGTGCATCTTGATCTTGCGATTTGAACCCTTTCAATCCAGCAGACATGCACAAGGAGATCATGCCCCGTGAAACAACGGGCTCCTGAAACAATAGTCACAATCAAAGCCACTGATAACTTCACTGCAAGTCAAGAGGTCCCTAATGCACACCATACCTTGCGACAATCGGAGTGCCTTGGCGTCGAGGAGCCCAGAGTCGGAATTTGGGACAGGATATGTGCCCCAGAGTGGAATATTGAACTATTGCGTGTGAGTAAAAGAGAAAAAGTTAGGGAAATGCCCTGTTTGGGAGAGGGGAGGGGATACAGAGTGGGGCAGAGACAGAGAGGGGGGGTGGGGGGTGGGGGGGGGATAGAAACGGACTTCAGGACAAACCCACATTCCTCAAGACTCTTAGAGTTATTATAACAGGGGCCAAGCAGCTAAACCTTCACACTGTGGCCAATATGGCTTTTCACTATCAACACAACACAAAAAAAAAAAAAAAAAAAGAAGAAGAAGAAGAAAAAAACACTCCTTCAGGCTACCTCAGTGATGAGATAAGAGTCTCAACAATGTAAATGATCTTTGGTGATTGCCAAGCAGCCTTTGCATTAACATCCCTCTTAGGAGAGGACAGATCAGCAGTGACAGATCAGCCGGATAACTAACATTATTCACCGAAAAGTGAAGAGGTCGTGATGGTTCATGATTGTAGCTACAGAAAAAAAAACCTAAGAGTAATAAATAGACTGTGATTAGTCGCCATATTTTATGGTTGTTTAGCAGAGGTTAAAGGTGATGTCTAATTTCACAACCTCCAGCTCAACACGCTTCTATTACAGATAAATGAAGTTAACAGCAAAGCGTAGGAGCCTGTTACTCTGTCGCTGTGTGTCAAATTTACGCTTGCTATTCAAATAGTCCTGCTATTTACTGGTGCTTGTGATTGACACATCCTTGTGCTTTGTTGCCACAAGTGCTGATAGGAAGTTAACATTGGGAGCGTGGCCAGCTGGGTGGTATATTGGTGAGGACAGCTGAGCACATCTCAAATGTTTCTACTGCGCTGACTCCACCGCTCTCGACAAAAACGGTTCAGTGTAGCTCTAGAAAGGAGACTTTTGGTTGGAATAAGTAAAAGTGTCTGCTCTCGATGCAACTTCATCGTAACAGTTACAAAAGCTAAAGTAGGCTAATTAATCAGTTGGACACCTATAGACTTTAATTTCATATGAAATAGTCTTAATCTGACCATAACCATGACCAAATTGTTGTTGTAGCATATTCATTACTCTTCACAGGACATAAACGTTTTGTGCTTCTGTGGGATTTGATGAAAGACTGTGAAGAGAAAACATCCAACAACGAGGGGATAAAGGTTTCAGACCATGACATGGCATCAACATCTGTCCTGTTCCTTTTGTAACTGAACCTGTGAAAAATGGGATCTAGAAAGTATCACTTCATTACCAACGCCGTTTTGATGCTACTTTTTTGACCCTACAAATGTAACCCGTTAAGCCCTCAAAGGGCCTCTGAAGAACCACCGGTTATCAGAGTGGAGAGACCTTGTTTGTCACTAGAAACCTCTTTGGAGCACAACAAGCCTATCAGTGAGTCAGTGTTTGAATCATCTCCTCTGTCTGTTCACAAACACACAGGTTCCGTAAGGGTCATAAATACTTATTTTTACACAATAGGGCATTATTTAGACCTGAAGGCTACATGGCAATACTCTTGTTTATTTTTCTCCTAAATCTTCTGGTGAGACTGAAAGGGCTAACATGTTTTGTTGTAATGTCTAGGGCCAGTTTCTAGACAAAGATTAACAAAGTTGGGTAATTACAACCATGTGCATATGCTTTTTGTCTCTGCAGGACTTGGCATGATCTAAATTCACCAAACTGAATGTGGGGGACTAGGATTTTTGGAGAAGAGATGACGTAAAACCACTTTTAATTATCGAGGGATGTATTTAAATTTTACTTGAAAACATGAGCATTTCCACATTGTGTTAATTGATAAATGAGTGTTCAGCTTTGTTGCTACCACATCATTTAAACAACAGTGAAACTAACCAGGGACATTTCCATTAAATCAGATTTTAGCATTGCTTCACTCTCCTCTTGAACGTGGACATGCATGCTTCCACACACATCAAAACACAACCAACTGCACTTTGATACCCCCTTCCACTTCATCCTATTGAACATGGCAGTCTATTCTAATGGGGAACATGTATTGTGCTGTAGGACCAGCCTTCAACATGCAGCACAGTCATGCAGGATGATTTGTTGTGTGCTGCAGAAGCTCTTAGGGAGTCTTGCAGTCTCACACTGACACCATGAAAGACTGGGATGGATGGGAACAAAGAATTAGACCCTTAAGGAGTTTTAAGCTCATTTGTGTGTGTGTGTGTGTGTGTGTGTGTGTGTGTGTGTGTGTGTGTGTGTGTGTGTGTGTGTGTGTGTGTGTCCCTTTTCTCTGTCTTGCCTCCGTCTCTCTCCCAGCAATCTCTCCCTCTCCCCTCTAAACAAAACCACATTTTGTCAGGCAGTGATCTGGCTACAGTGAAAACACACCAATGTCTGCGTGTATTGTACTTTCAGAGCCCAGGGAAATACTTTTACTAGCCCTCCCTTTGCTTCCTTCTCCCCACTCACTTGTCTCCCATCTTTTTCTTTCCAGCACACACATTTGTATATATGTATGTAAACTCTCACACACCATATGTCGACATAAAGTAACTACATATGGCTTGAAGAGCAAGCTGCCCTACCCAAGAGCAGTGTGTGCTTGTGATGTCACTGATTTTTCCGATCGTGGTTAATAAAACAGAAGACTATTTTGTTTGTGCGCTGGATTCGTGTTTAGAGGTTTGGCTCTAGATGCACTCCACAGTGCAAACAAGCAACATGAACATGTGCTTTCAAGATAAGAAGATGTATTGTCAGGTTTAATACTTGTTATTCCATGAAAGGAAAAAATGGTCCTGCGCTGAGTCTTGTTGTGACTACATGGGCTCACGTTGATAAAGGCAAGCTATTTCTTTAACATGGACCAGACTGCCTTATTATTACATGTGCCTGGCCCAGTAGGAGCAGGAATGTGAGCGCTCGGCCATTGCTGTGGTGCCAGTGCTTGGGGTCCCTGTTGTAGCTCACATTGTATAAAAGATGACAAACCAGTACAGAAACCAGAGAAGGATGCACTGTCCTCACATGAACGATTTCATTTACATTTACCCACACACACACACACATAAAACCCCCTAATTTAGATGTATGTCAGCTACGATTATCAGTATCATTCATTGATAGGAAGGTATGTTATGATGCAACTGTGTATCCTTGTCTTTGCGTGCAAGGGTGTGCAAACTGAGATAATGTGTACTTTTGTCTACACTTATACTTGTATATTAGTTGAATTCTTGAAGCGATGCCTGAACTCTCCCAGTGCTGAAAGAAATAACCATGAGAGACCACCAGAGCCTGATGGGGGCTTTGAGACTGTCTTTAGCCCAGCCAGGAGAGCCTCAGTGAGCCAAATCACTTCCATGACAGCCTCTCTGCAGGGAGAGATTCATGGCCAGAATTAGTCATACTGTACTGCTGTACATGGGGGTGAACCAGTGCAATTGTGGGTCATCGGAGGCAGGACTGTGGTGGAGGAGTTTACGTGTAAGGATTTATATTTGTTTCCATAACTTGTTTTACTGTATAGTTATGTATTATAGCTCTTGTTGTCCCTAAGGGGGCGACAAACATGAATTGATGTAAAATATAACACAGCTAAAGGTCATTATTCATTCTGTATAGAGGTTCCCACCGGTCTATAAACAGAAAATGACCACGGGGCCACGAGGTTGACTACTCTAAAAAAGATGTAAAGTAACATAAATGCGCAGAATACTTGTGCTTTTATGAGGTGTTCAAATGTGCAGTAAATCTTAAATGCCCCGCCTCAGATCTGATACAAGATATTCCACATGGATTTTTTGAAAATTACACATCTTTACACAGGTGGGGAACTGGCTACACACCAAGAAAATGAAGCTTCAGCTAGGCTAGTGTTAGCTCGTAGTTGTACTTGAAGGTGGGAAATCAGCTGTCACTGGACCATAAGCATCTCTGAGATTTCCCGTGTATTTACACCAAGAAGAAATATGCTGTCGGAGAACAATGTGTGAAAGAGAAGTGAGAAAAGCTCCAAAGTTTGGGGAACGGTTGTTTGAATCTGCGAGCTTAAACATGAAGACATTGGAGGAAAAATAGGGATTTGTTTTGATGATTTCTTGTCTTTCATTCTTTGTATGCTGTGCAAGTCAAATGAGGCAATGATGAGGCTTACTGGAGCTTCAAAGCCCAAATGTACATCACTTACTGTCACAGTTCCCATTTTCCACACTGAATTTCTTCGCTCTCCGTCTCTCTAGCTCGTAGTATGTTTTGGCAGAGGGTAACCTTAAGGTCATGGGAGCGTGGAGGTGCGTGTGTGCATACAAAGTGTGTGTGTGTGTGTGTGTGTGTGTGTTAAGGTGGAGCCGAGGGATTAGAGGTTGGTTTCGTAGTGTCATCGTGGTCTTGGGGTTTGTGGTTGGAGTATGTGGGGTCAGGGTGGAGTGTGACTGGTTCTAGAGATGATCCAGCTGGGAATCCTGTGGTCGGCTGGTGGTTTTTCCCCGGATGGATGAAAATATGATCGCTGCACCACACACATGAAGACACGTAAAGACAAGACACATACACAAACAAACAATAAAGATAGATAGATAGATAGATTGATAGATAGATAGGCCTGTGTGGCACAGGAACAACTCACAAACTCCTTCTTTTTCTCAGCCTACTTTTCCAGTTTTTCCTCTGTTCTACCCCTTCTCCTTGTCCCACATCGCACTCCCCCTTACCTCTTCTTCCATCGTTCTTTCCATCATTTACTTCCAAGGCAGGCATTTCTTGCCTCACCTTACCCGGAGCGTTGCTCTGCTTGGCTCTGTAAAGACCTGGCCTTGTGCAGCTGTGCTGCCCCGGTGATGCAGTGGGAGAGGAATGTAGAACTTCAAAGTATAACACGAGTGGAGACAAAGAATGGCAGTGTTCAAGGGGGGATGAGAATATGTGATCTCATAAAACAGCACACAAACACATTGGTCCATTTATGCGAGGTTAGGCTGCAGAGGATGATGAGGAGGAGGGAAGACCTGCCTCACATGTCCCCTGCCTGCTTTGTGGGAACCAGAAGAGGAAGAGGCGGGTATACACGTGATGTTGTTCCCCAGTGATAGAGCACATTGTAATTCTGCACAGCTCGTTTGTCCATGGTTAAGTGACTGTTAAAACATACAGCAAGGAGAGAGAGATGGAAAGAGGTTGATGTGTATGATACGGCTGAAGACTTTGGTTTTTAGTGGGCCATGGAGTAAGGTTTTCTGGATACGTGTTCTGAAATTCCATAACCCTTGTAACTGCAAGAGACAGAGGTTGGGGCCCCTGAAAAAAAGAAAGAAATGAGAAGAAAAAAGAGGCAAAGAGAGAAATGTAGCGAGATTCCAAGAGAGCGGAAAGAATCCTCAGACTGCTTGCTAACAGTTTGAGGGGCTAATGGCTTTCAGATGTGCGCAACGTCTTTTGTATTTTCAAAGGAGCATAAAACATTCCCTCTCAGAGGAATCCAAACAACGGCTGGAATTTGCAGACTGAAAATTCACAACAGAGGTTAGAACCAAATGTTTATCTCATGTTCGCTCATGTTACAAGTATTATATGTTTTACATCCACAGGCAGGCCTGTATTTTCACCTTTAATTTCTGGGTTCCATACTTTTCTTTAATGTTGACGTTTTCTCTTTGGGAGTGCTGCTATGGGTGCAAGGGGCTGGGCGGGGGTGGTGCTCTCTCTATTTCCTGTTCAAACCTTGGGGGAGCTGGGAGTTGGTGAGGTCATTTCTTGCTCCAACTGTAAAGTCGAGTGGGGGGGGGGGGGGGGGGGGGCTCAGCCACATGAACGTTATGGCTGCTGACCAGGGGCTCCATTTATCAGTTTATACTGCTATTATATTGTAATTTTATATGTTTTATATATTTGTGCATTTTACATGTATATTTTATGTGGTTAATTTTTGGGGACTTTTTGGCCAAAAGTTTGATGAGAAGGTCAATACCACTCTTGTATCTGTCCATTAAGTATAAGTTTGCAACCAGCAGCCGGTAGGCTTAGCTTGGTAAGACTGTAAACAGAGGGAAACAGGCAGCCTCGACCTACCAGCACCTCTGAACCTCACTAATGAACACGTTTTATCTCATGTTTAATCTGTACAAAATCTGAAAAATAAAAACTTTCAAGTCACTATTTTATGTCTTGGACTATTTCAGTAACTTCCTGGAATCTCTCCTGGTTACCAGACAACTAGCAACTGGCAACTGGGAAATTACCTCACCTCGTCCAAATCCCAGCTCCCCCCAACCCTGTTCAGGACTGTCTCATACACTGCGTGGGTTACAGTTTTGGAAGCGCCCATAGAAAAGCAGTGGGGTGGTTAACCAGACGTACATTTGCCAAACCAACCAGTTAGTCTTCATCCTTGCAGTCTTTCGACAAAGCCTGAATCTCACCTTTGTGTCGCTTGTTGAAGTTTGTTTTCAAGTGTGAAATGGGCTTGTTGTTGCCCCTTGTGGCAGTTAGTGGGGAAATCACCCACTACAAGGATGTTCACACCAATTGTCAAGTACCAGTCGATGTTTTCTCAGTTTTAAAGTATAACTACTACTCCTCTGTAATAAAACAAAAATACTTGTTATTTATGACACTGGTGGCCATTAAGTGAACTGCAGTCAGCATCCTTGCATCCTTGCACACGTGACTGCGCTCCATAGGCTCGAGCAAGAAACTTAGGCCCATAGCCGCCTAAGAATCAGCAGCTTTAATTTTTTTTTAAAACTACAGTTACAGTAGGGCAGCTCATTTGGAAACATAGATAAAATCGTTGGTAAGCTCAGCAGCGTCAGATGTTGGTTAAAACGTCAACACAATATAGTATAACAGCAGGTCTGAGATCAATGTTCTGTCATATTCTCACTCATTGTGCGTAGAGCGACGTCCAACACCTGACACTTCCAGAAAGTTACCTAGCAACAGAGTAGCGAGCCAAACAGTCAGTAACAGATACTTTCTTTGTGACATTTAGGGATAATGTCAAGGGGTTAAGGTAAAAGCTGTCTGGACACCATGGTGAAAATGTTGACAGACGGAGTTGTTGTCAACACAAAATACCTCATTCTTGTCTCCTTACCACACAACCACTGTCCCCAATCAAGTGTATTCAATGATTGAAAGCCCAGAAGTTCATCACCTATGGTTCCAAAATTATAAATATAACCTACTTCACTGTAAATAGAACCTACTTTACTGTAATGCTATTTAGTAACTAACTTCAACTCCTTTTTTTTGCCTTTTCTAATAAAACCCTCCAAGAATTTTCCCCAAGCCCAGCCTCTGTGGTGAGCTTGAGGCAGTCCATACTGAGGTGTGGTCTTCCAAAATGAAATGTTAAAAAGGAAAAGGGAAAAAAATTAAGCCTAATCCTTCTTCTCCCCCTCTTACTGACTCATGGGTGGTGGTGGGCACCAGCACTATAGGAAATGGTGTCTGGATTTTGGAAAAATCTGTCAAGTATAAAAACTTTGATATCTCCTTCCTCCCCTCCACTTGAAATGGTTTCACTTTAGTGTGCCATAAACTTGTCATCTTCATTCCAGTGGAGCTGTAATTTGCCCAATGCTGAAGTACATATATACCTTTAGGGATTGGAATTTACTGTAGTCTCATGTTTTAAAAGACTTAAATTTATGTTAAAATTTAAAAGGTCAAGATTTACTTGTGGAGGATTGTGTATCCACAAGGCTTGGGGATGACACTGTAATATTTTTAGTTCTCTCTCTGTGATCTGAAATGAAGTATTGGATTTCACACTGCACCTTTTAGTCCAACTTTATCCCTACTTTTGAACATTAGCTCTGTTGCTGGGGGTTATGCTCTGCAATTCTTTGGGGCCTTTAATGCTCAAAAACATAAAGGAACCACCCTTATACACTATTACCATTAAATATCCTCAACCCATGATGTTATTTTATGATTAAATGTTGCAATTTACCTTTTAGTGCTGTGAACTTAACCTCTACATAACTCATACATTACACATTACATTACACATAGCAATAACATTAATAATGTAATTATTAAAGCTGGGGTAAGTAACTTTGGAGAAACCAGCAAGAGTAGTCTAAGCTACATTCTGAAAGTATCCAACCGAAAATTCCAGCATCCCTCCAAAGCCACTTCCCAAAAAAACATGAACGCGCACTGCCCGACTACTGCTAGAGGACGGGTCCACGAGAGCGAACATATAGACATATCCCATAACGATGTGCATAACGCTATGAGTGCACGGGTGAAGTGCACGCAGGTAGTTAGGTACGTAGGTAGACAGGCAGGTAAGCAATCCAATCATTAATTTAGGGTGAAAGAAATGATTGGACGGGCTTATTACAGGTCCTGTAAAAAATTCTCTTTACAGGGATATAAAGAGAATTTCAACAAATATGACAATCTCGGCATGCTCACCCATTCCCTCCAGCTCCATGGTTGTCTGACTCACTGCGTGCTGACAGAAGCACACTATGGGCAGCTAAAAGACAATGGTGGAAACCAAGCGATTAAGGACCTTCCTTTTCACCCGTCTCTTTCAGTGAGGTACTAACCTTGGTTACTTCCCAACACCCAACCACCTGCCTTCTTGACCCTATCCCCTCTCACCTTCTTCAGTCTATTGCTCCTGACCCCCTTCCTTTCACCCACCTAATCAATACTTCTTTGACAACTGGTTGTTTTCCGAACACTCCTAACAAAGCCGGGGTGAACCCTCTATTAAAGAAACCCACACTCAACCCATCTGATGTAAAGAATTACAGACCTGTCTCTCTGCTGCCATTTCTTTCCAAAACACCTGTTCAGACATCACCGTGACCCATGAAGAAACCTACCTCTTATTGTTTCTACTTGAAACAGTTCAGCTTACTTTAAGTCACTTTGAATAAAAAATCAGCTAAATAAATGTAACGTACTGTAATGTAATTTCATGCGTCGATGCACATTTTTGGAAAATCAAAGCAGTACCTTTAGATCTGTAAATGTAATGGAGTACACATAAGAAGTAGCATAAACTGGGACTACTCAAGTACCTTAAAATTGGAGTACAGTAAATGTACCTAGTGACATTCTATCATTGTGAAAATAAGTGATGTGAAGAATAAATAAGCAGTGAATAAAAAGTGGATTCTCAGATGAGCATATCTCTCAGTCACAATTAACGGGGATACTGTGTCGTCTTAGTGTCCAGGCCCTGGGTTTCCATTACAGGTTGTATTTCTCTGCTTTCTCTCTCTCCCTTTCTTCCACTGCAACATCTATACTTAGTAAATTAACAGAGTATGTTCCCATCAGCAATTCATGCCATTATAATGAGCGTAATTACATGGAACAACTTAAAACTAGTAATTAGAAGAAACTGTAAAATCTACATATTGTATTAATGCAAACCAATATTAGATCATGCAACCAATGGTACACACAGAGAATCACTCCACTTCGACAGAGAGTTGTTGAAAAAATTAAAATGCCAGCTGTGACATTGAATCATCAGCTCTATCAAAGCTGGAACTGGCAGCTCTTGGACGTCTACAGAGGTTTGCAAGTAGAAAACTGTCAAAGTAACATTTCAGTCTAAACATATCACCCTGACAATAAGTGCAGGCGAGATTGACCAGTTTGCTCCATCTGCATACTTGACATTTCCCATTACAAACACGTTTTGATCTCTGTCAGCTAAGAATAATAATTTTGTATCCATAAATGTTAGTTCGCCATCTGCAGAACAGGTGAAAATCTGATCATCAAAGCCAAAGGATTTAACAAAAAAAGATTTCCTTCAAGCAGATTGAACCATGTTCTCATTTTTAGTATCATTCCAGCCCACTAAGCCAGTTTATAATTTATAAACAATAAATGAACATGAAAGTCCTGCCTCACCTCACTTTGTCTGAGCACAGTAACACACCACCAGGCATCTGTACATGCACTTATGTGTCATTGTATGTTACCTTGTGTATGTGCTGGTGTTTGAGCACATACATGTACTGTAAAAGCACAAGTGTGTGTCTTTGTGTTGTAAGTGTGTGGGCAGGAAAAGCCACAAAAAGCCTTTTATGAGTGTGAAAGTCTTGTAAAGCAGGTATACTTGGGACAAATGGGAGAACAGGACGTCCAGCTAGTAACCAGCCTGCTGCCTTCTCTGCTCTGCTGCTGCTGCACTGTGATCATTAGAGGTTTGGACAACAGATGCTAAGATACTTGGAACATCCTCTTAACCTACCTGCCTATCAGCATTCCTTCCACCTTTCATCCATCCCTCTAGTCCTTCCTGCTGTTGTCTCACGCTTGCTTCTTGTTGGGCTGCAGCTGTTTTCACAGGGCATCACAGAGGTGAAGACAAAAGCGGGGGGGGGGGGGGGGGGGGGGGCTCAGATTTGTAATGTGTATGTGGAGAAAAAACAACAAAAACAAGAGGGGGGAGATTGATAGAAATATGTCAAGAAGTGGATTCTTGGAAGAAATTGTCAGTTTATGCTGCAATAAACAAAACAAAACATATACTGTGTAAGTTATAATGAAACAAATCAAGTAAAGGCCTCTCTAATCCTCTTTATGAGAAAGTGAAGTCATGCCCCTCTATCAACACAAACAGATCCTGTTGTTCCCTGTGACTGTCTGTGACACATTTGTTTAGGGTCAAACCTCTATTGCTGTAAGACACGCATATGCTCTGAGGCCTATTAAAGCTGCGTATCAATAGACCACCCAAGAGTTTACACAAAAAAAGGGGGGGGGGAGGTGTAGTATGGAAACACAGAGCAGAGCATACATAGTGACAACAGGGAAGATCTAAAGAGATGATGAGTCAATTTTTACGCTCTGATCTGCTAATATATACAAATGGTCTAATCACATACACGCATACGAGGATGCATGGTCACTTTGGGTTGAAATCAGGTGGCCAGCTGTGTTTTTCTACATCATGACACTACCACCCCGTTTCTCTTTTCTGCCCTCGCTCATACACACCTTATTTTTGAGCCAATTTATTTGATTTACTCAGTCTAGGGCATAGTGATGTTGTTACTCTGAAAGACAAATGCATTCATACTCAGGAGTTTCCTCTCTGATTGCTAGCTGTCATATTATCAAGTGCTGCTGCTCCAGAAAAAGGTTGGTTTCACTAAGGAATAGTTTCACATTTTAAAGTATACACGTATTCACTTTCTGCAAACTATTCATTTTAAAAATGCCTTCACTAGGTTCGTCAAACAGCATCCACATCTTTTGAACATTTCTTTTTCTGTAAAGTCTGTAAATTTGGATTCAGATTACTGATCAAACCTGCTTTCCTTTATCAGACCATAGGATTGAGAATAATTTAGGTAACATCTGGATTTCTGATGGCAAAACATAATTATTCAGCCAAATATATTGAATATTTTCCATGGAGAAACCTCAGATGGAAGAAGTAACGTTTCACTAAAGGAATGCATTATAGCATTTCCTTTTGGCAAGAATTAATTATACATAAACAACACAAAGGATATATTGATGTCAGATGATCTTTTGGAGGGGTTGATGAACACAACACACAGCACATGTAGATGCATTTCCTGCCTCAACCTGATTACTCACAGTAATCTGTATTTTTATGTGCACAAGTCTGTTTCACTCACTTATTCCCTCACTCAGGCAAAACCAGAAGTCTCTCACACCCAGACTCCAACATGTGTTTGCTTGGCATTGACAAGTGCGATCCTGCTCAGCTGGGCTGAGGCCGCTTGTCACCCCACTGGAGCTCCGACATGGGGCACTTTGAAGTGTCAAGGGCCCCCCACGTAGAGAAAGCAGTACTGTGGGTGTATGAGCAGACAGGGGCCTAGGGGTGGGAAGGGGGTTTTGTCAGGATGAAAGGCGGTACTGTATCAGTCCAGCTGTTTGCTTTGCCAGCCCAACACCAAGGATCTGGAAGAGTCAATATTTGTTGCATTGTGTGTCTGGTTAAGTCAGTGATAGACTCAGTGACCCCTTGAAAGAGATGTGAGCTGAGCTGCCAATTCATCATTTTTATGGTTCTTTGAATTCTTGCCTCTCCAAAGCTGTGAAAAACACTTTCAAAATGGATCCTTAATACAGAGTAAACTTGGCCATCAATTTCCCCAAGACTTCCTGTACTGTTTCTTGGAAGTGAAAAGGGCTGAGATGTGACTGTGGAGGTGTGTGGTCTCGCTGAGGAAGCGTGTGTAAGCCTTTCTATAACATGGTCTCCCACATCTGTTACTAGTTGAAGGCTGGTGGTTTGAATGCGCTCTGCGTAGTTTGAAAGTCTCTGCCGCATCAGTGCACTGTTTGACTTGATTAGCATACTTTACTTTGATCTGCGTCACCAAATAAAATACAAACTCCACATGTGGGTGTCACACAGACATTGTAGAGCTATGTAGCAGACAATATTCATTGTCAAGGGGACATTTGTGAACGGCAGTCAACATTTGACTTTCCAACAAGATTCGTCCATTTAAAGAGAAACAACTCCTTCCCCACCTAGGCCTGCACATGTTGATTATGAGCACACACCCAGCATACTCAAACGTGTTTGGGTGTCTTTTTGCATGTGTGGAAGAGGAAAGGTTTGCAGGTAATTTAGTGCCGACATCATGGAAGAAAATTTGATTCTGTTTCAATTTAAATTAAGAATAAGGTTATATTAGGTTATGTTAAGGTTACGGTTTGATATTACGTGGTAAAGTAATATAAGTGTGTGTGTGATCACTGTAATCGGAGGAGTAGCCTGTGGAATGCAGTCAGCTCTGTCAGCTCTCTCTTCAGCCCGTCCATCTTCATTATGGCCGTTCCCACATACTGGTCATGTGATTTACAGCTACGGGCCCCAACTCTGGTGATATAGGGCAAATTCCTGACCGGGATCAGTCAAGTTTCATACACACAGCAGGGGTCAGGAGCCTAGAAGAGAGGAGGAATGGAGCAAGGGAAGGGGAGAGAAGATGAAGAGATAATAAGCTGAAAAAAGAGGGAAGGGAAGAAAATATAAAGCCCTAAAGCATCTATGGATTTTTCAAGACGTGGCGTGGCGCTGCTAGCATGCGATTTTATTCATCTTAATGAGGAACCTAATGCAGGAGATATGTAAATTATGACAACAATCAAAGACATTATTTGGGAAGAAAGGGTAAAAACTGAGATTAACAGAATGTGACAGAACAAGGGAAAAGCCACAGAGCAAGAGTCATTTCC
Source organism: Lateolabrax maculatus (assembly GCA_031216445.1). Taxonomy (NCBI): domain Eukaryota; kingdom Metazoa; phylum Chordata; class Actinopteri; order Acropomatiformes; family Lateolabracidae; genus Lateolabrax; species Lateolabrax maculatus. Next base: position 13,875,627 of record CM062196.1, read on the forward strand.
AAGTCCGGGGTTTTCTCTGAGAGGTGTGAGGTTTTACAGTGTTTAAAATCTCCAAGGTCTTGTTGACATAAGACCTCAGCAGAGATGACAGGCCCGTTCAGGGAAAGCCAGTTGTGCAGCTCTGCTGTATACTGTGGTGGCAGCGATCAGATTGAAATGTAACATATGCCATTCATGTAGGCAGCTTGGCTGTTATGCTAGATGTCTTGCAATACATTTCCACCATGGGAAGCCATGTCAAAGCCAAAGCCCACTCACTATACAGATTTACAGAGATAACACATGTAGCTAGTTTGATACCAAACAGAAGGTTAAACTTACAAATATATATTGAAAATTTTCATTAGCATGTGCACAAACAGAAAAAACAGTAAATTTGGCCATGAAAACAATGTAATAGGTTTGCGATAGCTTCAACACATTCCCGTCCATTGTTGCTGTCGCTAGATAAGAGCGCTGCTGTGGAGTGACCATTCCTATCATTGTGACTGGTCAGCACAGCCCGCTGTGAAAACAACATAGTAATTACCTGCTTGAACAAAAAGATGGGCTTGTAACATGTGAGATACTATAAAAGGAGTGGTATGTAATTGCCTCAAACCACTTCAAAACCAAAAGGACAAATAAATTGGGAGGTGGAGGGAAGGATCAAAACAGCAGATGGTGAAAAGCAGCAAGTCAAAAAGGTGATATGTCTGTTGTGGGAATGATGACTGCAGATAATGATAATACATTTGATTATTATTTATGTGATAATGATAAGGTAAGGCTAAGTACAAGGGGCAGATTCTGTCAAAACCTTTCCGTAGATGATTAGAGTCAAGTTACCATTGTTCAAGACAAGTTTTCCATTGGTTTCCAAAATATGCTCTCCCAACCCCTTCCATCCTCCTCCACCTTCCACCCCACATGCCTCACCACCACCCAAACTAGTCCTTTCCTCCTATCGTCCTGTTATCCCCATACAAGTTTTGTTCTCCTGTCTGGGAAGAAAGTCAGCCAAATATGATGCAGTCTGAGAGACCTTAATGGTGGTATGATAATGATAATCATTACTGAAATGATGATGAAAGATGTGTTGCTGTGAGTAATACAATGATGTCACTGGAAGGCAATGAGAAGCTGAGGTAGGGAGAAGCAGCTGTGCACGTCCTGACCTGTAAAGCAAAGGGACGAGGCTGAGGGCAGCTGGGACGAAGGAGGACTCACGAGACAGAGCAAGAAAAACTACAGGGGAGTTTGTTAAAGGGGGTATCTTTTTAAATATTTATCCAGACACTGATGTATTTAGTCTGAGGTGCAGAGCGTTGCCCACTGTTGAAGGACATGTCACAGAACGATTGCGTAAAAAGGTAAAGGTTGCTGGGAGAGCAGGGGAAATTTTCTGTGGATGAGGGCACATTTTTATTTGAAAACACTGACAAAACTACAACCAAATGAAGCTCATCTGGGAATCAGAGCTAAAAGGAACAACATGTGCAAATGTAACATGGCAAGCAGTGATGGTTCCCATTTGACTTTTCGATTCCAGATTTGGGGATGGAGTTTTTCTTGTTTCCAAGTATTAGTTTGATTGACCTAAACAATATGAACAACACAATAACTGTTGAGGGGTAAAGCTGGCAAAATATATTCTATATTTATTTTATTATCAACATATCCCATAAAAACACCAAACCCAACAATGAACTCATCCTACTAACAGGTATTTCCTGTGTTCAATGTGTCCTATACCATTGTTGTCCCAAAATGATTTAAAACACATCAGTGAGCCACAGCTTTGCACTGGGTGACATGTTCACAATGACCATGGGCTTTCCGTGGATTATTTTGAGTCAATGGCACATGCACCATTCTGCTGCCAAAAATACTCACTAGTGTGAGGGTCCGTTAATCAAGTCCCCAACAAATTCACTATTTATTCCTGTTTGATTAACATTTAAGTGCCCAGCTGTTTTAAGAAAATGAAATTATACATCTGTGATCAGTTTTTAAAGATTTATGTCTCCAGTAGAAACAAATTGGTTTGTGTCTGGGTGCCACAAACAGGGTAGTGAGAAAGAAATAAGGGGCCGAGGAATGCATAGTTGGTTTGATGTTTTCATGGGATTTGCTTACAATAAGAAAATTATATAATAACCTAATAACATAGAGTAATACCAGCCTTATCCTTTGAATTAAGTGGTATGGACAATTTAAAAATAAACGGACAACTTAATTGAATTATTTTCCAGATTTGAAGAAACAGGACAGCATTTTTTGCTGAGGAATGCCACGAAACAGACCTATACCTGTGAATACCTGTGACCTTTCCCCCGAACAAAAGTAGCTGAACACCAGCTGGACATAATAGCAGATAATTAGTGAGGTGTACCGTTAGAAGGGAAAAGAGGCAATGATTTAATGCTCAGCTTCACCTGGTTTCTCTTTCCAGACATTTTAGTTATTGGGTTGAAGACGCAGGTAGAAGTTAAGCATAAAGGTGAGAGAATCACAAGAAAGTATTTGAAATTCAGGTTGTAAAGCTACAGTTTTCTGGCTTTGTTCACCTCGTCTTTATCCTTGTCCCAATGTACTAAAGCCTCACACATCTTTGTTTCGTGTTTCTTGAAATAAACAATACGAAGGATTTGCAAATTAAATATGTCACTCAGGTTTGTTCATTTCTGTTGGCATTAGTTTCAATAAAGTTATGTTTGTTTCACTTCATGTTCTTATTGTCCTTTTTTAAATATGGTTCAAATTATACAAAACATTTTGAGTCTGGCTGAAAATGTTATTAACTAAAATTGTCTTCTTTTCTCAAGCACTGACTTTTCTATTCTATTGCTTTTAATTGTTTCAGTGGTAGACATTGTTTCTATTTACTCTGGCATAAAGAACACACCTGCACAGACAATTAAAATGAACAATTTGATCTTTATAAAGATTTTTGATTAAATTAAACCAGATTTAACTTGTATGTACTGTTCCTTTTTACCTCCTTTATTGTTCTGTTTATAAGAATAATAACCTCTGAAACTGTGTCCCATTATTGTGAATCAATGACGCAAATACTCAGCATTGGTTGGTTCTCTGGGAGGTTATGTCTTATGACCTCAGGGTCTCTTAAATACTTCCAGAGTGAAGCTATTAGAGACTGACCTCCAGCCTGACACAACTGATGACATAGCCTCCATCTGACTTGAGGTTTGCCTGTTAATTAAGGCTGTAAACAGGTGGGTGAGAGAGGCTTTGTAGCTGACTTTATACTTGACAATCAAACTTCCTCACTTGAAGTTTAATGATGTTTACCTCCTCAGGTCCCCTTGAAGGATGGAAATGTACCTTTCAGCAAGCATACGAGCACACAAACACACAAACACACGTCTGTACGCAGACACACAAAAACATGCAATGTGAGGAATACCCATGCAGCTGGTTGTTGTATTAGGTCAAGTCGTCTTGCTACTCTGTTGCTTCCACAGCAGAAACTCATTAACAAAAATACTCCCATTGTTCTCTTGGCACGCATAATGTACATGAAAATAATATTTCTTATTGTGCAGTTACCAGGCAACCACTAGAAGTGTTTTCATTAATTTTCTGGAATCTAACTGGAGGATGTAGTGTGTTCTGTCAGCAGAAAAACAAATAAAGCCGTAGCTTTTATAGTGAATTACCATGAATATCATACAACATTATACTTTTTCTCATTTTAAGGAATAGTTTATAGTATATTATATAGTATATATATATATCTTAAATAGTTTTAAAAAAAATTTTCCTGTCCTAAAAAACACACTTTTAAGGTAAAAGTCTTGCATTTAAAACCCTACTTTGGTAATAGAACAAAGGTATTATCAGCTAAATTTACTTAAAGTGTTAAAAGTAAAAGTACTTATGCATCAATGTGTAAGCATCATTTTGCTGTAGAAGCTGGTCGAGGTGGAACTTATTTTAACAACTTTGTATACTGTTAGGTAGTTTAGTCCTAGTTTAGGTAACCAACTGAGGCCGGGTCCCTTGCAAAGGGTCACAAGATAGATCTGAGGGGTGATGAGAGGATTAATGGAGAAGGAAGGAAGAAAAGTCACTGTTTGGCTCACAAATTTGGATTCTTTTTATAGACTTTTCTCTAATCTTTGATTTTCTTGTGAGTTTTATGTCTTTTGGCCTCAAACAGTTATTTAAATGAAACTCTATGAGAAGTTTAGAAGGAGAGTCTCTTTTTAGTAGAAGTGTTTACAACTTATAGATGTCTGAAACATGACTAAGAGCCCCGACTAAAACATTACGTTTTTTTTGTTTTTGTTTTATTTTGTGTAGTGGAGTAGAAGTTTAAAGTAGCATAGAATGGAAATACTCAAGTAAAGCACATTACCTCAAAATTGTGCTTAATTACAGTACCTGAGTAAATGTACTTTGTTACATTCCACCATTGGGGATTAGTTAGGCCTCAAAGAAATGTCCTCAACCAGTGTGCCAGATACTGAACCAAACAGTCCACTGTAGACTGTTTGACATCTTCAGATCCTGCAATATCTGGCGCCCTCTCCTGGAACAAAGTGGTATAACTTTTTAGTCCAGTTAAGGAATGAGGTCAAACTTTGTCCATGAGGGAGACTTCCAATTACCCCAGGCACCATTTTTACTGTATGCCTCCAGTTGTTGTCTCAGATAGAGTGTGTGTTAGGAAGAGGGGGCCTTGCACTGTTGTCTTTAGAGCTTAGAGCTGGAGAGTTAACTGGCTTCACTTTGGGGGTCCAAGGGAGAACTAACGCCAAAAACAACAAAGAAAAGAATGAGAAACAACAGTGGAGAGCTCGAGGAATGCTCAGAGAGAGACATTAATAGTATGAGGAACAGAGAGAAATTGAGAAAGAGGGGAAATGCAGAAAGAGAGCTTCCCAGCAGTCTTCCACAGTGAGATGAGAACAGAGGCCCTGTTGTGTTGGCAGCCACATGGTGCCGACATAACACCTGGCAGAGAGAAGGAGAAGGGGGTGACAGGGAGTGTCAAACCTCACAAAGAGACCAGGGGGAAATTAAAGAGGATCAGGAGAGCTTGTGGTAAGGGGGCTGTGTTTGCCGGTGTGTCTATGTGTGGGAGGGTGCTAATGAAAGAGAAATACAGAGAATGAGAAAATCAGATGAAATGCAGGAAAATAATCAAGTGTAACCTATAAGAATGTGTATGCTCTTGTGTGTCTGGACAAACAGCTAATGAGTATACGTGCATGTGTGCTTTTGTGCACAATGTAATCCCCAGTCAGGGTCCTGTGGGAAAGCAGTGTGTGTGTGTGTGTGTGTGTGTGTGTGTGTGTGTGTGTGTGTGTGTGTGTGTGTGTGTTTCCTGGAGGAGCCCCCTGGCCCCAGCTGAAACGTGACTGTACTCCAGCCAGGTCCTCAGCAGCTCAGCTCAGCCAGGCTCCGAGCCGCCACCGCTGCGAAGCACTGGTTTCCTGTGCACATTTCCCATCTCCCTCGCACTGTTATTGTTGGCCTGGACAGGGTTGTACATAGCTAGGAACAAGGGGTCTTGCAGTGGCCTCCATGGTCCCTACTCCTCAATGCCTGCAGAATCCAGAGAAAGTGGTTAGATGCAGATGGTGGACCTTGTGGGTGTAGGGTTGTTGTGTTCTTTAGACACGGTATAAGCATGCCTCTATGGATGGAGAAAGATAAATGTAGGGAAAGCTTTCATCACAGAGGAGCAGAGAGGAGAGGGTGAATAAAAACGCCAGAATTTCACTATGTAAAAGTGAATGTCATTAAGACTCCATTTGGAGCACAAGACAAGGCAGCAGGCATTCAGTGTTTCTGTACATAAATACATTATTTATACAGACGAGGCCACTTTTACACATGGTTCAAAATTAAAAATGTCATTCTGTATGTTGAGATTTTATTAATATTTGCCACCTTACCTTCTGTGCTGTGTTCGTGCATCTCTTGTTGTGATTGGCTGTAAAACAGGAAATGTCAGTGGTTGTCGTACTCGTTTGTACACCAATATTCCTCTCATTATACCAACTATAATTGTCCAACACACACACGGGCTTGTATGGGCACACACACAGACTGACAACTTCCATGAGAAAACCACTCTATAAAACCACAGTCTCATTTCAAAACCAACGTTGAGTTCACTTTTTTCATTGCTGCTCTTTTAAAATGTTGCAGAATATTCGTTAGATTCAACTGATGTCTTTCTCTGTCTCCATTGTACAATAACTGTACTGTAAACAATTAACATTGTGTATGTTAACGTCTGTATGTGTGTTTACTTTCTACCAGCCTAATTGACTAAATGAGGTAACCTGACATTAGTCCAGACAGCCTACATTCCACCTCTGGTGTTAATAACATAATAACGTCTCTTAGATTTGCTGATGGCTTAGTTTTCATTAAACCCTGAGTGTATGAAAAATCCAAAAAGGGACTTTGGGTGTGCATGTGCGTGCATGACCGCGTTGTGAGTGTACACACACATTCATGCAACTGGTTCATGTTAGTCCCTGTCAGTGTGCTTTGTGCGAGCATACAGGAAACAGGTCATCCTACAGGTACGAGGACATAAGAAGCATTAGCTCTGACAACATTTGGCCAACCCAAAACATGGAGTGATAACAGGAACCACTCAACTGATGATACCGTCATGGCAACACCTGTCAACCAGAGGGCCTATAAGGGCTTCTGTGGTGCAACTCTGGTAAGCAAAGGCCTCACAAATGAATCAACTGTAAATCATTCTCTGAAGAAGAACGGTGTGTAATCGTGTGTGTACAGTACGCATTCACTGGTTCAAAATTGTAGTATGTACTCAAGTCTTGCAGGACCAGTCGCACATATCTCAAGAATTCCACAGATGAAGAGAGAAAAATCTCTTCATCTCTCCATCATAGCTGCCTCATCGGTCACATGTTCTGTCTGCATCATGAACAAGTCCTGCAAACTGAACAACATACTTAGAACAAAAAAGAAAGACATAAGTAGGTTTAGGGAGAGGACACACAGACAGCCAGACATTCTTATATGTGATTAATTAAAGTGAAAAGCACATTGTAACCCGAGGAGCACAGGTGGAACTGTGCACTCTGTAGGATTGCTACACCAAAGTTTGAATTTGATATCTGGCATTCTCAAAGTGTATAACACAGGAATTGGTGGTTACAGGAATCTGCTGGTACTCACAGATCTAAAGTTACAATGGGCATCCTTCATTTAACTTCCTTCAGGCTTTTCCCTCTAGGCTCATTAGAGAGCAGCAAAATTGGGCGAATATGCAACTGCCAGTGACCGTCCGTGTAGAGGTGAAATAGGACTTTAAACTCTATAACCCAGTATACCTGGAATAACCCCTCCCACTTCTCATCTGTATTGCCTTAAGAGGTTAAAGATTATGTGATTTAGGGCAACAATTCCTTAGATTATCACATCTACACACACCCTTTTGTGGAATTGAATGGATTGAACTACATATGACACCAGCCAGTCAGGAATATACCTGTTTAAGGTGGTTACTGTATCTCTGTGCGAAAAGAAACAGAATTTTGGCAGTATAATATGACAAGTTTGGATGTTAATATCCATTATGTGATTGTTAATTAAATACAGCATTGAACTCAATCAAACTCTACATCATGACTCATAGCTTTAAGATTTTTTCTTTATGTATATTATCTACTCAAACAGCTGCTGGGTGTAATTGTCCTGAGGCCTTTCTCTGTGTAAGTGCTGTTAGAGTATGATTGGTATGAAAGGCAGCATCATGTGAGCATAACTCTAAATCTTATAAGCTTTCTTAACATTGACTGTTGATTGATAAATGATATTAGAGACAGGAAATATCCTTTCTGAATCCAACCAGTACAGTTAAAATGTGTTGTTTCCTCTCTGAAGAGAACTACAATGTAAAAACAAACATTAACACTACTTGTTACCTAACATTTTTCCAGTGTACTCAGTTAATATACCCTGTTGTCATAAAGATTTCTACTGTAAGTGTACAGCTAAAATAATAAGCTCTCTAACAGAATATTTAAAGCAAAATTAAGTTCCCCTAATTACTTTCCATTATGTCTTTCTCTGTATGTATGCTAGTTTTGCAAAACCCTGATACTAGTATGTAATCTCCTTCTGTGATGAAGAGTTTTGCTACTTCTTTTGGTGCACCACAGTAAAGAGAAGCCTTGATATCTATATATTGGTCTTTTACAAAGACATTATTAATGAAAGCACTGCCTCACTATGATTCTTGCACTCCAATATCTCTGCTCAGGGCCCTCTGCTCACCTTAGGAAGTAGGACAAGAGGAAAGTAGGACATACTTTAGGCTCTCCAGACATGTCCAAGGATCATTACTAACAGCCAAATATACATCGAAGAAATAAATAAAAGACAAATTCATTTATGTAGAGGCTCAACTCAGCAAGTCAGGCACAAATTAGTGATTCACTGAACACAGCATGTTCCTGGAAAATCCTTCAAATAAAATGTTAATTTTTTTTGTGATATCTATTATCGCATTGAGAAAAAGTTGCGAAACAAATGTTGCCGCCGGCCGGACAGAAGATCTCGCGGGGCGGCTGTGAGGGGGATCAGGGAGGACCTGGCTCGTTCACCTCGTCGCGTCGCGTCGTCACGCAGCATCACGGAGGCTGACGGCGAGCGTGCGCTTATCTGGTGGAGCCCAGAGAGATGGAGGCGCTGCTGGCGGTGACGGTGGCGGCGGGCGCCTCTCTCTCTCTCTCTCTCTCTCTCTCTCTCTCCGCCCCTCAGCGGGAGAGCAGGTTGCGTCAAACACGCTCCTCCTCCTCCTCCTCCTCTTCCTCCTCCCCCCCCCCCCCCCCCCCCCGTCTGCAGCTGCACGCGTCCCATCCCCATCCGAGGAGCGCGGACAGGTGAGTGCAATGTCGCATTTGTTTTCTCTGTTGTGGAACAACGGTGAGGCCTGTTTTTTTTTTTTTTTTTTTTTTTTTTTCCACTTGGTCTCTGGCATAAAAAAAAAAAAAAAAAACCCGTGCATGTGGGTGAAGGAGGTGGGCGGGCTGCTCGGCGGCGGGGGCCCGGTTCGGCTGGATGTCAGATGCGGGCTCTGCTCCCGGTCCCCGTCGGACATTGTGGGGATTACCATCAGTAATATGTTGCGCTTCTTACACCGTCTGGTTTTGTAAGTGTGTGTGTGAGGAGCAGCGGGTGGCGCCTCGGTGCGGTGCGCAGGCTCCGACACGCGATCACCAATACTCCAATCACTGTGACACTGAGGCTCGTACACTCCGATCGATCAGCTCTGAGGCTGGCGTTTCATAATCGCAGGAAGAGGGGTGTGTGTCTGTGTGTGTGCGTGTGTGTGTGTGTGTGTGTGTTAATTTAGGTCCATGTTAAGTGTAAACATGTAAGAGGCATGATGATGCCAGCTGGTAAAAATGTTATTGTTTTTTGTCATAAAGTAGACCAAGTTAACATTTTCAAGAGATTTTTTTGGGGGGGGGGGGGTAGACTTTAGGGTGCGTTACCTTGAAGCAATACAGTACCACAATGGTAAGGAATGAGAAAAGAGAGTTATTGTTTAAAATTTGAATACAGTGTATTACAATACTCGAATTGTAAATATTCAACCCCCTCACCAGTTTAAAACTCATGCCATTTGAAATTGAAAAACATAAAAAACTAACTTTTTTCATAAGTTTTTCTTCTGAGCGTTACCCTCAGACAAACACTGTAACATTGTGGAACAGCCTGTAGCAATTCATACCTTAAACTTTGCAAGCATATTTCAGCAAACTTTACATTAACAATCTATCAAACCAAACTGTCATAACCCTCCTCAAAACAAGATACTGAGTCATATTTCAGTGTTTGATCATCTGTGTTACATTGAAATGGTTGTTTTAGTTTGATGGTTTGTGTCTTTCCTAACTGTAGATGTTTCCACCATTTGTTGGGTTTGCTTCTTTGCTGCCATCTTTGGCTCACTGCTTATGGAAATGTATGATTCAGTTCTTCTCAACTAGTGAAGCATGGGACACTTTGAGCAGTGCACTTTCACTCTAACCTTACAGCCAGGGTATTTGCACCGGCCCTTGTTCTCCAACCAAACAGGCCAATAAGTGTTGGCACTGGTGCAGCATAAGCTCTGTGCTTCTTCTCAGCCAGGTCTCCCTCAACATGTTTTGATATTGTGTTATCAAAGCATTTTACACCATATCTTATACTAGTAATACCTGTCGCTGTACATTCATTCTCACTGTCCTCATCCTCGTTTTCAGGCTTGTTCTGATCCTCACTTTCACTTTCTCCTTGCAAGGTTGCTAGCAGCTCGTTGTCTTCCTCACTACTAAATTCTAATTCATCCTTACTAACGTCACCTGGCAGTGCTAGTTCTACCTTTTTCTTTGTTACAGAGCCATAGAACAATATTGTGTTCATTCAGTAAATATAGGGGAAAAAAGGTTTGGACAGTATAAGTATATGGTCTGCAGAGAGGACTCACAAAGTGCACTGTTATAGTAGACTATACAGTATAATAGCCTGACCTTTATTACAACTAACATTATAAAATTTATTTAAGATAATTTGTGGAGCTTTTGAACAGTATATAAACCTAAATACACAATTCAAAATTATGTGATGGTGGTAATTCATAAAGGTATGGTGTTACTTCAAGGCAACATTTGGATTTTGACAATTTTCGATTACTTATTTATCGAATAAAGTACATTAAACAATTAAAAATTAAACTCTACTTACCTATTATTGTGAATACAATTTACTCCGGATTATAAAATTACATAAAAAGACATTTTCAGACCATTTTTGTGTGCAAGAGATGATGGAGCTCAACCATGTGAGGAAGGCTGCAAAACATGGCCTCCAGAGAGTCATGTGACACATCTAAACACTGCTATTGGTTTTCTCAGGGCCCTGTCTCTTTATAAAGTATTGCATCACAATTGAGGATGCATTTTGAGAGTGTAAAAGGCAAAAATAGTTATGTTACCTAGAAGTAACTCTGTGCCATAATACTGAGGGTCTCAGCCACTGTTGGGGATTATTATAAATAAGGCATTAATGTTTTAACAGGTTAGGTCTGCTTGGGAGCCCAGCAAACACTCACATGAAACACTGTTCTCCTCCTCTCCTCTCCTCCCCTCAGGATGGAGGCCCTGCTAAACGAGTGGCTGTGGCAGGAGGAGTACTGGCTTCCTCCTGGTATCCGCTGGCAGGACATTGAGATGAAAGAGGACGAGGGCCGCTTTCCTCTACCCAGGGATCTCATCTACACCCTACCACTGGCCTTCGCCTTTATAGCCCTCAGATATGTCTTTGAGAGGTGAGACACACCTGCCTCCATCACAGCTGGACCATGAAATCACAGATGCTAGGCCTACTTTTTAATTGTTGTCGTTAACTATGGCATCTGCTGTGCTTGACTCACTGGAGCAGTACGTTTTCAATATTTATGGTGGACCTGCAACTGTGACCTGAAATTATGTATAATTGATTGAATTTGTTGAGTCAGTGCCAAGCAAACAGTTAGGCATGATGGTGATTTCTTTGAGTGGGTCGCCAGGTGAAAGAAAATGTTTAAACACATTGTGCGTGCCTGCTTTCCTCTTTCACTTGCACTGGTCATGTTGGCGGGCTGGCTGGTTCACTGCCTACTAAGCTGCCTGTTTGGCTCAGGATAATGGCTCCTATACCCTTCATTAGTGCTCCCAGTTGATGGAGGGTTTAGATCAGACATGCAGTGGGAGGCAGGTATCATGAGTAGACAGTTTTTAGCTGCTGACTGTGTGAAAGCCCTTTCTCCTCCCAGAGGGACTGGGTTCGGCCTGAATAAATGTGATGTGCATGTTAGAGAAAAAGGAGGATGATAACAGTGATATGGCAATGGTGGTGATGGTTTCTTAATGGCTGATGTTTCTTTAAAGCAAACTACAGTAACATTTGCTGCTTTTCTTGGTCTTACATTATAGTAAATCAAATATTGGACTTTAAACCATTGGTTGGGCTAAACAAGACACGTTGAAGATGAAGCCACCTTGGACTCTAGGATCTTGTGATGATCATTTTTCAAAATAATTGTTAACTGCAGCCTAATTTACATTGCAGTTTGAAATACTTACATTAAAATACCTAAGTGATGCGCTTATCCAAGGGTACTTAATGAGCACTTAAAGGTTATTTAGGACAAACAAATCAGAAATTAGGCAACAAGAGGAAGGAAATGTGTGCTAAAAACATGTTATTATTACATTTATCTTTATCAGGGTCACTGTATTATATAAAAATAGGCAGGAAAATAAATGTGTCAGTGCTTTCCCAACTCTCAGTTAATAATGTTGAGGGCTTCTTTAGGTTCAGAAGTGCATGACTGTAATTGGATACTCAACAACAAGGCTGCTGTAAAGGGCAACTTCACAGTCAACTTGCCTGTACACTTAACTAGTTTTGCTGGTAGCAGGACAGGAATCGTACATGTTTGAGAGAGGATGCAGAGATATGTGATGGGTGAACAGATAGGAGGCTTGTTTTTGCATGCTTTGCCTTATCAGCTGCTGTATTACCTGTCCAAAAGTTGAACAACTGCGTGAGCCTCCTTGACATGGGCTGTGTAAGATAAGTACAATTGTTTGGCTTAAAGCCTTGTTTGTACCTTCATCAGGTATTTATTAGTAAAGTTGTAACATTAGATGTAGGCCATTAGTAGCAGAGGAGCGGTCACTGAATAGTAGCATATGCTGAATACCAGCATGCACCTGTGTGTTAGTGGTCCAACTGTGTGTTGCATTGTTGTGGTGAAGTATTAAGGTGTTGTTTACGTCTGCGGAGCTATCAGTCAGCTGGAAGGTGAAGAGGTGTGTCTTCATTTCATCATCCCAGGCCGCAGCTGCTTCCTGTATCGAGGTAGGGATGTGTGTGTGTGTGTGTGTGTGTGTGTGTGTGTGTGTGTTTTAGAGGTTTCTGTAACCAGAGACCATGTTTGTCTCTGTGTAAAACTGTCCTGACCTTCTCATTCTCTTTGATCTCTTCCTCCCGGCCCACTTCAGGATGATTATCTCTGAGCTAGAGTTACACAAATGTGATTACACACACACACACACACACACAAACACATTTATAAAAACCATTGCTCTGGTGCTTATATGCTCACATTGTCCTTATTCTTCTCTGTCGCTCCGTCTGTCTCCATCTCTCTGTAATACACACACATGCAGATCAAGTGTCTCTTGATGCCATATCTGCTAATGACAAAGGCTGTCAGGCCAAATGTCACAACAAGCCCACAGGAGCTGCTCTACAGACTGTCAGGAGCAGCATAATGAGCTATCTTGTTGCCATTACTCTGTACTATACTGTGGTAGGATCACATTGGATAGCTGCTGATGTCATCTCACATTAATTCCTCTGGAATTATAATCCAGTTTGTTGTGCTGTCGAGATTGAAATTGATATGGAAAAAAACTTTTTTCTTGTTTTTCTTGTTGTTGTCTGTCCTCTCAGGCTCATCGCCGTCCCATTCAGCAAACATTTAGGTGTGAAGGACCAGATCCGGATTCGAGCCGCTTCTGTCCCAAAGCTGGAAACTTTTTACAAACAGAACAGTCGGCAGCCATCGCAAGTTCGTATTCCTATTCTGCCTTCCCAACATATCTTGTCTCTAAGCAATAACTTCCAAATCCTATTTTAGTCCCCCCTACTTTTTCATCATCAGTTTATATGGCTCACTAAAATCTCTTAACGTGTTTACTTATGTTCATCTGGGTAGCCTTCATTTATTACCTTGCCCTCACAGCAGTAAACTGTACTAGCAGCAATCAACAGTTTGTGGACAGTTTTGCCCTGAGTTTTACTCTCAGGCTTCATTCAGTTCGTATGCAGCCTGAGAGGAGGATATGCAAACATTTACATAGGGATGAAAAAAGTACTGCCAGCTCCTCTGTGTGATTTTCAGGAAGTAAAAAACTTGTAATCTATATTTTGATCCATAGTTAATATTCTCCCAAACTAAATGCTAGAACTGAACACAAGATAAGACAGTGAAGGACAATGCTCTTTTTAGTAATGACCAGTTGTATCTATTTATTTATGTATTGGTTTATTTGACAGGGACAGGGCACATTAATAAACATTACTGTAAATGTGGCAGTTAGCCAAAAGTCTATTTTCCATCTGTAGTCACTTGACAGATGTAACAAAGTCATCTCCAAAAAATAAATAATTTATAAGCATGGAGAGCAATAATAAAGAGAGAGGAGAATGTTAATGTTAGTAAAAAAAAACATCATACAGAACACCGTTATACCATTATAATTGTGATTGTACGTAGTTTTATTGCACTAATAATACAGCAGTTTACACATTATTTTTATTGAACGCATGATAACCAGTTTTATCCTAATGTATTATTTGCTGGATGTATTTTTCTTGTGATGTCATTATGTCCCACTCAATGCTAAAACCAGACCTATACCCCTGGTGGTGTAACCTTGCAGTGTAGATGCAAAGCTTAATGAGAGTCCTCACCATGAGTCTCCCACTCACAATTCTTAATCTGTTTGCAATAGTCAGGAACATTTAAGGAAAATGTGTAATCTGCTAACGCAAACCAAAAAGCAGAAAGATAGATGTGAAAATGCATGACTAGTGTTCACACAGTTTTGTGTTTTGTTTGTGTGTGGTTGCATCTTGGCTGAAGAGCACTACTGTTTGGCAGTTTTATTTGGATAAGTTGCCAGGTGTCGGAACAAGGAAGTCCCCAGAGACATTCACCTAATTGACATGAGTCACACTGAGGCCACATGGCTGATATGTTACAATAATACAATAATCAGTCATGGTACAGAAATGTTAATGTTTTTTTGGTGTTTGCTCTACAGTGTGAGAAAATGTTCCTTCATTTAAACAGCTTCCCCATTACTATGCTGTCTGTTCTCCTCCATTATCATTATCACTTATTATTGCCATTGTTAACTTCTGTGAAATTACTAATCAGATATCTTAGTTAACCTCTGCACAATGCAATTGCTGTATAATTGCAATTGTTCCCTTGTGCAGAAAAAGTTTTGCTCTTTTCCCTTAATCAGTGAAAAGGTACAGACAGTTCAAGAGAAGTTAAGGTTGACATGGAAATTCTCCACCCTCCTCTTGGTTTAATTTGGCATTGCAACACTGATGTTCTTTTGCTGCCAAGCAGTTGCCTGTCGAGTCACATGACGCGACATTTCAAATGAATATTCACTGCTCCATGAGCGCTGTTCTGTGCTGTGTGTGTCTCTGTATGTGCATGGATGTTCACGTGCATGTGTGCCCTGACTTATTTGCAAATCATCCATTTCCATGTGGCCTAGACTAGCAGCAGCAGCACCTGTCTGATGCCTTTGTTGTTTTGCCATGTAAATACCAGGCCACAGACACACAAAGGAATAGTCAAAGTAGTATGATATTAACTTGTAAAATGCAGGCATATGAATGACACAGTCGGGGGGAAAATGTTGCACCCTCCTACTGTTTGCTTCAAACTGTACCCTTTGATACAGCACAGGTAGAGTGCTATACATAGCTAGTGTAGCTAAATGGAAAGATGTAACTCTCAACAAAGTGATGTTTCTCCTAGCACACACCCTTTCAACAGTGCCACGACCCTGCGTAAAGTGTCAGGATGCAGAAAGAGAGAGTTGACAAACAATAGTCTTGGTTCCAATAAGCGTGTTTATCATTGTAGGAGGCCTCCATTTTGACAGGTCAGATACGCAGCTTGTATGATCGGCATTTTCCTGTAATGAAGTAGTAAAAACCGTTGTCAGGAAGATCAGCAAGGCGCTCTGGCTGGTAATAGAGCACATGTGAAACATTTTAACTCAGGGAGTGAGAGAGCAGCCAGCAGCATAAAACCATTTGCCATTGTCTCAAGTACAAAGTTAAGTCCAAGCTTGTATTTGTGCTCCCTTACTGCATGTGTGAATATGTATTTGTGTGTATTCAGAGTGAGGTGGTGAGCTTAGGGAAGCAGTGTGGACTCTCCCAGAGAAAGATCCAGACCTGGTTCAGACACAGGAGGAACCAGGACCGACCCAGCAACACCAAAAAGTTCTGCGAGGCCTCGTGAGTTTTTCTTTTCTTAAACACAGTTTTGTTTGTCTGCGGGCTAAATGTTTAAAGGGCAAATCTTTTCTGTGCACAGGAAGTGAGAAATGGATATTTCTGAAGAGCAGATGTCATGTTACATGATGTAAAGTTCAAAATTCTTGCTGCTGCCTAGTTCAAGATCAATGTGCATAGCCTGATGCAGATTTCATGTCACACGTCAGTAAAATTCAGCATATTGGAATGAAACCTTTCATATTCATGTGAATATACAGTACTGCTGTACAACATGCCTCTTTGACGTTTCTTCAATGTGTTCCTGATAAAACTAATTCACTAATTCCATTTATGCCATAGCCTCTAACAAATGATGGTGTATTTTATCCGTGCAGCTGGCGTTTTGTCTTCTACCTCGCAGCCTTCACTGCAGGGCTTGGCTCTTTAATTAGGGTAAGTCTGTTAGTCACAAAAGATAAGCAGGCTTCATTATTGATACAATGTGTAGGAATAGCAATGGGACCATGTTGGATTTATTAATGCATGTGAGCCGTAATTCATACTGTAGGCATTTTATAATCCCATGTGGTGTCTTAGTCACACACTGTATAACTGTGTTTGCTTACAATGCTTGAGTTAATGTTCAGGCTAAAGCTTGTATCATGGGAAGACTCTGCTGATGACCGTTTGATTTTCTAGACTCCATGGTTCTGGGATCACAGAGAGTGTTGGAGGGGTTATCCCAAACAGGTGAGCAAGAAGTAGCATGATGTGAAATGAAAGTTTTGATGTTACTGCTAAAAATTGTCAGAAGTTCTCAGGCAGTATTTCAAGAAACGGTCTACCTTGTAAATCAGGTAACTTTTGTGCTTTTATTATATAAATGCCTGTCATAATTATTTCAAATATTTTTACTCCTTTTCTTCATTTAATATGATTGTAAATTGAATATCTTTGGCTTCAGACTGTTGGCCGGACAAAACAAGCAACTTGAAAACATCATTTTGAACTTGCAGGGGGCACTTCTTACCATTTCCTGACAATTTATAGACTTGAAAAACAAATGACAGCCTTAATTCAACAATCAACCTAGTTTCTAGCATAACTAAAAAGAATTATCTAGAAATTATTAAAAAACAATAGCTGGGGGGTACTTAACAAAGCACAGTCTTTACTCCACCCACCCACTAACTTTCACCACCATTCACTCACTTCCTTTACAGTCGGCCTGAATGCTTTTGTGTTTACAGACTTTTTAAAAAAGCTAATATCTCTGCTGTGTTGAAGACAGCCCTTCCTTGTGGGGTCATGGCCTCAAACAGAAAACACTTGAAAATAAAACACAAGACTCTTTGACTGATTACAGCTCGTGCAGACAATACTGCCACTGACCTTTCTTGTGGCCTCCGACAGATACAAAGGATGTGTTTTTAGGGGCTAAATGCTTCAGTGAACTTCCTGCAATTGTGGTGCTGCTGACGTTGAATGCTCTGTGAGGTGTTTGTTTTTTTTTTTCTCGATAATACACCACCACTTTATCTGAACAAAAATTCTTCCTCTTTTTGAAAGCAGGTTGACTGTTGTGTTATGTAAAGTATGTAGTTTATGGGAGGAGAGGGAGTTATTATATTACCATTAAGAGCTTTGAAAACACTATATGCTTCCTCAACTTCACCACTTTACTTTTCCGCACAAACACAAAGCAGACAGGTTGCAGGTGTAATATGCTCAGTCTTGTGGAATCCTGGTTGCTTTTGGGGGTCCTGTTACCTTCAAACCCTGCAAAGTTTCAGATCTTTCTTAGCACAAACATGCAGTTCATTCTACTCTTTTAGCTTTATCATACAGCTACAGTATGTTTTTCTGAGGCTACACAGTAAAGCAGGGTGATGCAGGTGAAATGCTTCTGTTGCAGCCACAAACCACTGAATGTAAATTCTGACTCATTGTTTCTCTCTTTCTATCATTCTGTAGCCAGTGGCCGAGGCTCATCACTGGTATTACATCTTGGAAATGGGCTTCTATTTGTCGCTGCTTCTGTGTGTCTCAGTGGATGTCAAGCGAAAAGTGAGACACACACACACACAAAGTTAAAACCTCTGCGCAACATCCTGTTGGTTTTCAGATGGTTTCCTTTGCATTTCCTCTCATTTTGTGCCTGAGAGTTGAACTTTAGGTCAAATGGTCAAACCCAAAAACGTCATCACTGACAGCCATTTGTAATCCAAATGTTGTTTTTCTCTTATTCAATTCGGATTATACACTGGATTATCTGCTATGACATCATAACTTTGGGAACTTTGTGTTTGCTCTCATTTTAAAACTGAGTGGATGTGAAATCTTTAGTAAGAGATCAGCACATACTGTAAAATTCACTGAAATAAAAATAGAAGGAAAATAATGATTTAGCCCAGACCTATAAACTAACTTTTAAATGTGCTTTAAACTACTCAGTTAGATTTTGCTGTATTGCTAAAGTGAATTATGTACTGAAATTATGGTAAATTATCTAATCTAGTCTGTGTGTTTTAAGGAACTCTGCAGCTGCTGCAGTTTTCTTTGTCAATTTCTTAAATTCTGTGAGAGAAAAAGTGTTTTTGTGTGATTCAAAAAGTCAAAACTGCTGATCAAAGAAATCTGAGCTTCACGTACTACAACAAATCACTCCAGACAGCATGTAAATCTTTCCAATATTTGGACACAACTGATGAAAATACCACAGATTGAGAGCTGCTGAAGTCTTGGTTATGCTACTGTACATCTTCCTCATGCTGTGTGGTCTCTGTGTGTGTTCCAGGATTTTAAGGAGCAGGTAATTCATCACATCGCCACCATATTCCTCATTGGTTTCTCCTACTGTGCCAACTTTGTGAGGGTTGGCACTCTGGTGATGCTGGTTCATGACTCCTCTGACTTCCTTCTGGAGGTAAAACACCACAATGCAATCAGTGTGACTTGACTCATTCAACAGTGTTAAATAATATTTACCCCTCTTTTCCTCCTTCCACCTCCCTTATTCCATTGTCATGAATATAGTTGAGGAACAACAATAAAGCAGAAAATTTCTCTTATCTGATCATGTATTTTAATTTGGAGAAAGGGGAAGGAGGGAATTTTAAAAAAGCATCATTAAAATGAATTGAAAACTGAATGATTTTTTTGTCTTCCATGCAATGCTTTAAAACACTGAAAACATTGTACAAATCTCACAGTGAACCTGATTTGAATACAGCCATTGTATTTATTGCGAAAGTTGTCTTTACACCCTGATACAATATAACACTACATCTGGTATGAACTGAGCTGTGTAAGGAAAAGCATTATGGTGTATGGTAAAAAGTGAGGCTGTAAAATGTGTACCTGAAAGTCCCTCAGCGAGAGAAAAGATCCTTTGTCAATGGTTTTATGAGGCTGGTTTTCCTGGGTGTAACATTTCACTGATAACATCATAAAATCAAGACTGTCACTGTCATCTCAGAGCTGAGGAGATATATAGAGATAGTCATGTGGCTTCAGGCGTGACTGGGTGTCCTCTGGCACTTAAAGGGACAATGATGTGGGTGTCATATTCAGCCAGTCTCTGCAGAGCCAGGTGTGTGTTTCTGAGTAGAGGAACTGTTTTGGTATATTTGAATTTAGTAACCCTATTATTTTTAATAATTGCAGATTATTCATGACATGTTGGCCTGTGAAAATCTATTCTGAACTTCATTGCCTGAATTCATTCATCTCTTTCCCAACTGTATAATAAGCGTTACAGTTTATTGATGGAAGTTTCATTTTGGAGTAAAAGCTATGAATTTCAACATTGCCTCTAGGATTTCAACTCAAGGGAAAATTGTATGCAGAATTTGAATTTGAAGTTTTTCTTGTTTTAAATTTGAAATGTGATTATTTGAGTGAGTGGCAGCAATGTTTCCTATGTTACAACAAATCCCTAATGATAAATTAAGGTCAGGGTAGGTAAGGTCAGTTTGAACCACTGACTGAACCTCTTTTTGGCCACTCACTGTAATCAGTGAAAAGCCAAGGATTGTATGCAGAGAGTCATAGCTGTAAGCTGTAAGAGTGTTTGGTCATTGTTTTTTGCCATTACTGATAACTAATATGCATTTTTTCCTTCTGTTAGTCTGCCAAGATGTTTCACTATGCTGGCTGGACGAGGACGTGTGACACCCTGTTTGTCATCTTCTCTCTGGTCTTCCTGGTGACGAGGCTGGTGGTGTTACCTGGCAGGTAAAACATCTTGGTGGGATATGATACTTTTATATGTTTTTTCTGATTTTTGCACCGTTTCTTTCCCAGTTTTGAATTGAAATTGTGTACCCTCAAACGTGGGAGTTTTATGCAGTGGTCATTACGAATAATACAACAAGTCAACTTTCTCATTGCATCATACGCACGATACTAAAACTGACTGTGTCTTACGGTGTTTGTTTTCCAGAGTGGTCCACTCAACCCTGGTGGTGTCTCTAGAATTCTTCCAGCCCTTCTTTGGTTATTATTTCTTCAATGCACTGTTGTTAGTGCTGCAAGCTCTGCACATCTTCTGGGCGTATCTCATCCTGCGCATGGTCTACAAATTTGTGTTCCTGGGCAAGGTGAGAAGCATACACATGAAAAGTGAAGGGAAGGACAATAATTTGGGCACCAGTGAGTACAGTCCCAAATGATTTTTTTTTTTTTCCTTTCTCATAGGTGGAGCGTGATGAACGCAGCGATGAGGAGAGTGAGGTGGACGATGAAGAGGAAGAGGAGGAGCCTGAGGAAGAAGGGGACGAGTGCAGCTGGGAGCAAAGAAAGGACGCAATCAACTCCAAGCTGGCATCGCTGGCTAACAACTGTGTCCTGAACAACCTGACTAACCAGAGGAATATAAACAGCAGACTGCCCAAAGCCAGATAGTGGAGCAGGGAGCAGTCTCCTTCCACGTCTACCAAGCCTCACTGGAAAAAAAGGTTATTTCCCCTTCTGCCTATTGGAGATTAATTTTTGACATATGATACATACATTGATGATTTCAGATCAGGGTAAGTCTGCATCCTGTTTATGTTGGAAAAAAAGAAGGCAAAGAAGCACAGATGATTGTAATTCTGCACACTCAGTGTGAGATTAGGAAGAAACGCCATCATTACTGTCAACCATACCACTGCATAATGCAAAGATATATTTGGCAAAATAAGGAGACAGTCACATTTCCTTTGCAACAAATCATATGTATGTTTTTTGCATTCATGCTGTTTCTTTTCATTGTACTATAACAAAGTTTTTGTAAATATACAAGGATACAAGTACCTGGACTGTGTTATAATGTATTTATCCTTTCTTTGGTCAACAAGAAAAACTAAATGTTTTTAATACAAAATCAAACTAAGCTAATATGTGGTATAATATGATTGAAACAAAGCAAACTAAAGCTAGAATTTTTTAATAATTCACTTCCACAACTTTGTATCCACATACACGGTATGGTTGATTGTACATAGATTAATAACATTCATTATAGAAATCTGTTGATAAACCACTTTATATATCTATTTTTTATGAACATTCACTCAACAAGTAATGTTTATGTTGTTGTTATTTGTGGCAGTATAAAAGGCTACTGCATAAATCCCTTAGGGATTGTTTGATTTTGTCAGTTGTGTCTAAACTCACTTCTTAGAAAATATATGGCGCCACCTAGTGCACAAAGAACATAATCCTTGTAGAGAAGACACTCCCCACATCTGATAAAATGATGATTTTACAAAAAAAATGTACTGCTCTTAGAAAGTTGACTTATGTGTGTGTGTGTTTTGTTGTTTTTTTTCTACTTTGAATATCATTGTTACAGGCAGCATGATTTCTCTACAAGGTTTTGTTAAGGCTTGCTCTACTGGACTTTAGTTTTGTGCCTTGGCTGCTGTTTTTACACTATTCTGTGACAAGCACTTGATATTAAGCTCTCTGTGTGAGTAGGATTACCTTTACTGGACAAACACATGGGCCAGGCCTTACTGTGACTAGTTTTAACGTTTTGCTTGCAATGTTTCTGAACCTGGTAGTGCCTAGGTAAGCCAGGAGAAGTATGCACACAGATAGGCATTACTGAAATGTGAGATATTTTAGATAGTGGAGTTGTCTATAAAAGGTCAAACTCTTTATGGTTCAGATGAAAAAAAGTCTTACTGAAATGTAAAGATTGAATGATTATTATGAAAGTTGATGGCTTATTTTATAACTGTGCTCTACTAGGAACAAGAGGTGGATTTTACATGTATTTATCCAATATACTGGAAGTGAAATACTTCATCCAGGTGGGTCATCATGATTGTCAACAGAAGATACTGTTCAGAAACCATATTATACTCATACACAGTCATTCACTACCAAAAACCGGTATTACATTTTCATAGGTTAGTAATGGCAGCACTTTAAGATAAGTGGTTCCTGTTTCCACATACTGCATCTAACAAGATTTTTTATAAAGATAAGTGTGATAGGAATAGAAACAGGGTTGTGTCTGACTCTGAACAGGGACTTAGAAGCAGGGGGTCCACAGCACAAGGTGGGATTTAGGTTGTAGAGCACTAAAAGGGCTGATCCACTGAATAACACACCCATGGCCCCACTAGAATGTTGCTCTTTCTTTAAATTAAAATTAAATATAAAACCAGGAGAAATGTCTCTGACTGCACATGGATGCTTTGTTGATTGTTGTGGCCAGTTGAAAGGTTTTAATAAATGAATAAATTCTATTGAATAAATTAGCATTGCCATCTTCCTTTACTTGTTTTGAGTATGTGTTCATTGAATCCATTTTTTATTAATATATGTATATATATATATTTTTTTTTTTTTAATTCACTAAAATCATGACATCTTACATACAAATCGATGTGGTTTTAATAAACACCTAACCACAAATGGTGTTATGTTGAATAGATCACACACTGTCATGTGACCATTCTAACAGTGACACACCCTCTGAGGGGCACGGCGCAGGGTATGGCATCATCCACCTCAATGCAAGTGTCTATGTAAGGGTCCATCAGCACCATGTTTGGGAATGCTTTGTTACTTTTCCTCTCACTGACCAGGTATATCTGGCTGCCGACTGTTGTGCAGCCAGAGAAGAACTTCCTGTCCAGACATTCCTCCTCCAGCAAAGTCCACTCATCTGTCTCCATGTCAAAACGCACAGCTTGGCCTCCGAAAAGGTAGAGGGCACCGTTGAGCTCTGTGGCAACCAGGTCATATCTGTTAAAAGGGTTGAATGAGGTTTAATTTTTTCACATAATTAGGCTGCCAACAAAGGCTGAAATGAGATATACTAATAGAGAAGTATAAATTAGACAATGTCAGAAAGCATAGCTGAAGAGACAGTGTGTTTGTGACAATCACTCACCGTGGAAATGGAGAGTAAGAGACCACATCCCACTGATCCTCCTTCACCATATACCTCTGAATTCCACCATACGCCTCCCCATTTTCATCCAGGCCACACGCTACATAGATACACGACCCCAGAGCAGCCGTGGCTGCCCTCTCCACAGCCCTGACCATGGGGCTGACCTCTTCCCAGCCCTCCTCTGACCCCAGGACCAGCCTTTCTACGTCAGCCACAAGCCCTTCGTCCATGCTGCCCCCCAGGACGTACAGTACTGAGTCCAGTCCTATGGAGCAGTGGCTGTGCCTGGACTTTAGCAGGGCCGGCCCATCTAGCCAGCGCTGGTTCCCACATTCATATATCCTGACCCAGTCCACACTGAACCACAGCACGTCCCGGAAGTAGCCGCCTGTCACAACCACATTGTCTCCTACATAATTAGAGAATCAGAAAATAAAGAAAGTGTAATGTTAGGAAATACATGACAATTCTTATTTCCAATAAACATACGTTGGGTTATTTGGCATTTACTGTAAGAACAAAGATGGATGATCAAGACACACGCCACATGAAAAATAAATACACATTCAGCGCCTCACTCATTATTAGTTTAATCTTGATCCTCATTTTCATCACCATAAACATCTTTATTTTCATTATTCAGCCATTACCTACTGCAGCTGCCGAGTACTGTGTGAGGTTCTTCCTCTGCAGCGGTGCACACCTCTGCCATCTACCACTGAGTGGGTGAAACTGGTAAAGTGTCTGCTGCTCCTGATCATGAGGCCCACCCAGGACAAAGAGGGTCTCTCTGGCCCTGGTCCTTATCATTGACCTGCCCACTGACCAAGAGGCCGGGAAATGTTCGTTCAGCATGCAGATGAGCTTGGCTCTGGGGTCAGAGCTTTTCATTCTCGTCAAAAGTTCCATGATAAACGGTAAAGAGAGCGACTCCGGCCTCACCAGCTGCATGAGCTCCAGAAAATGTTCTTCTCGTTTTGGGTCAAATGACACCCAGCGTAAGGTGGCCTCCACGGCCAGGTCATCTTTATGGATGGCCAGGTCATCACTGGCAAGAAGGTCTGCTACGGTGTCCTTAGACAGGGACAGGAAGTCCTCTTCTGCAACAACAGCAGGAAAGTGTGTGAGCACCACCTGTCGTGCCGCCTTGTAGAGCTGGGTGCAGCCCAGCCGCCAGCTGTAGGCCATCATTCCCAGACAGTTACTAAGGTGCAGCTCACGCTCCAGGAACTTGCAGCACAGCAGCCTGGCTCTCTCCAGCTGTAAAAAGTCCGCAGTCTCCAGGATCCCCAGAACATTTTCTCTGTCCAAAGCTAGGTTGCATGTCCTGTTGTATTCCATCAAAACCCTGAAATGCTGCAGTCCAACACCTTTGATCTCAACTTTCTTTTTGCTGCTCTCTACGCCACAACCAAAAAACAGAGCCCTGAAGTAGGGACTCTGGAGGGCCAGCTGTTGGCGGTTGACATAAAATCTCTCTCCTTCAACCTGCAGAATAACATCAGGAATTACTTCAGGCTCAGAGTCTTTCACATGTAAAGCAGATTCATCGTCCTCAGGTTTGTTGATCTGTTCGGAGAGACGTGTCAATGTAAAGCTCTGAGGTTTCAGCTCAGTGTCGGCTCTGCGGGCCATGTCACAGCAAACATCCACACCAGCCATCTTCTGCATAGTGCCTCGTCTGTTTTACAACACACCAACTGGTGGTATTAATAGACCTTCCCCATGACTGACTGACTGCTGGCTAAATGCAACAGGAAAAATAGAGGTCAGTCTGAAAATCAGATGCTAATTATAACACAGGGAGAACAGCGACTTTGACACTAATCGTTTGATTGTTAAACATTGATAATTAATGTTAGTAAATGAATCATAGAGTCAATAAACTAATAAATAACAAACCAATGACGTCAGCTAAATGCGCTCAACGATTTGATTGGTGGAGCGTTTCTGAGGTCAGAGTTTTACTTCCGGGTCACACAGTAAACATGGCGGTGAGTCCGAGCGGTTTTCGCTTTCATTCAAACATCTTTCTAACTTTTGCACCAGTAAACACCTTCGATATATTCTTAGCCGGTCGTTGTTTAGTCCGAACATGGACCTGAAATGTTGAATAACTGTCCGAAAGCCTTTTTTTAACTCGGCTAGCCGAGCGAGGCTAACCTCCGGCTAAGTGAGTGTTTGTGTGCAGCCAGCTCACATGTGACCGAGTAACAAACCGTGAGCCCTTTCCTCTGTCTAGGATAAAGAGAAGAAGAAAAAAGAGAGCATCTTCGACCTGTCAAAGTACATCGACAAGCCGATTCGTGTGAAGTTTCAAGGAGGACGAGAGGGTAGGTGGATCTATCTCCATAATAAGCTAATGCTAATAGATTCGGTCAGTGTTTCCAGACTAATGTCAGCTTTACACCGTCTTTCCCTCTCAGCCAGCGGTGTCCTGAAAGGGTTTGATCCTCTTTTGAACCTGGTGCTGGACGGCACAATCGAGTATATGCGAGGTAAGTTAAGTGGATTCAAACTGTCCGCAGGAAATGTAAATGGGAATTTAAAAAAATAAAGGAGTCAAGCTGGGCCAGTTCGGGCTCAGGAGTCTGACGAAACATTCAGGTGAAAAGTAATTTTGTACAAATGATACTGTGAAACATCTTCATCAAAATGAAAGAAACTGGATGGAGAGCTGCCATAACTTGGGGAATCGATAACTTTACTTATCTAGGATGGGTGGGAGAAAAAAAAGAATCATACTCTGTACCGGACTTAAACATTGTGTGAACCTCTGATTTAATTTGTGATTCCCTTTCCTTTGACCTGAACCCAACCTAAAACTTTACCGAAACTAGTCATCTCAGCCTCGCCTAACCATAACCTGCCAGTAACCTAAATTATGCGCAAATAAAGACCAAAACTGCTATGGTAACACCAGCTGCGATGTATAAACTGTGGAGCAGAAATGTCACTTTCAACTTTAAAACATGACTGTTAATTAAATTCCCTTGTCTTTGGACCATGAGACCTTACACTCATATCATCCACTGCCATTATATAAAGGGTTTCATTTCAAAATGCTATCTATTAGTGATGGGGGGACGAAGCCTTGTGAATTCTTTCTATTTGTGCCAAAAGATTTGGAGCTTCTGGGCTTGAAAGGCATCAGGCATAGTGACATCTGGTGGCTTGTAAAACGTATAGCCTCCCTTCAAGACTGGGGCCGCAGAACTACAACACCTCCCTGATTTTAATAGATTTAGTCTCATATGTCCAATAAAAGTCCAACAAGCCTGCATGATATTAAATCTGTAAAACTTTTGTTCAGAAGTGTTACATTAAATGCAGATGCAGATTATACTGCAATATGTTAGAGTAAGATAATTAATGCATTGTCCAAAAATGCCTACCTCCATTCTTAAAAGTTTGAGACCTGTATTGCTTATAATTTTGTTTACTCATGTTACAGCCACCTGTACATCAGTGGAATAGTGCAAAACATTTAGCAGCACTGTGTAGTGTGTCGTGTGTGCATGAGTGTCGGACCCACACTTATAGTAATTGTGCTGCCAGTGGTCACAGAGGACCTTTTTTAACAAGCATAGCTTCATCTAAATTTATCTTCACTTCTGATATATGTACACTCTAACTGTTTGTAAACCATGTCTATCCAGATCCAGATGACCAGCTGAAGCTGACAGAAGACACCAGGCAGCTGGGGCTGGTGGTCTGCAGAGGAACCTCTGTAGTGCTAATCTGTCCTCAGGACGGCATGGAGGCTATACCGAACCCGTTCATACAGCAACAGGATGGCTAGCAGAGTCACCTGCTGAGTTACAGTCTCACCCACTCACACACACACACACACACACACACTAACACGTGAATATTTTGTGGAGTTTTTTGTTTTAATTTTTTAAAACATGACATGTAATAATGTGTACAACAAAGTAAATTTCTGTTGTTAAAAATCATAAGTTTATCAGCAAAAGTACACTTGAAAGCACGTCACTTTTGTTTCCGTGATGTGCAGGTTTGCAAAGATTTGAGTTGTGAAGAGCCCACATTTTGGTGTTAACAGAGCCACCTGTCTACTTTCTTTCTTTTTATCCAGAATAAATCAACTTTTTACCATTCTTTGTTTTTTGATAAGAAAATAAAATGAAAATGTATATTTAGTGTTGTCAATTTTGTTCTCCCTTGTTCTTGTACATGGTCGGTGTATGGATGAAGAATTTAATGGCAGAATCTAAAACAGTAATTTTAAAGGTGATTCCAAGAACCCTGAAAGTTGCAGTAACTGAATGAACATTGAGCTGCTGTTTTCTGTGTGGTTCAGCAGTCTTGTATCAAGCAGCCATTTCCTGTAGGGATTATATCATATTCAGCAGTCTGTCCACTGGTATTTTGTGTAGTTACTGTCGCTTGTGGTCTGTCTGCATCTTGGTGTCCTTGCTGCCAGAAAAAAAAAAAGACCGACATTTCTGGTTAAATAAAGGCTAAAATATAACAAGTTGAGTAAACTACAGCTAATGTACACCTGCAGTCCTTTAATAATGACGCAAATTAATAGATTAGGTCATATATCTTTTTATAACCACTGGCCAACTAGCGCAGACCACTTGCTGGACTTCTAAATTACTTAATGGAAGTCTTTGGACAAACCTCTGGACTGGCTACAGCTCAATCCCCCTTTACACACAGTAACAGAAGCAATTGATTGTGATCTTTGAAAGTGTTTAAAGGAATTGCGCTTGTGAGTGAAGATAAGCCATTCAAGCCTGTATGCACACTGACAAAGAGACAATTGTAATACCTGCTTTGAGTAGAAGCAGGGTGGGGGAATAATGTAAGTAAAGTGATTTACCTTAGTTTGGATTGTTCCTTTAGGTGGAGTAGCAGGAGGGTTTTTATGTTGGCTGTTACCTCAGCAAAATGGCAGGTAAATTTCGCCTTATAGTTAACATTTAGACCTAACATTAGATTTGTGAGTATAACTTTTTATATATATATATAGTATCAGAATTGTGAATAATCTCCTTAAAGTTGACTTTTATTTAACTTCCCTTCCTGTCTCACGGTCATCCTAAGTGCACTAGGTTAATAAAGAAACATTAAGGCACCATAACTGATCAAAGAGGATTTAATCCCGGTAAGAGGACCCCAGTGGTTTGCCAGGTGTTGTGAGCTCCAGACATGCAGCCAGAAAGTAAAAAGGCAGAACTCCGGGAGTCTTGGCCCCTCCTCTGCTGCTCAGTCACTGTGTCAATGGAGCACAGACAGCCAGGCAGCAACTAGAGGGAGTACTGAGCTCCACTGAAGAGCACTGCAGATTTTTTTTTTTTTTTTTTAATGCCCCATTTCTTCTGGCATTACTTTTTCTCCAACTCACTGCAATGTGCGTCGCGTAAAGGAGTAGCCCATGTGTATTATGTACCTGGAGATTATGGGAGCTCTGAGGTGACAGTCGAAAAAAAATCCCTGTGCACATCGGGGTGTAACCAGAGGGATCCAGGCCGACGGGAGGAGGGTCGGCCGGGGGATTTCTGAAGCCGAGTCGACAATCCAAAGTAAACTGAAGAAGGTGAGCCACCCGCGGGACGCGCACGGCACGCCCCTTGGCAGGTGCAACAAATAGCGGAGCTCTCGGCCCTGTCCCTTGTCTTCCTCCATCCGTGTGTCTATTCTCATATGCGCTAAGAAAAAGAATCGACCACTGGGAGCAGCGGGACATCGTGAATGTCAGTGTTCAGAGGAATGAGAGGCGAAAGAGGTGAGCGGGTTTGCTTCGGAACATAGAGCCTTTATTGTTGAATGCTCCACGCTGGGATGCGCCTCGAGTCACCGTGCGTAATCTGCTGGTGCCGTGAGCAGCGGTTATCTTCGCGGAGTCCATTTATCTGTTGACATGCTCTTATCTGTAAAACTTTAGGGACGTGCACTTGTTTTTTTTTTTGGTGTGACCTTTTTCTACATCTGATTTGTGATCGCCAGGCAACATGGCCTCCCTGGTCTCTTTTACGCACGCCCGTACAATGTCAGCCAGCTCCCCCGAACAGAGTAACTGCTTGGTGTTTCTGTGTGGAGTTAACCAGTTTTTAATCCCGTTGGGCTTTTTCTGATGTAGACATTTGGGTTTTAAATTAAACAATTTGTCTCCCTTGTAAACTACATTTCCATTGTTTTGATCATTTTATAAGTGCCAATTATTCCGTAGGTTCTGGGAACACCATATTCTTGATTGTATCACAAATATGGTGTTAACAATAAATATAATTGAATATGTATCGACTATCCGAGGATATAAACACACTTTGCTATTGTCTCTTACAAGTCTGCTGTTCAAATTCATGTTTCCAAACTACTTGTAATTAAAAATTAACAAAAATTAGTTATTTAAGAACAAGCAGTGGAACACAGTACATATTTCATATTGTGATATACTGTCAATATCATATATTAGGTCTTACTAATATCAGGATATTATAATGTCCATCCTGTTGTCCAGTCCTACCTATTCACTTACTATAACATCTTATTCTAATAATAATAATACAGAGTATCCAATATTTGAGGTCATACCCAATACATTTAATTACTGAACAATTGTTACTGCATTTCTACCAGGACTGGATCATTTTGTCGGTCAGGCGTTATGATACTGGACACAGTGGAAAGGGAGTTGTGAGGTTGGTGCTGTGAATCCAACATGGAGCTGAAGAAGGATGGGGGAGGAGGGCCGTGGCCTTCTTCAGGAGCATCTACTGCTCCCTCCAACTCTGCCTGCTACAGGAACACCATCATAGCCTTCTTCCTTTTCTTCCTCGTTATCGGGGTCTTTGTAGGCCTGCTTATTGGTGAGTCTGTAATGTCACATTCACCACTCTACTGCATACTTAAATGTGTGGCATTTTAACACATATTATACAGGTGTAACATGTTATGAGCCATTTATACTACCCTTTTATACATCATTTCTAAACTTAATCATTCTCTGTAGCCATCTGTAAGAATGAACCATCTCTACTCTGTTGTTACCAGCCTACCTGGTGCAGGAGCAGCATTATTTCATGGAGACAGTGGAACTAAAAGGTCTGAAGTATGATCCTGTTCTGCAGGATGAGAACTCTGGTTTCTCCATAGTACTATCCTCTGTTTTAAAGTCCAAGGTTAGTCCTGATTTTCATCATATTCAGAGCCCAATATTTTCTTTTAAAAAAGTGTTAAAATATACATTTTCACTTTCTTACAGATTAAAAATGTCTTCACTGCCTCATCAATATCACATCACTACGTTGATTGCAGTATTGTTGCCTATGGGTAAGTGAAAGCTGAACTGAGGTAGATGATTTACTCCAAGCAACAAACAATATTGTTTTGTTTTTTTCCCCCCAGTAACATTAATGGTGACGTGTTGGCAACGTTCAGACTGGTCTTCAGGGTGTCCAAAGTCCAGCAGTATTCAGACAACTTTGTTCAGGACTTGCTGAGAGCAGGACTCAGCTCAGTAATGCACGGGAAACCACTAGAGATGGCAGAATTTGGAGAGATCAACGCTATCATCTTACTGGGTAGTGAAGCTATACTGTCCGCAGTTGACTGTCTGTTGCCCTACAAGTGGATGAGTGTAGTGGCAGTGACAAAAATAGGCCACAGTTGTGAAATCTAATGTATTCCTATCTCCTCATTCGTAGGAGCCAGTGGGAAGTCATTTTATGCTATTGGAGACGAGATGACAGGTGAGTGAATATGTTGTTAAAGTGTGTCTGCAAAATATCCTTATTAACATATGTTTACACCTTCTTGGAATACCAAATGGACTGTGTGTTTAATATCGGGACAGACAGGGTGACATGTTGACAAATGTGCTAAATGTGGTTTTGTGTGAAAATTGTTTTTAAAGGATAAGTTCACATTTTTTCAGATTTGAAAACAACACTCACATACCCATATGTACATTGAAAGAATTGTTGGTCTCTGCAATTGATCCTGATACTGGCCATGAAGACATCCCTCTATTTTTCTATCATCTGGGCTTTCCAGCCAGGTGTCCTGACAACACCTTCACTTGTGACAATGGAGAATGCATCACCAAATTGAACCCAGAGTGTGACTTCATCCCTGACTGTGCAGACGGATCTGATGAAGCTCGTTGTGGTGAATGAGTCTTGAAACTACAAATTTTACTACAGTCCTTTTTAAGCCTCATTATTTGATTTTATTTTTTGTCTGTTATTGGTTAATAATAATATACTGGCACTGACAGGTCATATTGTAAATATGAGGTTACTGGAATACCTCTCAGAAAAAAACATCACTGCTTCATCTCCATCTTGACCACATCATCTGACTTTTCCCCTCAGCCTGTGGCACACGTCCTGCTATGGGGAGTCGGGTGGTCGGTGGCGAGGACGCTCGCCAAGGGGAGCTGCCATGGCAGGTCAGTCTGAGGTTCCATGGACGCCACACCTGTGGTGCCTCCATCATCAACAAACACTGGCTGGTCAGTGCAGCACACTGCTTTGAGAGGTAGGCAACAATCATTATTTCCAGGTCACCGAGCAAATCTCCCAATCAGTGACATAACTACAACAGCATTCCAAAAATAAGGGACAATTTTATTGTTAATTCTAGTTAGTTAATCAGTAAATCTCTTTCTTTTCTGTTAATAGGGACAACGACCCCAGAGAGTGGACAGCCCTGGTAGGGGCCAGACTAGTGAGCGGTGAGGAGTCCGAGTCCAAAGCGATTAACATCAAGTCGCTGATTGTGTCTCCAGACTACAACCCTATGACCACTGACAACGATGTTACTGTGCTGGAGCTGGAGACCCCTCTCACCTTCAGCTCTTATATCCAGCCTGTCTGCCTGCCCTCCCCGTCTCATGTCTTTGCCCCCGGACACAGCTGTGTGGTTTCAGGGTGGGGAGCGCTACACCAGTTAAACAGTGAGTTTGCTTCAACACATCAACAGATGTTTAGAGTGAAAAGAAGCAGATTTTATTTTATTTTTTTTGTACCCAATTCTATGACATCAGTAGCGTGTTCATATATTAGGGATGGCTATTTCTGACGATCTTTTCCTATAAGATGATAATCAGAAACAAATCACTTATAATGCAGATACGATAACTAACGCATGTTAAAATATGATCAGTATGAGTAATTCAGCTGTCCTGTCCTCTTCCATCATTCAGCTGAGGTGCCTCCCATACTGCAGAAGGCGGTGGTGAAAATCATTGACTCCAAGGTGTGCAATAAATCGTCTGTGTACAGAGGTGGTATTACTCACAACATGATGTGTGCTGGATTCCTGCAGGGCAAGGTGGACTCGTGTCAGGTCAGTGCTGTTTCACTTGGTTCACATAAGGTGGCTACAATAGAATGAGCTATCAACTTACATTTTCTTACAATACTTTCTTGACTCGGGGGCAAAGTTTGTATACATACACTGATGATCTGGTCTTCCTTTTCTATCTTGAAACTATAAGTAGGGTCAAAATGATATCTTAACGCTGGTTCCACCCTAAAAATAGAGGCCTGTAGGCTGTTCTCAGCATAACATAATGAATTAATATTACAATGAGAAAATATGGCATTCTTCCCCAGTAAAGGTGTAGTCCAGCCTCCCATTACAGCCCATAATATGGCAAAAACAATCCAGAGTATACATAATATACATATACAATATACATGCATTCTCAATCTCAATACAGAAATTTCAGTTTTCCTTGCTCAGCAATCGTTAAGCTGGTTTGGTGCCATGCTTATATGAATGTCATGACCTGAACCTTTGTCCCACTTGCATTTTTCATTTTCTAAACAATGTTAAAGGTTAAATTTACTCATCCATAAAATCATGGAAATTACAGTGCTGCCATCCTAATCAGCCACCACAGATTACCTGAAACTAAACTGAATTTAAGTTGAAACAGGAAATTCACCCAAATGACACTAGATGGTTTTCACAGGACAACAGCACTATGCTGCATCGGTGAATCATAGGTCTTATGTTTCCTCTGCAGGGTGATTCTGGAGGGCCTCTGGTGTGTGAGGGGGCCCCTGGGAGGTTCTTCCTGGCTGGGGTGGTGAGCTGGGGTGTGGGCTGCGCCCAGATCAACAGGCCTGGGGTTTATTCCCGCGTCACCAGGCTCCGCAAGTGGATTCTGAGCCACACAGATCCCAGCTTGGTCCACGATTACTCCAGGCATGTTCCCACTGTGCCAGTTACTGTGACAGGAAGAGGCTTCAATAATCCACCAGTACCCAGGACCATACCCATGGACGTGTTATCTGCACCAACACTACCTGGTAATGTCACACTGAAAACAGAATTCATTCATTCATCAGTTACCAAGAGAAATGCAATGAAGTCAGTCCTGAAGACATAGACATATTATCACAAATGTGGAACTCACTCGTTTATCCATCATGTCTTCCAGTCTTGAACTGCAGTGGAAACTTCCAGTGCAGCGCCATCTCCTGCATCAGCAAGGTCAACCCAGAGTGTGACGGAGTCCCAGACTGCCCCAACCAGTCTGACGAAAGAAACTGTGGTAAGTTTAAATAAAGGGGTGCACATACTGGATTTAAAAGGAAATGCTTCTGATGTGTGTTTTTTTGTTTCAGACTGCGGTGTACGTCCTGCGCTGGGCTCCCATAGGATCGTTGGTGGAGTAACAGCTCGAAGGGGGGAGTGGCCCTGGATTGGCAGTCTCCAGTACCAGAGACTTCACCGTTGTGGTGCCACGCTCATTCACAGCAAATGGTTACTCACAGCAGCACACTGCTTTAAAAGGTGCTGTACCATGCACAAAATGGCATTTTTCTGCACTGCCTGTTCACCACAATAATATTTGTTTATATCAAAAATAACTCTTCCTTTACATCCAGAATGGTACTGAGCTTTTTATAACACTTATAACCCCCAGTGACCCTAGCCCCACTAACTGGGCTGTGAGCCTGGGGTCTGTGCTGCGCTCTGGGGTTGGAGCCCTGGTCATCCCCATCCAGAGGGTCATCATCCACCCAGCCTTCAATGGCACCAACATGGACCATGACGTGGCTCTGTTGGAACTGGCAGTCCCAGCCCCCATGTCCTACACCATCCAGTCTGTCTGTCTCCCCTCGCCGGTGCACAGCTTCCTGAAGAATGCGGAGTGCTACATCACAGGCTGGGGATCCATGAGGGAAGGAGGTGAGGGATTTAAAATCCCACTGACATCAGGCACGGTTGCATAATGATATAAACATGTTGGAAATCATTGTCTACAGGGAACTTTAAGAAGTGTTTGCATTGAGAGATGTGGGTAAAAGCAACGAAACATTGAAGTCTATATGTACATTATTATGATCCTAAAGACTTTTTGTACTGTGTTATCCCATCAACCTTACAATATGATCTTCTATGATATCAAACACGATCAAATTGTCTGTTACAAAAAAAAACATACAGAATTTCTCACTTACCCTTTTGGTATGTAGCCATTCTATTTTATCTGCTGAGGTTCTGACTTCTCTACCACATAAACTCTTCCTGCTACACCAGAACAATGAAGGTGAATAAAATTTGGTTTGCAGTGCTCACAGCAGTAAAAAAAAATGACATTTAAATTAAATTCCACAGCTATTTATTTTCTCCAGAAACAGTGTTGTAATCAGACCCACTAATCAAATTATTATTATTTGCCATAGGTTCACTGACCAACCTGCTGCAGAAAGCTGCAGTGAAGATCATTGAACAGGCCGAGTGCCAGCACTCATATGGAGACGTGCTGACGCAGACCATGATGTGTGCTGGTTACATGGAGGGAGGCAGGGACACCTGTTTGGTAAGATGCAGGAGATTATACTATGTGACACCTTTTACACAGCCTGGAAATGGGCCGGACATCTGGGCGGTAAGATTGTGGTCCAAGATCACACAAGTGAGCAGAGGCTGAGAGAAATAGGTCCATGCCTCTGATTTTACAGTGGATGGTTAACCAGGTCGAAATTATGTAAATGTTGCCCTTTACGCTCCAGAGGTTTCTAGGATTTGCCTTTGGAAAAAGTAAAAGCATGTGAATTTGTCATAATTATAGTGCAAACATGATGGGGAAAACCATGTTGCTTGTAGAGGAACATTGCAGCACTTATGTGAGAGATGCTTATCTGATGGGACGAGAGTAGACTTTCTTTGCTAAAAATACAGAGCTCCCCTTTTCACCCGCTCCCTCTCTGTAATCTTCTTATGTAAGGAAACCCACATGCATTCCTGTCTCGGTCAAAGCACCTGGCATCTCAGCAGCGATCCAAGTGACATTCTCTTTGTACCTGCTGCGTCTTACTTACTCTTCTGCCTCCTCACTCAATTGTTTTATTCTGATTTTCATACTGGAAACCTCGAAGCATTGAGGTTATTTTCATTTTTAACATATTATTAAAAGCCACACTTTTGTGTTTTCTCCCCTCTCTCCTCTATCATCCAGGGAGACTCTGGAGGGCCGCTGACCTGCCGTCATCTCTCTGGCCAGTGGTTTATTGCTGGAGTGACCAGCTGGGGACATGGATGCGGGCGAACTGGTTTTCCAGGGGTTTACACTCGTGTGACATCTATCAGGAAATGGATATCTACATACATGCCTTTCTGAAGAGGCAAAAAACATGCAAAAACATTACAACCTATATGGACACAGTGGATTTTCCTGATACATCTTCTCCAGAAAAGTGTACTGTACAAGGACTAAAGTCATGCTAAATGTCACACACACACACACACACTCACAGTTTCCACACTTTTGACCTGCGTGACCTACTTCCTGGTCGGGTGCTGTTTGTAATACTGTGCAATCATCTGAACTGGGACCACCCTTTCATTATGTTCTGAAGAAATAAGGAGAATATTGAACTGTGGCTTATGGACATTCTGCTAGGACATGCATGATTTGAAGTATTTATTTCAGTTATTTATTCTGTACATGGTCCATTTTTTTTTTTCCATTTTGTAAAGGGTTTCAGAATATATGTGGTTCATTTATGGGTACATTTCCTTGTCTTTTCTTGTATCTATTCTTAGAAAATAAGATGCAATGTAATAATTGTTACTGAAAGGTGGGTTTTCTGGGAAAAATATAGTTCTGTATCAAACTGTGATTTTGGAATCGGCTTTAAAGGAATTTACCTTTTTACTTGAGTTTGACAAAGGCAACTCATGGTGAGGTTGTATTGATGATATACAGTCTTTCTGATGAGAAACAAGACCCCGATTGACAATATTTATTGATTCTTCATGAAAATAATTCCATTCACACTGCAAATAATGTTCACGTGCTTTTCTGGCCCTTACTTCCCTACATCAACTCAGCAGAATAGGGGGAAAAAAAAAGGAAAAAAAAAGAAATCTGGTTCCCAGACATCTGACAAACCGTGCACACAAAGCCGAGAAAGGTTCAGTACCCTGCGCACAGCAAGGCAGACCCTGCTGAAACAAGCCCACTACTGTGGAGGGTGGCAGATAGAGTGACAACTAGAAAACAGGTCAGACAAAACAGTTTTGTTCACCAGGTGTACTTTGATATAGGACTGTTTGGAGGCTTGTGAATGTCAGGTCATGGTTGTGAAAACACCAAGTTGCTCCTCAAGTCTTCTCGGTGATTTTAAGTATGTCTTTTAGACTAGAAAGTGTGCTAAGGAAAGCCTGTGTTGTCCCTTAAGGGCTCCAGTTGTGCTGCTTATTTTTTAAGCCCAAATATTTAGTTTCTCTGAGCATAAACACAACGAGAAGAATGGGCAACAAACATGCTGACTTTGTTTTAGGAAACAACTGTAGTGACCGTTCACAGTTATTGGTATCATGTGTCCTAATTATACAAACTCTTGAAGACAAGAAACATTAAACCTTAGTTTGATGGCAGGAAGGTGTCAGTGTCTCTAATGAAGCCACAGTGTAGTAAACACATAGTTATAACTACTCCAAAAAACAAAAGCCATAGTACTGCAGTTGACTCATTTAAGATTGCCACATTGCGTAAGTGTAGTATCTTCTTACCTGTCTATACTATTCAGGGGGCTGAAACATTCACTGCACGGGGTACGGGGGTACACCCTAGACAGGTCGCCAGTCAATCACAGGGGTAGCACATACTTACAAACACATTTTCACTCCAAAAGGCAATTTAGAGTTTCCAATTCTCCTGACCTTCGGATATGCAGATCCAAATCTCAGCTTTTTACAATGCATGTTTACCAGAAGCTTATTTATTCATAACATAAAAACACAAAAAAAAATTAAACTTTGTCACTGAACTGTTCCTCAGAGCAAAATGAACATGTCCACAGAAACATTGTTATGGCTCGAGTCCACAGGCTCTGCTTGCCTGTCTGTGAGGTATTATGACAGAAGCTGATGGTGTGCTGCTGCTGCTGCGACGCACGCGCACAGCTCCCGGAGTCCAGTGGCGCCCTGTGCTCCTCCTCGCCGTCAGCGGCAGCCTGAGGAAGGGGAGGGTGACGAGAGGGATGTTCACATGCGAGCTCTCTCCCTCTGTAGTCTGGAGTTGTACGTCCGGGACACGGTGTTCCAGGCGTCCATATACCGGTCCATACACATGGCAATACATTTCTGTGAGGACAAAAGCAGTGATGTCAACGACTCTCCTCAAATTGTGTCACAATTTGGGATCTTTTTGTTAAGGCTGCAACTAATGATTTTCATTATAAATTAACATGCCAATTATTTTCTTGATTAATCATGGTCTATAACATATCAATAATGCATATTAAAATGTCCCAGAACTTAAACTGACACATTCAAATAGCTTATTTCGTCTGATCAACAGTCCAACACCCAAAGACATTGTTCACTAACACAGAAATCAAAGAAAAAGCAGAAAATCTTCACACAAGAGACTAGGACTGGATCAGTGGATTTTTATTTGAAATACTACTTTTACACAATTACTACACAGCTTCTGTCAGACTTGACTTGTGTTTGAGCTCTAACCTTTCTGCATCTGAAAGCAAACTTAAACCTCATTAAGGTCCAACATACCTGCTCAGAGTTGTCCAGCGTACTTCCAGGTTTACCTATGCACTTCTTGAAGCATTTGTCCGTCATCCTCTGAAACACAAAGACATTGTCCACGCACCACAATGTTAATTACCAGCCGCTGGCTTGCGGTTACAACAGCAGTTCATAACATCTCACAGTGAACATTTATTTGACGTCCTGTTGGAGAAAATACTCTCAGATGTGCAGAATTAAACCGGGTTAAAAGCAACGTTACATCTGCTTAAATAGTCACAATGTTATGACAGATTCAACAAAGGTGTTCACGGCGTCCCCAGTAACCTTCACTACATTTAAACAGGTAACTTTCTGTGAAGCAGCCGTGTCGTGGTGATTTACCTGCAGCAGCTCCTGAGCGTTAGCCACCGCGATCTGGACCTTCACCTGCTCCATGATCGTGCCGGTGTCCATTTTACCACCCGACCCGCCGGCCGAGAAGTCCGAGCCGAACCCGTCCATGTCCACCGGAGTCTTCGCCGAAAACTGGACCTGTATCGATCCTCGCTGGACGCACGTGCGGACAGCTACAGCTAGGCTCGGCTAACGTGGGTGCTGGATGCCCTTGACGGCGGCGGAAGACGGATTACGTCATTTCCGCGTCTGGGTGACTCCGACGTGGGAGATGTAGTTTTTTTTTTTTTTTTTTTTTTTTTTTTTGCGGTGGAGTTACAGCCTACAGTCTCTGGTTACAGATCAATAAATACACCGCTGCCGAAAACATCTACATGGCGATATATTTAAACTGGTGTTTCTAATGCTGAGACACACACACACACACACACACACACCTCAGCAAACACGCGTGTGTGCCACACGGTGGAGATGTTAGTCCGCTGAATCAGCCGAGTCTGAAGCTTCAATGGAGTGAATAAGACTTCACTTATTCATATACTTTTAAAAAGTATACCTATAACTATTGATACAATTTTTTTGCTACATATTATTAAATAGGTCCATGCACGCACTGTTAGATTTTGAGTTTAGGACTGTTTGATTCAGTCAAAAAAAAAAAAAACATCTAATTAAACTATAGGTTACTTGTTTACAAAAATAAATAAATAATGCAATACCAAGATATGCCATGCGTTTGTTTTGGTTTTTGCCATGGATGGGTAGGTCTTGTTTGTTATTGGCTGAGTGTTATGTGTGATAAAATGAATAACTTGTGGGGGACTTTTGCAAAACACAACAACAACCATTTATCTCATCCTGATCCTCCACAGCAGGCTATATTAGAAGAGATATTCAATAAAAAATTAATATGCATCCACATGTGCATAATTTTAATTAGGATATCCCACAGTCCCTTTATCCATTGCGTAATAATATTGCATTCATGTTTTCATTCCATGGTAGTTACTGTAAGATTGCTCTGCCAACTTATAAAAATAAGTTACAATTTCAGTTAAAACTAAAATGATCAACTTGTTTGGATAACTATGTGGAAAGCAGGTGCCAACGATATAAACAGAAAGTCATAAGAACCTCTGCATTGTGTGGTGCTGAGGCCGGGCCATGAGGATGACCCCCTCCTCATGTTTCAGATAGGATGACCTCACTGAGAAGACCACCTGCCTTGAGCGAACAAACATGTGGTACAGTGAGTCTGTAGGCAACAATGGAGGGACGGTTACTGTCATCTTAACAGACATTATGTGAGTGGCTTGCTGCAATGCTGGGGGCATTGAGGAATGATTGTGGGGGGTCTGATTAGTGCTGTGCCTGCCAAAGACTAATTAATGACCAGTTATACAATGCTTGCACCCAAGCACATGCAAACACACACCCACCCACACACACACCCACCCACACCCACACACACACACACACACACTCATACACATAAGACCAGTTTGGCTTCAAG
Source organism: Lateolabrax maculatus (assembly GCA_031216445.1). Classification (NCBI taxonomy): domain Eukaryota; kingdom Metazoa; phylum Chordata; class Actinopteri; order Acropomatiformes; family Lateolabracidae; genus Lateolabrax; species Lateolabrax maculatus. The sequence continues at coordinate 13,915,988 of CM062196.1, forward strand.
CCACTGGGCTGAATGGGGGGAAGGGAGGGTTGGGTTAAAGTGCAGCAAAATGAATTAACCCTAGATTACAATCATGAGTTCATTAATCTAATCTTCTTAAATTCTTAATCTCCTTTAGGCACACTTGTGTGTATGAAAGCATTTAGCCCAGCCAGCTACAAGGCAGGCTTTGATAAGCACCGGCAACAATGGTTATGAGAATGTGAATTATCCATAAGTGTGTTTATGGTGTCAAACTTTGAGGTTTCAAAAGACTGTTCATAGTTATTTCAGGGTTTTGAAGTGTTAAACATATTTTTTGTTGGGGGGGGGCGACTTAAGTATGGGTAGCAGTCAAATTTAAATCCCTTGTGAGGGAACAATTGGAAAATAGTGGATGAAAGGAAAGCTGACTGAAAACACACACACACACATGCTCCCGTACATACAAACTCAGACAGAAACAGCAGCAGCTTTTAATCTTCAAAAGCAGCTGTTGAGTGACAGTAAGAGGAAGAGAGAGAGGACGGGGAAACCTGAGCAGTGTGGCATCGACTCTGGTAGTGGTGCTGGAGATCAGTCAGCTCGGTGTACAGACTCTATTGTTTGAATAAAAATGAGAACTCAAATATTCAAACTGTCACGGATCCATTAACTGTTTCAAGTATATATGTGGTATGCAATTTTCCATTTGTGACTATCATTCGTCCTTCTTTGCCGACTTCCATGAGGCCTTTTCTCTTGTTTGTTAAAGCATGAAAAGCACAGGTGCAACTATTAACATTAACAATGTCTATTTTCCATTCAAGTGTCCCAGTTAGGAGCCAGTATGCACAAAAGCAGGGCGCTGGATCTGGCACACTGAAATGGAATCAAGCCATTATTAATGGAATTAATTAGACCTGTAGACATGTGGGGACATGCCCCAACAAAGCCTCTTGCACAGAAAAGACACTTCGTTCTTGAATCCCTTCTGTATTCTTTTTAAAGTACTTGGAAACTTCTCACTTTTATCTATTACTCATATTTCGAAAAAATTCACACAGGCACACACACACATTTATTTTCCCAAACTTTTACTTCAAAATGTTTACACCACTTGTCATAGCTTCTGTGTTGTATCATGTTTTAGCAGCCCAAATGAAAATTCCTTGTATGTGCAGCCTGACTTGGCTGATTCTTGACTGACCTGATTCTTGCCCTGATAGCTCACGAGTACTTAAATCCTTCAGAAAATGCCAGGAATCCAGCTGGAGAAACGATCTCATGGTCCTCGGGACTTTCACCTGCCATCATATGATCATTAAGACCGTCGGTTATGTGGAGCTGGCAAGCAGGGCGAGGAGTGTGCTTCCTGCTGATCTATATTCGGATTACTACATTATCAGTATTAATATCCTGTAACTCTCTTGTTTTGCCTGCTCAGTTTCAGAGGCAAACGGCTGTAACTACCACTGAGGACACTGGGGTCATGTGTCAGATTTTATTTCTATTTAGAAAGTTCAACAAAAACTTGTACATGGTGGGTATTGTATAAGCTGATTCCAGCATTTTTAGACTCAATGTCTTTAAATCTGACTACTTTTAGGCCAACAAAATGCTAAATCACTGAAGGCTTCAGAATTTCTCCCCTAAAATTGTATTCCTTCCCGTGTAAAGATTTGTGTCTGGCGATAACATTTTACACACTGCATTACTGTCGGCGGAATAAACAAAATTCAAATCATTCAAAAAATAATTTAGACACAAAACCACATATTCGGAACAAAGTCTGCTCCAACTCTCAAACCATTTAAATCCAGGTTAAAAATACTTCTTTTGGCCACTGCTCTATTATATTAAATAAAACATTGGATCTAATCCCTCCTATCCCTCAATGTAATGTCTTTTCCTTTATTGTTTTTACACTGTTTTATCCTATTTTTTCTCTGGTATTACATTTCATTCTTTTTAAACCCTATGTTTATGTATCCTTTTATATTAACTTGTATATATTCCGTATCTTGCCTTTGCAAGCATTACGCAAATCACTTTTAATTGCCCTGTTGGTGAAAGGTGCTGTTGACCCTAACTTTTGACAGCGCTTCCTCCTGCGGACGGGCAGGTGAAACTCACGCGCACAGGTGTCCTCGCACTCCTTGTGGTATTTGTGTGAGGATGATGATGATGATGATGATGATGTGCATCGGGCCTGGAGCGGGATGAAGGCTGAAGGCAGGTCTGTCAGCTGATTGGTCGGCGGCCGGAGGAGTAGGAGGAGCCGCGGCTCCGCTCTGTGCCTCGGCTCCCTGCGCTCCGCTCCGCTCCGCTCCGCTCTCTGCTGCAGGCTGCGTGGCTTCCCGAGCACGAACCCAGCTCCCCAACTTTTTGTTCTCCTTTGTTTCTTTGTTTTTGTGTTTTTTTTTTTTCGTTGTTGTTCTTTTCTCGAAGCTTCGCACATGGCCGAGCCGTCCCCCACCGGCGCGCGTCGCGGCGCAGCCCTGAGCCCGGCGGGCGGCTTCGCCTGAACTGTGCCACAACTTCAGTACGCGCCGAGGAACGAGTTGTGACCGAGATAAAGGAACTCCGGAGCGGCCCCGGCGCCCACCAGGGTAAGCACCGCCCGCCTCGACCCTCCTCCGGGCTGTCGCTCACCGGGGTGTGCGCGCCCGGTGGCTTGCCCGAGGCGTGAGGAGTTGTTCGGATGCGGGACGAGGCGCCGGAGCCTTTTGATGTCGGCTCTTTGTCGCAGCCCCTGGATGTTTGCGGAGCTGCCGCTAACTTGGGAGGCGAGTCGAGCGCGTTTTACTGCACGGAACGAATCGGGTTTTCACGCCGGGTACCTTCCGCCCACCGTCCACCTTTCAGTGGGATTCAATAGCCGACTTAAATGTATCTGCTTTGAAACAATGGGGGCTTTTAAGTGCGAGATATTTATTTGGTCGTTTTTCAAGTTGTGGACAGTCTTTGATAACCCACTGTGATGCCGTGATTGTTGCAAACGGGTCATTTCAATAACAAGGTGTAAATGTTTAATGGCAGCACGTTATTACATCATTATAGTTGTTAGAAATTCAATGAAACGTGTTATTGTTGGTGTATTTTTAAATTCAGCCTCCCACTTCAGGCATTGGCTGCAGGCCTGTCTGAATCCACTGCAGATGATCAAAAGAAAGAGATTGGGGTTTTTCATCTGTTGCACAGGGCTTACATAATTTCTTCCTCAAGGAGCTGGTCGGAGGTGTCACATCTGATGTGGGCTTGAAAGCGTTGCCTTTGGCACCATCTTGTATGTGAGCCAGCGGAGGAACAGAACGAGCTAACAGGATTTTCTTGGCCTTGGCTGGAGGTGACTCAGCCCTGACATGTTTATAAGGGTGAAAAGATGTGATACAGGACTACACACCCAGGTGCTGTGTCTTCGCCTGTCGTTAATTACAGAAGGAAGGTTCTATTAAATGCCAGTTAATGTTTTGAGAGTTGATTCTCGACACTGATGTACGTTATTTAGTGTAAATCTCGGTGTGCGCTCACTGGTTTTCTGTGGGAGTGTGCTGTATCTGATTTCCTTTCATCTTTAAAGTCTGAAGTTCATTTCCGCTGTAACCCTGCATATTGATAAGAGTATTTTGTATCCAGCCCATTCATCAGCTGTTGTCATAGAGAGTTTTGTTAAATCATAAAATGGGAGGAGTGTTTATGGTAGCGTTCACATCAAAGGGACGGTGCATGACCTTTATACAATCTCATCCTCCTGTCCAACTGTCATAAATTGTTGAAATAAACAAATGTAAAGGAGTGGCTCTCTCTACTTTTGCTTACATCTTCTGCAGATCCAAGCCAAGATGTCTGTCAGTAACCACGAAAACAGAAAGTCCCGATCTAGTTCCGGCTCCATGAATATCCAACTCTTCCACAAGACGTCCCACGCCGACAGCCTGTTGACTCAGCTCAACCTGCTACGCAAACGCAAAGTCTTCACAGATGTAGTTCTGAAGGCTGGAAACAGATCCTTCCCCTGCCACCGGGCCGTCCTGGCCTCCTGTAGCCGATACTTTGAGGCCATGTTCAGTGGCGGGCTCAGGGAGAGTCGAGACGCTGACGTCAACTTCCACGACTCTCTCCACCCGGAGGTGCTGGAGCTCTTGCTTGACTACGCCTACTCAGCCCGAATCATCATCAATGAGGAAAACGCAGAGTCTCTCCTGGAGGCCGGCGACATGCTTCAGTTTCACGACATCAGGGACGCGGCGGCAGAGTTTCTAGAAAAGAACCTACACCAGTCAAACTGTCTGGGGATGATGCTGCTGTCGGACGCCCACCAGTGCCAGAGACTGTACGAGCTGTCGTGGAGGATGTGCCTGGCAGACTTTGCCACGCTCTTCAAGACGGAGGACTTCCTCAGCCTGCCCAGAGACAAGGTCCAGGAGCTGATCCTCAGTGAGGAGCTGGAGGTGGAGGATGAAAGCCTCGTGTACGAGGCTGTTATCGACTGGGTCAAGGCCGACATGGAGCACAGGCACAGCGAGCTGCCCGAGCTGCTGCGCTGTGTCCGCCTGGCGCTGCTCCCCGAAACCTACCTGCTGAACAACGTTGCTTCAGAGGAGCTGGTGATGTGCCATAAGGTGGGGCGGGAGATCGTCGAAGATGCCGTGCGGTGCAAAATGAGGATCCTCCAGAATGACGGCATCGTAACGGGGTTCTGCGCTCGGCCGAGGAAGGTTAGCCAGGCCCTGCTGCTGCTGGGAGGACAGACTTTCATGTGTGATAAAGTCTACGTGATCGACAACAAGACGAAGGAGATCACCCCCAAAACAGACATCCCCAGCCCCAGGAAAGAGTGCAGCGCCTGTGCTATTGGTTGCAAGGTGTGTATGTGATCTATACTTTAATATGTGCGTGTTTATGTGATGTCGTGTAGATGTACTCAAAAATGTGATTTCTCTCGTGTGTCTCAGGTTTATGTTACCGGGGGTCGTGGCTCTGAAAACGGGGCCTCCAAAGATGTCTGGGTCTACGACACATTACACGACGAGTGGTCCAAAGCTGCTCCTATGTTGGTAGCCAGATTCGGACATGGGTCTGCAGAGCTCGACCACATGCTGTATGTTGTGGGAGGACACACTTCCCTTGCAGGATCCTTCCCTGCATCTCCGTCTGTGTCTCTCAAACAGGTGGAACAGTATGACCCTCAGACTAATAAATGGGCGCTTGTGGCTCCGCTCAGAGAAGGCGTGAGCAACGCTGCTGTCGTCGGTGCCAAAAAGAAACTCTTTGCCTTTGGGGGCACCAGTGTAAATAGAGACAAATACCCCAAGGTGCAGTGCTTCGACCCTTGCCAGAACCGGTGGTCTGTGCCGGCCGCCTGTCCACAGCTGTGGCGCTACACCGCAGCTGCTGTGGTGGGAAACCACGTCGTGGTGATCGGAGGCGACACTGAATTCTCAGCCAGCTCTGCCTACCGGTTTAACAGCGAGACGTACCAGTGGTCGAAGTTTGGCGACGTGACGGCCAAACGGATCAGCTGCCACGCAGTAGCATCAGGAAACAGACTGTACGTGGTTGGCGGGTACTTTGGGGCTCAGAGGTGCAAGACACTAGACTGTTACGATCCATCGTCGGACTCTTGGGACAGTGTGACCAGTGTGCCCTACTCACTCATTCCCACCGCCTTTGTCAGCACATGGAAGTACCTCTCAGCATAGAGAGAGACGCACTGACTCTTTGAGGTTTCCCCGGTGAGTAATTGTAGTCTTCTTAAACTGACACAAACAAACAAGATGTCAATTATATGTGCTATTCATAGTGCCCCTTGTATTGTCAGGTACACACTTTATGGAAGCAAAAGTATCTTCAGGTAATTCAAACAACATTTTCACTCGACAGACCCAGGTGAATGTCAGTTTGAACCGGATGAGGCCAGTTTAAAAGCCCCTCCACTGTTTTCAGGGTTGCTAGTGGTTACAGTTACACATTATCTAGCTGCTGTGACGGCCCGGTGTTGGACAAACATGGTGAAGTCCTGGTTTACAGAGCCGGAGGAATGTCAGCCGTGCTGGTAATTACAGAGCGAGAGCTACAACACAAGACCTCTGTCACTGACAGGAGCGAGGTGGAGAGGCGGGGATCAGGTCTATGCTTGTTGTGCCAGGAAGGCAAGTGGGCAGCGTGCTCTGCAGGGACAACCCTGGGCGCTAACTGACTGCCTATTATGAGTCAGCACCTCAAAACAGTTGTTATAAAGTTATAAAAGGTAATGTGACACATGGTGTTTAACATATGGAGGGCTTGGAGCCAGAGGAGCCCAAGGAGCTTTTTGCGACCTTTAGACAACAGCCAAAACATTCCCTTTATTACTTTATGTATGTGTGATACACCACTTAAGATCTCACCCTCTTACATGATTGAAAAACCTAGTTTCCCCCAAAAGTCAAATGTACAGTTAAAAACCGACTTTAGTACTATATGTGCTAACAAAAGCCAGAGAACTCTTTTCTGCTCAAAATAAAAAAGTCAGATCAGTAATCTTATCAGGAATTTAGGATGGAAGGTGGGGAGGGAAAAAAAGGAAGGGTCTGTCTCAAGCATATGAAAATATGATTGACTGAAATGTAACATACCATTGCAGTGAAGGATTGCTCAGGCTAATGTGCCTGAAGGAACGACAGGTGGCAGTTTTCACAGCTCCGTGTGTGATAAGAGATGATACATTTTTCTTTGGGTGTTCTCAGTTTTTTTTGCACAGGGTGAGGAAGGAGGGATTAAAGGGGGTGGTTTGCAGGTTGCTTTTACGTTTGCCTTTTGGTGGAAGAGCTAGTTTTAAGTTTCATGACGTGAGGCCTGCCTTGTGATCTTATTTTAGCACCGATGCAATCAATCGAATACAGTTCACTGTGCAGTAGTCATTGGATTTGCATTTAAAAAGGCCCAGACACTACTGCATTATTTTATTGTTGGTTTTGTGGTTTTATCTCTATGGGTGTATTGAAATTTTAACGTAAAAACAAGGCAGGGTTTTATTACGCTGAGAACATTCTCTGAGCTTTCACAAAGCACGTCTGTCCTACAGTAATACAGAAACACGCTTGTTTCCCAAAATGTCAAACTATTGCTTTAAAGACTGGAACAAGACACTTTTGTGAAGTTCCTTCAGTGTCTGGTGTAAATAAGAATAATAGTACTGAAGTAAATAGTATGTTTATCTATTGCTCCATATTTTGTTATTTTGAGTGTGGCAGCTTGGTTCGTTTCTGTGACTGAAGTTTGACTGGATCACACTTCTCTATACTGCAAACCAACTGCTTCTTTCTGTCAGGAATATTGTAAAGTGACTCCAAACTAGCTCCTTTCATGCTGCCAAGAACTTTGAAAGTAAAGCTGAGCGGAAGCAAGTGAGAAGCAGAGGGCTTATGTGTGACTTGTGTCTACAGTAAACAGCTGGATATAATGGAGCTGAGGGCTTAGCGTTATGAGGCTGATGGTATGGACCGCTGTCTCCATGGTAGCCTAGGTTTTCTGGGCCGGGATGGAGACAGACAGGCTGGCTATGAAAGATCAAGGCACCGCATCCGTATGAAGTCTTTCAGTTACGGTAGCTACCATCCCGCCGCCGACTGCCTTTTTAGTTTAATTACAGCAGACACGGAAAAAGCTTAGATTTCCAGCTTGTTAAGCAGGCGTCGCTGGTCGACCCTCTCTCACCCAAGACAGCAGGGCTTGAGAGGAGAAGTGAAGTGGCAAAAATGTAGGGAACAACAAAGTAAGGATGGGCATGAGTACATGATTGTAATGCCAGTATTCGTTTAACGGGTCAACACATAAAGTAAACGCTTTGGGTTATTTTTGCTGAAAAATATTACTAAATACTATATTAAAAGTATAAGTATTAAAATCATTTTTTGGACAGGACTGCTATCAAAAGTCCACCTGCATACAGGATCTAACATTACAGCAAATCCTCTACAGACAACTTAATGCAAGTAATGAAATTACTTAAACTGCCCGTCCCTACAAAGAAGTGACACAGAGCAGGACACATTCTTTCACACACACACACACACACACACACACTCGTATTTCTATACTTGTGAGGACATTCATTGACATAATGCATTCCCTAGCCCCTTACCCTAACCTCAACCATCAAAACTAAATGCCTGACCCCAACCCTTACCCTGACCTGAACGTAAATTTAATTCTAACCTGAACATTAAAACCAAGTCTTAACCCTCAAACAGCCCTTTGAAGTTGTGAGGACCAGCCGAAATGTCCTCACTCCCATGGTCTAAAACTCAAATTGGTTCTCACAAAGATAGTTGTAGAAGTACACACATACATACACACACAACGGCGAAGATGAGATAAAGTGGGGAGCAAGTACGAGCAGGAGAAGCAAAGCTATATTTTGCGCTGTTTGGCAGCCGAGACTAACGCCTGCCTAAAAATAATTTTGCTCCTGAGGTTGTCAACTTTCAGCCGGGGTCAGAGAGAAAAATAATTGTGTGTGTGTGTGTGTGTGTGTGTGTGTGTGTGTGTGTGTGTGTTTGTGTGTTTGTGTGTGTCTCTTTCATGTCTATGTTGGGGCCGAAAAACCACCAGTCAGCTGTTCAAGTATTCACTAGTAGTATTGTGAGTTTTTACGCAGTTGTGAAACCACTCGTTTTCCACTCGTACTACTCACACACAGTCACATTGTTGGCATTGCCTGTCCTTTAAAAAGCCAGCCATCCTTACTCTAATTCGGGAGGAATGAAGGTGTGGCCTGCATTCCCATTAGTAAAGATTTGTTAATGTTGCCCTGTGGTTCAGGCCTTTCAGTTGTCCTTGCAGTTTGCGTGGCGTGTATGGGATTACCAGCATTTCTGCTCTTTTTGTCACCACTCACTGTAGTTTGTAGCCCTGTGCATTTCCACCAGATGTGACTAACCACAGACGAGTCCAGGGCCAAGCCAGAACCCACTGTTGATGGAAAAGTATTTGTAAATGTTAAAGCATTACGGTTCGTATTTGTTATGGTCAAGGCGGGATAAGTAAATCACTTTTTAGGCTAAAAACATGAAGATCTAAATTCAGATTTAATTGTAATATTTTGACTTTTGCCTATACAGTCTTTACAGTTGCATGTTAACCTTTAAATCCTATACTTAGTGTGTGTTTTGGAGATAGTAAGCAAAAGAGCATGATGGTGTAATCTGGTCAGTTGTTTGTGCCAGACTACAGGCAGACAGGATGTAACCGGAGATCCCTGCACAAAGTTCAGGCCAATCTCTCTCTCCCCTTTAAACCACTGAGCTATAACGGCCCCAGAGATGACTGTTAGCCCTTGTTTTCTCAGCTCCCCTTCCCTCCTTCTCCTTCCCCGTCCCTCCCTCCTCATCACCCGCTCGTCGCTCCGAAAAAAATCACAGACATAAGCAGCATTCTGTTTTTTAACGGCTTCAGCTGAAGCTCTTGTGAGGTGGGCAGGGCTCTGTGTGATAGGGTACACCTGGAGAGGTCGGGGGGCACAGTGGGAGTCCTTGGCGGGCTCTCTGCATCCCCAGACAGCTGCTGTAAAATGGAAAGGTCACGGGGGGGGGGGGGGGTCAGGGAGGAGGAGTGCAGAGGCCCCAGTCACTCAATACTAATGTTTTATTAATGCCTCACTGTGAGGGCTACCAGGAACACAAGCTGAATGGGGCTTTTATTGTGGCATCTGTGTACAACAACGACCCCCCCCCCCCCCCCAGACACACACATACACAGTTAAAGTTAGCACGTGCACACACACACTTCGTCTCCGCTCCCTTGAGTAATCAATCTGCCACATTACAGCCCTCGGCATGGCTGCTTAAATTTGCATAAACCTAATGGACTTTTTATTGGTCTCTTCTCCATGCTGCGAGTAACAAAAAGGAAAAGGGAAAAAGATGCTTAAAATGGCTGAATAATCACCCAGACTAATTTGATTACGCCCTTAAAAAGAGAGGAGCTGTCATACAGTTACAGCGGCCTCTTCAGAAAGCCAGCTGGGATGGGACTGAGTGTGTCTGCCTGGTAATTAATCTAAATTACGTAATATTTGCACCTCTCAAGTAGTACTGAAGTGTATTCTGAAGCGCGCATTCAGTCGCAGAGACACTCTTTGTTCTTGTCTTAAACTGGAGTTTCTGCAAGGATTCATCAATGCATGCCTCAATACACTATACTGCAGCTGTACCAAGATACTTGTGTCTCTGAGCTCACCCTGGAGTCCTTTTATCTGTCCCTGAAAACAATGCAAACTCATGTAAATGAAGTGACTGTTATTCATACGTTAGTCAATACACTGGAATTCTTGCTGGTCATTAGTAAACACGGCACAGGCCTTGTTGGACACAAGGGACGGATAAAGAAAGAGGACCAGCTTTGGCGTGGTGCTTCGTGGGTAATTGGGCCTCTGGAAGACACAGACAGAGTCCAAGGTGCAATAAAGCTAAACAAATTTTAGATGAATGTCATGATGCAGGTGTCGTTCATTTGATAAATAGGGTTAGGGTTAGGATGCTCCTCCAACCAGACGGTGTGTAATATTTTAATCATAGAGAAACTTGAGATGTGGTTATCATTTTCTTATGTCAATGTGGAGGAAGAAAATAAGTGATGGGAGCTGACGGAGTGAGTCAGGTTAAACCTCTGAGTGCCAGGTTCAATCACCTCATACAGTTCGAGCCATGTGTTTTAGTCCACTGAAGGACACACTGACTCCCTCCATCCCTCACAGCAGCAAACTGCGGCTACTGCAGTGGACCAGACCAAAGAGGCACACGGGACGCCTGGGGACTTTCTGGGTTACACTTATTAACCCCGCCACCTGTTGGCATCCCACACTCGAGACATCTTACTCCCTGTTGGCAGATGGAAGTCAGATTCGTGAAGGTCGCGGTTATTTTGGTACAGTAAGAGTGCGAAAACACACAGTTTGACTGCAAGTCAGGATGATTTTGTTTTGAATAACTGACCTTGATATGACAGGTAATATAATGATGGGACTGTGAGACAGTCTGGAGCTCATTTCTGGTGACAGCGGCACCCTTGTTGTGGCTGTTTGAAGATGCAAGACAGGGATGCTGTTTATTGATTGATGTACTGATGATGACAAACGCATAACCTTTGTGGGCCAGAGTTTATCTCTATGGAATACATTCTGACAACACAATCTAACCTCTAATACACCGTGCACCTTCTTGACATGAATGCAGCATGTGAAAACCCACTCTCTGCAGCAGATAGAGATAAATGACTAAATATAAAACTGCAAGACTTATGAAACAGGGATATTGCCTTAGTTGGAACAGAGCAGAGCGTATTTAAGATTCAAAGGCATGCTTTTCATCATCTGCACTTGAGAGAGATTAGACCAGCAGCAGCAGGACTGAAGAAGTGCAGGCAGTGACCCGTGTACACACACACACACACACACACACACACACACAGAGAGAGAGAGAGAGAGAGAGAGAGAAGCAGTGGAAACTTTCATCAGGCCTGCAGTTGCATGTGATACTTTACTTGGTAAAGTGCTGCTACTGGTGCTGTACTTGGGCTTTGATCAGGGAGGGTGAGCTGAGTTTGTCTCACAGCAAATGTACTGTTACTGGTTGGTTTCAGGGCTGGGTGTCAAACCTGAGTAATACAAAAGGTGTCTGTTGCACAAACTGTCAAGTATTGAAAGCTGGCACCGAATGTCTGGTCAGATTTTTAATATTGTTTCTTAGTGTGATCAGTTAGGTCCTGTTGTTAATTATATTTGGTCAATTTCAGATTACTAGTTCTTATACAGCTGCTTTATTTTAACATATAACTGATTTTTGTTACCTGTAAACAGAGCCAGGCTAGCTGTTTCCCCTCCCTTTCCCAAAAATTTAAGAATCAATATTTATATTCCTCAAAGCAAAGTATAGAGGAAAAAAGTAGTGTTTTGGTATTTGTACTGGAACTATGCAGTTGTATTTGCACTAGAATCAAAACACTTAAAATAGCAGCAGATTGTTTTCCCACTACTGCTTACTCTGAAGCTTGTTTGTAACCTCTTTTTACCTCTGTGTTGTGTTTCCAGTAGTACAGTGCTCTGGCAGTGTCCTACTGTTATGCTTGAGGCAATGTATTCACAACAGTAACAGATGCGTATGGATCAGTGGAGGCTTCTGTAGCATCAGCCGGCTTTGTCAGCCACGGATATGAGAACTCATTAGGTTATCCAAACAAGCCCCCAGCAGAGCCTGCCTGTAACTGTCAACGCTCTTTTTCCTAGAATAGAGAGCACACACACATGCTTTATCTGCTCTGGCAGACTCGAGTTTTCATCAAAAGTATGCAAATCAGAGGCAACATCATGTTCGGGTTTCTCTCCAACCCCCCAAATATCCAGTGGAACATTTCTTGGTAACAGCAGGGGAAGAAAATTAGATCTGAGGTTGCAGATGAAATGCGAAGCTGAGACATTCCAAAGAATTTATCACAATATTTGTAGTAAAAATGGTGCTTAACACATTCAAGAATTTGAAAATTGAACCATAAGAAAGCCTCTTACAGTATGAATTCTATCCGGATAAAGCAGACGGTTTAGGAATGTGTTTTATCCAGAGAAGCTTATTTTTTACAGAGTGGGGTCCTCTCCACTGCCACCCTCAGATATTTATTACCTATCGACATAAATGGCTTGAGCAGCTTAATCCCACATGCCATGAGGACTTTGGTGGAATGACGCCCCGTCCTGAGGCATTATTAACGCTATGTGGGTAAGCCTGATAAAATGGCATGGTGATAAGCTGACGTGTAGCCTGGAGGACCGAAGTCTCTGCATTCCTCTCTGCTCCCTGAGAATGTCCAGGCCGCCCCTCTGATCATGTGGTTGGTCCTCATACAGCAGAGTTCACAGGACCTAAACATTAATCTCCCTCTGTCTCTTTCCCCAGATCAGCCGTGTCGTCTGGTATGCAGACATGTGTCGCCCTTCACCGGCTGCAAGGAGGAGGAGAAAGAGGAAGAGTTTGTGTATTCCCGCTGTGGCTCCATCCAGCCTGATTCACATTATCTTCAGCTGCAGAGAAGCGAAGGCCTGAGTCCTGGAAACAGCCCGGAGACTGGACGTCTGCGGCCTCTTTTCACCTGATCTGTTTACCCGTACTCCTTGTGTAACTTTCCCATGTAACCGCTAGCCTGAACTGGACCCGTTGCCATGTATACTGCAGGGCCTTCACAATTGTTTCTATAGAACAGCAAAGTACAACCAGGAAACAGACGGACTGCATAGATGTTTGCTCTAGGCCTCTCCTTCAGATTCTCAAGCTTTTCTCTTCCCACCATCTCGGGCGAATCTGCTACTGTGACTGTGACTGTATCGGTCCTGTACTGCTCAACTGACTCGCAACATCATCGAACGTGTTTCATTTTGCCAGTAGATTACCAGTTTAACAGACTCTGTAAGGACTTACTTATTATTGTCTTTCACTGACATGTTGTGTTAAAGCAAACTACAAATGAAAGTCAGCTGTCCTTTGTTGTGGTTTCTCTCCCCTCCTGAAACTAGGCGTTTACTCAGGTGTAATTTATTTGGACTGCTGATTGACTGAATTAGACCTTTGCTATGCCAGGCATATGGGGAAGGAGAGAAGACATTTGGGGAAGTGTATGATTTTGTGCACAGAAATGATCTTCCTGTCTGTATTTTTAGACTTTGGACTTGGGCTTCCCTCAATTTTGGTGAGCTAAATTTGTATCTTCCTCCTCAACTTAAAATACACGCTTGCAAGAGAGAATGTGACCCATTACGGCCGAAGAAGATACTTTCCTGTTTCAAGATGTTATTTCAAACTATGATTTTTATCTGTGTTTTGCGTCTCAGGGTTATGTGTAGTTTTGCCTCTGTTTGTTCAAGGAAGGGTAACATTTTTGTTTTCTGTCTCCTTTGTTCTGAAAATGTTTTTTTGTGAATGTACTTTTTTGTTATAAACAATTTTACAGATTTTTCATTTTCAAATACATTCTTACAATGTTTTGCCAAGTGAAAATGTATGATTACGCTTAATAGCAGTAATCATACAGTCATATTGAAAACATAAATATTGCCAAAACCTGAAAAGCTAACCTTAGTGTCATTCTCAATTTAAATAACAAAAGCTAAATGTGTCCAAAGTAGTGAAGAAATACTTTGTAGATGTAATATTATTTTTTATTTCATATTTCAGGATCTTTAATGGAAGTATCTTGTGTGTATAGTTTGTATATTTGCTTTGTAATTCATTCGTAGAAGCCTTTGATTTGCACAATTTGTACAAAGAAATCTCTTAATGGTCTTAATTTTGTATCTTTGTCTTAACCCAGCTTGGGTAGTGTGAATAATCAAAGCATTTTGGTAGCAAATTATCAAGTTGTTTCTCTTTGAACAATCTTAATTTGCTCTGTGTGCAAATCTGCAGTTTTCCCATATATCAAAGTATATATTAAGTATACTGATATATTAAGCTATTACTGGTTCACCATCTGTTACTTCATGCTCTACAGCTCATAACCCGTCAATAAATATCTTGTTGAAAACGTGTTCCGTTGTTTGTCCGTTGTTTTCCAGGGAATGACTGGAATTTGGCGGCTGTGTCATTAAAACAGCGTGGGCAGCCATGTAATCACACAGGTACTGTTAACGTGCCTGGAATAGTTTCCAAACGCAGGTTAGGAGTGGTTTTGGTATTTACCAGGAACACCCGTCTCCTTCCTCCTGTCTGTGTGTGCACTTAAGATCCAGAGAGATGAACAGTCCATGCTCTGTCTCTTATCCCTCTTGTCAGAGCGATATCACACATTGTGGTTACGTGGTATGTGAAGTGCAAGCCTCTGCTGCTCTGGCACTCACATGTGAGATGTGTGCCCACGTTATAACCCTCACAACTTAAAGAATGTGCTAATGCTGTTCAGCGCTAGTCAGGTGATGCTCCTCCGTGTCTTTCGTTCTGTAGCGGTGAGGTTTACGTGAGAAAATGTTGCAGTCCAGACTGGGCGTTGGGTGGGAAGAAGTCTGGCTGGCACATTTGTGCAGACTGGCAGGGAGGAGGACCAGCGAGGAATGTACCCACACTCAAGTTCAGGGAGGTGGCTCTGAATGAGCTGCCTGCCGCCTCGACGTTTAAAGATGTTTGTGACTTGCGGTGTACTTTAACTTAAGTTTTTCCTCTATTTATTCTGTATTATAGAGTTAAACATTTGCAGAATCACACACTAATTCTCTTCATAAGACCATCACTCTTTCGCCTCCATTTCCTCTTGCCACTCTGCCTGGGTGGAGATGAGACGAGTTACCTTGAAAGGTGTTGGAAGATGGATGGATGAACGCATATATCAGTGTGTGTGTGTGTCAGATGGTGAGAGGGAGGCAGCGAGTGAAGTGAAATGCTGGAGGGATACACGAGGGGAACAGCCTACTGAATGTTTTTCAAGTTGTTTGCAAGTGGTGCATTTGAATATCAAATTCCCTCAGATACGTTGATCCCTGTAATATCATGTCCTAAGTATTTAAAGATAGGGCGTAACGTTCTAAATGTCTACAAACTTGATATAAAGAAAAGATTCCACTTAAAAGGCTCTGCGCTCCATATAAATGAACTGATCTGCCTATAAATAACATGATTTGTGTAACAAATTACATAAAATCTTGCCCTAAAACAAACGCTTGATGTAATGCAACGCCATTGTTAAATCTTTTCAAAGCCTACTGAAAAAACTTCAAAGGATGCTGTTAATTGGATGTAAACAACGCTCCAAAAACCCCTCTCTGAAGCCATGACATCATGCCTGTAACAGGATATGTCCAGTCAAGCATGTGAACATGTTTGTGCCAGTATGGGTACAGGGATTCATCAAATGTTAATTTATGGATTTTTAAACACAATGCGGACGTGCATAAAAAAAAAAATGAAACGCCCCTCTCTGAAAAGGGGACCTGGCACTGGACAGCGGGATGAGCAGGCTGGTCAATGGCTCCTATTGTAATGCAAAATGTGCAAACCGAGCAATTTCAAACAGATCTTGCCGACAACACAATTAAACCAACGAATAAATAGACATTTGAAAGTCGGCTGGAGACAAAGGAGCCTCAATGGCCGCCAAAACCGAAAAAAAAAAAAAAAAAAAGGGGAGGGATGAGAAGGAAGTGGACAAACTGCCATAACAATCTGGATGCTGGATTGAAAGATATGTGGGGTCTCTGTGCGTGTGTGTGTGTGTGTGTGTGTGTGTGTCTGGTTTTTGCGTGCATATGAATTTATGCTTAATGTGCATGTGTGTCAATAGTGTTGTGTGTGTGTGTGTGTGTGTGCGTGTGTGTGTGTGTGTGTGTGTGTGTGTGTGTGAGGTGGGGGAAGAGCAGTTACAGCTTCTTGTTAACCCGTAAGAAAGGAGGCAGCGAGGTGGAACGAGCAGGGACGTTGCACTCTGCCTCTCCAACCAAATATTGGCGTGTGTCTGCTGGCCTGAGACCCCCAGCTGGGGCCGCCGCCTGCTCCGGATGGGGACAAAGACGCCTTGATGGAGCCAGGATTGACCTCCTCTCACCTTCCCCAGGGGGTGTGGAGGAAGCCCCTGCAAACCGGCTCAAGAAACCCCACAGCCGAATGGCAGATCAATATGTGCCTTCTGGCAGACACAGATCTGACCTGACAGATCTGAAAGAAACCGCCTTTTGCTTCTGAATTTAAAACACTATAGCAAGAGAAATAGAGTCTACTGAATCTTTGCATATTGTTTAACTCCACTGTAGCTGCATACATTCATAACGTCTTATTGATCTCAGAGCATATTTTGCAGCTCGATCATTATTAAGAGCCCATCTGGTAGGATGTAACCACCAGGTTTGTGTTTTTGTGTGTTGCACTGGTGAGACAGAACTGTGTGTGCGTGTGTGTGTACTTGTACATCTATCTTTGTGAGAACCAGTTTGCGTTTTAGACCATGGGAGGGAGGACATTTTTGGAAATGAAGGACATTTTGAGGCCGGTCCTCACTTTCAGAGACACCTTCAACGGGCTGTTTGAGGGTTAAGACTTGGTTTTAAGGTTCAGGTTAGGATTAAGTTTAGGTTAAGGTCGGGGTAAGGGGCTAAGGAATGCATTATGTCAATGAATGTCCTCACAAGTATAGATGTACACACATTGTGTGTGTGTGTGTGTGTGTGTGTGTTTGAATTGGAAATACCACCAGTAGCTACATCATTACTGCAGACTCTTTACTCCTTCATGGTCACTCTTCCCTAAGTCTCTCTCGCTGCAGATCTCTGTGAGTTAACATCGGCCTTCTCCTCCCGGGTTCTCTTTCTCTCACTGTCTCTCAATTAAATGCAGTTTGTTTCATTGTACTTTATTGGCTTAAATACTAACGAAGTCACCATGAGCCTGTCTAACTCTCAAGAATAAATAATTACTGAACAATGTGGTGGTCGATGTGTGTGCTGGATGTGGTGTTAAATGTGTCTCTCTATCTTTCTTTCTCCCCCCCCCCTCTGTCTCCCCTCTCTTTCTGGCTGTGGGCATCTCTGCTGGCAGCAGCTCTGAGGTTTCAGAGCTGACTGGGGAAGCAAATGAGGAGTAAACAATGTGTGAGACAGACAGCCAGCCAGTCAGACAGTCTACCCACTAGAGCGAATACAGGGGTTGTCTCGTCTCTGCTGTGTGTGTGTGTGTGTGTGTGTATGTGTGTGTGTGTGTGTGTGTGTGTGTGTGTGTGTGTGTGCGTGTGTGCGTGCGTGTGTTTGTGTGTGTGTTTGGAGAGGGGAACTCAGGAGCTTGACAGGTTGGCTTTCACCAAGAGGAAAGGAGACCTGAAGCCCCTTTAGTAAATCTGAACTCACATATTCAGAACTTTTGCGGACTGCGCCACTGCGAGATACGGAGATACAGCTTCTGATACAGCCTCATAATTTAAATCGAATTAGGTGTTAACGTTTTTAGCTGCAGCTTCTAAAAATGTGTGTTTGATTAAAAAGAAAAACCTTATGAAATTCGTCATTCTTTAAGTCTAGACGTTTGCCTCCAAACACAACCTAATTTGTAACATGATCAGTCTTTCAAAATATCAAATAAACTGTGATCTCAATTTTCCAGCTTGATTTCAAGCTGAATATGTTTATTCACGCTGTCATCTGACAAACCATAGAAACACAATCCTTCAATTCACTCTGAACATTTAAAAATCATCAAAAATGGAGATACAAGAACAGCAACACCATGCTGTTTGTTTATTTGTACTGTCGATGGTACAGTTTGATACCATCGGTCTTGCTTTTGTATGTCTGCCAAAACTTTTATGGCACAATAACTTCAAGTACAGGCAAACAGTTGATGAAGTTACTATCTTTACGGTATGATGAAATATGAAATCCCTCTCAAAACTAATATCCATCACTACAAGTGGTCTTAATATAAAAATAGTGTGTTGCCATTATAACTTGACACAGAGGTGTGGAATTGCAATCATTGTGGATTACAGAGGCAGCCTGTTTTTGAAGACTTGTTCCAACAACATTTGACTCTCTCTCTCTCTCTCTCTCTCTCTCTCTCTCTCTCTCTCTCTCTCTCTCTCTCTCCGCCAGATTAATTTCACGGCTTCTATTTTTGAGTGTCTGAGCAGTAAAGACCTGTGGCTTTGACAAAGAGAGAGAGAAATGTGAGCATTGTGACAGGAAAGTGCTTTCAGGCTTGCCAGAATTCGGCCACCGTAATAGCTGTTTACACAATGGAATAATTACCCAGTAAATTGTAGGGGGAAGAAAGGAGAGAGGAGAGGAGAGGAGAGGAGGAGAGAAACGTTCTGGCTCTGGCAGGCACTCAATGGATTTGACAGTCAGAGAGTTGATTGTTCAGTGTTCAGGCCTTTGAAGAGCTCAGTTCTGTGTGTTTGCTGCCTTGCACTTTCACTCGAGCTCAAACATGCAAACACACATCTAATTATTTTACTGCTACTTGCCTGCAGATTCAAATTCCAAGTCGCCCATAATGATAAAAAGAATGCTTGTTTTCTCTTCCTGTTGATGGAACCGGTCATTGGGGGAAATTGACATGTACCCAAGTGCTGCACTGAAGTACAAATTTGAGGTACTTGTACTTTACTTGAGTATTTCAATATTCTGCTACTTTATGTACTTCACTATATTTTTAAATCAAATAACTGTTCAGAACACAAACCGTAAAATTATCCACTATTTCACAAAAAATCCAAAGATACCAGTCTATATTTTTCCCTCTTTCCTACCCCATTAATCATCTCACGACCTCCCAGATGTACCTAATCCTATATTTAGTAGTTGAATTAACACCACAATAACCAGCTACAAAGGAATACATGTTATTCACACATGTATTAATAATGTAATATATAATGATAAATAATATCAGTCACTGGGGTATTTTACTGTATAATGGGTACTTTTACTTTGATATTTTTCTGATAACATCTTCTGCATGTTTACTTCAGTAAGATTTTGAAAAAAAGGACCTTTACTTAGAGTATATATCCCTTGTTGTCCTTGTCCTTTGACTTGGGGATCTGTGTACTTCTTCCACCACTGCCCACGATTTCATGAATGTGTAGTTGTATGCCTTTCTGACAAATGGCATTTTTAAGATGCCTCTGCCCGCCCATGTTTTTCTCGCCCTTACAAACAGAGGTGGGAGGACCATTTGAAATATGCACGCTATTGCACAATAGCCACTGTGATCTCCCATCACGTCACAAAGTCAACATGGGGACGGCTTCATTCACAGGAAAAGGACACAAAGGTTTCGTCGACTGACCGTAGCCGATGAGCAGCGACTGTGGGCAGAGCAGGACATTCCAGGCAAGCCTGGCATACTTGGATTTGATGTGGTACAAAAAGATACACTTCTCTTCCTCTTTTGTTACAAAGACCCAGTAGAGCCCTTTGTTTTTTTTGCAGGAACTGAGCTTTTTTTTTTTTTTTACACAATTGACACTTCCTCTGACTCTCATTAATAAAACATCTAGAGATTAATTCCCAGTTGGGTTGGAGTGAGGCTCAAGGAGGGGGTTGCTGAAGGTTGGGGTAGCATGGAGGGGTTTGATATGTTGCCTGAGGTGACACATTTATGCACAAACACACACACACACACACACACACACACACACACACACACACATTCACAAACCCCCCTTGCTTCACCAATCAAAAGTGCCTTTCCGCTTGGAGATGAAAAAAAAACAAGCTTCAAAAGCATCATCCACAGTTTGATGAGAAGTCCTCCGAGCTACAGTGTGGCAGATGTACACCCGCCCTCCAGCACACACACACACACTTACACAAAGACACACCAAACAGAATTATGAAAAGACGCCACATGTGTGTGTGTGTGGGTGTGTGTGTGTGTGTGCGTGCGTGTGTTTGATGCGACCCTTCTGTTGCACCGTGTCCGGCTGACCACTTCGGATGAGATGTGACACTGAGGATGAATAATACAATAGAGAGATACTCGGACGTGTCAGCAGCATCTGTCTCTGTCTGGGGCTGACGTGTGTCGTCCTCCCTCCTCATTCAGAGCGGAGAGTGGGAGCTTATACAAAACTAATGAAGCAGACACACGCTGTATTAACACACACACACACACACACACTCTCTCTCTCTCTCTCTCATGCTTGCACGCACACATAGAAGACAGACAAACAAGCGTAGCTCTGATTGAGCGAGTGGAGACGGTGCCATGTGGCCCCACCGTGACCAGCATCTCAGATTCCTAAAATTCCCCCAAGAGCCTCACTCTGCTTTTGATACACAAAGATGAGATCCGAGTGAAGAGGAAAGGCTCAGCAGAGGTGGGTCAGCAAGTAAAGACCAAGACACTGAATGATTTATAATACGACTATGATACGAAAAGCTGATTGTTGCTAAGGGTATTGTTCAGAGTTGTAACTGAACTGAAGGGGAATTTGTTGTTATTTTCAAACAAGGCAATGGCCCAAGCGCCGCGCTCCAATTATCTGACAGACGCCATTTCCCAGAGGGCCGCGGGAAGGATAACTAAAAGACAGATAGAGAGAGAGGAGGGGTAACAGATATAAAGAACAGGGATGGAGGGTGGGAAGAAAACGGAGGCAGGAAGAGTTTTGCTGTATTTGAACAATAGTGCAGTCTCCCTCTGTTTGTGGTGGAGCAGGTTCTTGTGCAAGTTACATTAAATGACAGAGCTTTCATCGGAGCTTGTGTCACATTGTTATATCATCCTACTTAATGCACTTTAACACTCTACCAAGAATCTTTGACATGTTAATGGTCTGAAATAAGACCTACGATTAAAAAAAGAAAAACATACAGTGTGTGTGTCTGGGTGGTGTATTTACAGTATGTTGTGCATGTGTGTTCACGCCCAAGAGTGACTTCACTGGGTTGGTAAATAGTTTCACCTCTGTTGCATAAGCTAAGTTTCTTCCTCAGAGGTGATGAGAACCTTAAAAGACAAATGAAGGCTTTGAACTGTGAATGGAGTCAAGAGAATCGGAAGCAGGAGAGAAACACATTTAATCCTAATCTTGGCTCCACCATTTTCTTTGTTTTAAAGCATGATTAACATTTCATGTTAGACATTGTCATGTTTAAGCACTCAAAGCTCTGGGTTAAGGCTGGGTATAGATGTGGTTGATTAAATATTGATGAGTCAACACTGACTTGAAGAACGAGACACAACATGTTTACTTTATTAATATTTAAAAAAAACACAATCTTGCTCTAACCTTAACCAAAGTGCTTGTTGTTGCCTAAACCTAATCATATCCTTTAACCATCCACCATGACCACCCTGTCTCCGTCCTGCCTGCGGTACAAGAACATACCACTTCCTTTACTGGAAAAAAACATTGCTGGTTGATCTAATCCAACAGCAGCTACGTTTCCAGCAAAACATATTTGGCAAAACAAATTAGTAGTAAATAAACGTAATTTGTAGGAGACAGGGTTTGGTACACAGGAAAATACCTACAGACTGACACACAGCACACCTGGATCCAGGTCTTGGGCGGGGTGTCATTTTTTATTTCCAAGCGGAGAGTTGAGCACAATTATATTTGAAGTGCCAGAGTTTGTGAGCATTTTTTACATTTGATTTATGTGCACGTTGTGGTGAGCTCACCATCTAGGCAGCTCATTTTCCCATTTGGACAGACGGACAGTTTAGGGTGCTGCCTCCACAGATCCAGTGCAGGTTGTACAGTGGATGGTGGCAACTCGACAGAGAGCTGAATATTCCTATTATCCAACAGTGGACAGAGTGGAGATATTGATCCTTAAATGGGCTTTGGGGGAGTTTTGTTTCATTGGATTTTTCTCTTTAGTAAATTATATAGACATGTCTGTGTTTAATGGTAGTACTTTTTTCGAGTAGTTAAATACAGGCGTTTTTTTAAATTCAAATTATTTCTTCCTTTCTGCATGCTGGCACTCAAAATCCACCCAGCTTTGTCTTATTCTGGTGTTTGGTGTTGCAGCAGTTAGTGGCCTTTTGGTCTTTTGGCAGCGTTCTCCCGTCTCCACTCCCCCCCCCCACCCCACCCCCTCCTTCCCCCATCAACAGCGGCCAGACAGCTATCCAACCCTGCCAGCTCTGGTGGGAGGCTGGCGACTGCTCCGTTCCAGCTCTTAAATCAGAGAGGCTGTGTTTAGATCCCCCCTGTAGAGCAGCGCTACACTTGTGATGGGCTCTGCTTCGCTCCACTCTTCCAAGATAAAAGAGGGAAGCGCTGAGGAAGCTGTATGTAGTTATTCTCACCCGTTTGTCTATTTAGAGCTGAATTTGGATCTTTCTGGTTCGTCTGTCAGACTTTTCAAGACAACATCTCCCTTTTCGTCTCATCAGCTAATATTACATTCAAGAAAAAGACTACCAGGGACTAATAGTGTTGTGTTGGTTGTGAAGTTGCAGGAGCACTCAAGGAGAATATAAAAGAGCACACACAGATATAGGACACAAAAGCATCTTATTTAGACAGAGAAAGCAACTTTCCTCTTCTTTTTATGATGTTGAAAACCCTTTCAACATCATAAACATCGTCCTGGAGTGAAGTGCACCACCTCAGGCCACATTCTTCGAAAGGGAACAACAAATCCTCACAGAGAGTTCATCAAGTTAATACTGGGAGGTTTAAGTGCACCATCAACAAAAGTGCATCTGCTTCACCTGATATAGTGAGACCCTACAGCTCCCTTTATTCACTTTAGATTCATTTCACATCGCTGTCTGGATTCAATGGCTTCCTGCAGGCCTTTTGTCCTCTTTACTCCAGACATACATGTATGTAAAAAAAAAAATTCGACTTTTTATTCACATTTACAAAAAAGCAGTGCCCATATTCCCCAAAGTTTGGTACAGACTTTCAGAAACAGCTTTGATGACGGTCAAATTTTTTACATAAAGCTCCTATTGGGTCTTTACAGGGAGAAACTTAGCTACTTAAATTGCCTACATCTTCACATTCTGACATGGAGAAGGTTTTCCATGCCAGCTGCCAGGAGGTTATTTGTCTTGGCACCACCAGCGTTTGACTTAGTGTATAAAAAAAATGTTTGAGTGTGCATTCGTGTGTATGAGGGCAGTTCTTTCTGCTTCTATGAAAATGCCACAGAGACCTCCCACACTGCATCGGCCTTGAACAATGCTGCATCCTGAAACACAGACGGAAAATGCTTAAAACTGTGGACACGCCGTGCACTGTTAATTACTGTACAGATGGAAGATTACCGTATAAAATGGTGAAGCTGTCCTTGTTGGTGATCAAACAAGTGCCATTCTGACTATAGGCTTTAAATAAAAGGAATTCCCTGCAGTCATTAGCAGTACAATCTTTTTTAAACAGTTTTGCAAAGGAATAACTCAACATTTTAGTTAAATATACTTATTTGCTTTTTTGCTGTGTGTTTGATGAGAAGATTGATAACACGCTATTTCTGCAGTGTAAATATGAAGCTACCGAAAGCAACCAGTTAGTTTAACTTAACATAAAGACTAAAAAAATACACATCTTGATAAATTTATTCAAACATTTTGATTAATTTGTTTGCACGTTAAACAATTCTTCCCACGTTTTGATTTAGGCACAAATGCACGAGCGCAAAATGATTTCCAAACATGCTGTCGGGGAAACCATGGCAACTTACGTGGCGCAGAGACGTGCTCTCCCAGCTGGACGTGATAGGCCAGGGTTTGTGAGCGTGGCCTCGGAACGGGACGGCTTGTAAAGGTTAGGTTGGCCTTCTGAAGTGAAACGCACTATTCAAGGTAGCTCATGGTCCGCTTTTCAGCACTGTTGGAATTTGTCTCTATCTACGGTTAAAACAGATGCTGCGGCCATTTTGTCCTGTCCTGTTGGCGCGACCACTGATTAAGTGCTTTAAGCTGCTCTCTATACACTTATCATGTGCGAACAAAGTGATCAAAACTTGGGAAAGAATTAATAAAAATGTGCGAACGAATTGTGCCTCATTGGGTGAGTGCTCAATGTTGTAAAACGTGGCCTCGATATATATATATATTTCCTCTCCATGGCCACTCTGGGGCAACGTAAACTTTTGTTGCTTGTAGGTAGATTTTCTAACCCTTTTTTCTTTTTCTTTTTTTGTATGTTAAAACAGATACCAAAAAAATCCGACCAAATATGTAGTGCATTTTGGCTTTTGTAAATATCTCCAGCTTCAAATTGAAAAAACAAAAATATTAGAGAGGTATCAATTTTCTTATATAACGCTTGGCAAGAAGGCAAAAAAGCTTTTTTCACCAAAGCCATTCCTTTAACAGTAGACCAAACACTGTTTTGTTACAGAGGAATGATTTGTCTACACCAGTACATGAGTTGTTTACTCTTCTCTGGAACAGGCTGATCTATCACAATAGTGGCATTCATCACTTCCTCATGCTGTGTAATCAGCACACAGGCGCATGGGAATAAAACTGGAACGACCAGACAGTCACCAGGCTACAGATGACAGCAAAATGCAAATGCTGTGAGCACAAAGGGCGAGTCAGCACAGAGCACACTTCCTTTATAATCTGTCTCCATCCCTTTCAATTCACCTGAGGCGTCTCCTCTGGCAGAACAATGGCCCTCCACCTGATCTTATTTCCACCTGGCATAACCTTTTTCTGTGGAAGCCTTTTCACCACTGACCCCACACAGGGACGTCCTTTGTTGATGCAAGGTGCAGGATCAGTTGAGTGGGTTGGAGGAACAATGATTCTCATTCATCTGAAGCAAAACTATGAAGCGGACAGCATGATATCAGTCCAAGTTTACATATCACATTTTATAGCGCATGAGACCGTAAACATGAACAACACACAGTTGTTGTAGGCCACGGATCTTTACTGTTCTGTTCTTTATCTATCACTGATAACAGCTACAACCTGAAAAATTCAAAACAACTTAATCTTGGACGCACTTCTCTTTTCCAGAATGTACCACAGCCTGCCAAGGAGGTTATGTAAGCAGAGTTTAAAACAGCCTTGGCTCAGAGACATTTTCTTGCCGGTTATCTTCCTGTAATCACCTTGGGTGTTAGCAAAGAGGAAAGCTAGAGTGCGCTTTGTCTCTTTTCAACAAGAAGATCTTTGTGCCGGCCAAGAGTGATGAAATTAAAATCAGATAAGCAGCCATGAAGCACATTCCTTCATAACATCACTTCCAAAAACAATAAACTAGAGGTTGAGGAGGATGCTATCTGGTTTAAAGATATTGCAAATTTAGGTTACAGTGGTTCCCAACATGGGGGTCACGACCCCCACACTGGGTTGCAAAATAAATCTGAGGGGTTGCAAATGATTAAAAAAATAGGAAACCTGAAAAAACAAACATATTTGTAACGCACAAAATTTCTGCTTTATTAGCCAGTGGCAATGTCGGTCAGTTCGTCCAACAGTTTGGACTGAAATATCTCAACAACTATCGCCTGGATTGCCATTAAACGTTTGTGCAGACATTCATGGTTCCCAGAGGATGAATCCTATTGACTTTCGTGATCCTCTGACTTTTCCTCTACCACCTTGCCTTGAGTGAAATGTCTCAAC
Source organism: Lateolabrax maculatus (assembly GCA_031216445.1). Taxonomy (NCBI): domain Eukaryota; kingdom Metazoa; phylum Chordata; class Actinopteri; order Acropomatiformes; family Lateolabracidae; genus Lateolabrax; species Lateolabrax maculatus. The sequence goes on from CM062196.1 coordinate 13,942,006, forward strand.
AATTAAAGGGACCTCTAGTAGTTTGTAAAAATTGCGGAGGTTGTGTGATAATATATATAATAATATTAGTCCCGTGCGGATCGGCATCTCAGTGCTGTGGGGTTGTTTGTGTTTCCTCCACGCCTTTTTTCATCTTACTTTTCATCTGGCTCCATCATCAGCTGAAAGTTTCAATTTACCCAATACTGTGATGTGTAACAGGTACTAATTACATTCCCTTCAGCTTCAACTGTACTTTGAGTTAAGTTATCATTTTCATGCTAACATTTGCCAAACATTATATCTCATTATTATAGGATATAATAAGAATAATATTTACTTTTTTAATTTATTTACTTTTCACCATTATTCTTATATCTTATTGTAATTGCTTAACATTGTCAACATTAACATTTTCATTGTGAGCATTAGCATTTAACTAACCAAATTACTCAAATAAGACAAAGAAAAAAAAAAATCACATCCGAAAACACAAATGCCACAAGTGAAAAGGGTCGCAAGTAGACACCGCTTAATTTTTTGCAAAAAAGACATTGGGAACCCTTGAATTTGAATTGTGGTGCTGATCAGTAGCCAGGCTCGCTTATTCCAACCCGCACGGAGCCAAAGTGCAGAGAAGCTGTTAGGTCTGAACGGAAGAGCAAAAACAAATACGACTGCTGACACAGAGTCTATCAAACCAAGATTTGTCTCCGCGTTTTTACGAGCCTGCAGGGAGGTTCGTCTGCACGTCTGTCTCTGTGGAGCATCTATTTGTTTAACTTTGCGGTGAGAAAGGCCTCCGACAGAGAATAACAACAGCCAAGACTCCTGACTTCCTGCAAACTGCACTACAGAAAACGCCTCCGAGCTGTGAGGCGGTTGAGTTGAGGAGGATATTTAGACGTGGGATGAGAGGGGAAGAGACAGGGAGACATGAAAAGGGCTGAAGAGTGGAAGGAACGAGACAGAAACAAAGACAAACAACAAAGAGTAAAATGCAGCTTCCCTCCACAGGGGAAGCAGCCTGGAAAAATAATTGTTGAGAGGAGACAGAGGAAAGCCACTAATGACAGCAGACAATAAAAACTGGCCACTACTGTAGTCTTCCCAGCCAGAATGACAATAAGGCAGGAACCAACAGCACTGCTCTTAGCAAGGTCTACAGACGGATTGAACAGCCACAACCACAACACCTGAAAATAGAGCTTTGTCTGGGAATAGACTGTTATTAGGATCGTCTAAACACAGGGTCAATAACACTGTTACTGCACCTCCTAGACACTAAGGAATGGCTAGGGTGATAGATAATTGGGTGGTCAGGATTATTTTGACGAGCAGTGAATAGAAATCTAAATAATGAGGCGGAATTACATGTTACACATGCATGTGCTGGGGAGGGCAAAAAAAAAAAAAAAGAGAACAAATCCTTGTAAATACAAATTTACTCGAATGAGAATCATTCATTGCATGCTTTATTTTTGTCTAAACAGCAATGATCCGAATTTCGCAGAAAACCAAACAATTAGTGTTTGTCGCTGTGATTTAAAGACTCAAAAGACAATAAAAACACAAAATTAATTTCAAGAATTTTTATTACTAAACTCTCTAAGGCAGCAGGTTGTGTCCACAGGTCGTTCTAACATCTCGCAGTGAATCAAATAAAATTGTACAAAAATCAGTTTTGCTGTGTGCTACAAACGTCATTAGACAGCTCTTGGTAAATAAAAGTTCACAGACAATAATAATAAGCATTATGAACATTCATTTTCCCCTTCAAGTATGCTACTATCCAAAGTGACTAGTGTAAAATTGGCCGAGGAAACAAAATATGTTCATGATATTTACACATTACAGTTCCATTATGCATGTATGAGTGTGTGTGTGTGTGTGTGTGTGTGTAAAAAACATTGACCGGAAATAAGTGGGTTTGAAATGTTTTGGTGGCGAGCATGTGCGCACACACACACTGAATCACTCACACACGCATTGATGTGACTGGCTTCCAAGTTTTAAAACTGAGCAGATAGGTTAAGCATTTCAGTACAGCAAAAGAACATTTAAGACTTGAGTTGATTCAAACAGTGGCACCAACAGGCAGCATCCACCTCCTCTGTTGAGCTTCACTAACAGTCTCGTACCTCGAGCAGAACTAAAGTGCTCTTACACCAATTTTCCTGTTGCCTAACATCTCTCATTGACAATTACAGGAAACACTTCGAAATAGAGGAAAATGGACAGATGTGGGAATGTCTTAAAAAGTTAAGGATCAAAGGTCAATCTTAACCTCAAAAATAGTCCCAACTCAAATTCCACTTAATGGCTTTTTCCAAAGCTTTCAACCACATCATATGGTCTTCATTAGCAGAATTTGCTTACTTGTCATGACATGCGAGATCAGTAGTTGCCATGATTTAATCAATATCACTTTTAGGACTCATCGTTCGTGCTGGCCTTACGTATGCTGATGAAGACTGTATGCTATTGTTGAAAATTAAGGGAAAAAAGCTTGCAAGTGGACCTTGATTTGGGACTTTTTATAGGGTTCCACCCACTGAAAATCACCAAGTATGTTCACATGCACATTAACATTCCATTGTTGTGTTTAAGAGATGTCGTACATAAATACAATACAACTGCATCAGATGAGCTCATATCCTGATAATGAAAAATTCAGACGCTGTAGTTGGGTTGTGCCACTGTGAACCAGACCACTGGGGAACTTGAATGCCCCATTTGATTTATCGTTTGCGTACACTCTGGTTTCAAGACGATTCTCTGTGTATACAGAGATATTTGTCATCTGGATGTGAGGATGCAAAAACCCAAACATTTGACCTGAAGTAGGATATGAGCTGGACTACAATGTGCTGTAAACACACTTGTTACGGACACTCCCTGGAGGGTGTTTTTACAAGTAATAACACTCTGTGGACGACCACACAACCAGCAGTGTCATTTATCCTTCATACAAGAGCACAGACTGGAACCAAGTCAGCCGAATTTGTGTCTTTGGTTTAACCAACTGAAACAAGCAGATGATTTAGTCTGCTGCATAATCTTGGTGAAACATCACTTATGAATCGCAGGAGAAAGACGTCAGACAGTGCACCTCGACTTCAATGCTACAACATCAACACACATCAGGAGATTAAATATGCAAACCTTCATTTTCAGTTCATTTAAAAACAACAGCAATGACTGATTCTGGTTTCATTAAACTGCCACGAGTCTATTCAAGCAAGGCGTACCACATTGTACATACACACCCGTGTGTGTATTTTAAGTGTATACACACACATATGCACAAACAAGAGTTTTGGCTGACTTTTGCATCTTGCATCATGTCAAATATCTCTGTTCCTAATACAAGAATGTGTAGCAGGGCAGCCGGTGCAGATGAACATCACATACAGTATGTACAATAATATACATAATATACATAAACACAAAAACCTCCAGAGAGTGACTGATAGCTTCAGAGACAAGCTTATTTGGACAAAGACACAAAACATTAATGTATCAACTACTTCATGATTTAAAGGGTTCTTACGTATACACAGAGAAAGAAAATGAAATTGACATCTCCATATTTCTTCTGTGAAGAAAGAAAAAGACTGACATTTAAGACAACAGCTGATAGTCGTTTTTGCTGCAGGACCACAGTACCTTTTCCCTGTCAGGCACAGAGATTAAAGACCTAGCCAATGAGATGTCATCAGCGATTAATAACACACACTGTCAAGGAGACCACAGGGTCTTAATTAAAACTGACACCTTCATATATATCTCAAAGATATACCGGCTTAGTTAAAATAAACGCATCCTGAAAAATTACAAACTGTCAAGTCAGCAAAATGAGGTCCAGAGACAAACTTTCAGAAACATGACACGTCAATCACATGAAGTTTTCCTTTCCTGACATGAACAGGGGAATCCATAAACTTTAATTGCTTCAGTTCTCTGCACACTTCAGGCCACGTCTGAGTTCATGTACAGACTGTATATGAGTGGTGGAGGAAGAATGTGTATTAAAATGCACCAATGGAGTGAATCCATTTCAGAATAACTAACACTGAGAAATATAAAACTGTTTTAACACTGTGCTCCATTATGCACATGAAGGGCTTAGTCAGATTTATCTGTATAATCTATAATAGTAAAAGCTTTTGGGAATAACACAGGGGCTTCATTCTACTGGATCAACTTGTATAAAATCATAGTTATATTTTCTAATAGCATGATGATGGGTTTTCATATTTTTAGTGCACATCAACTTGAAGCAGTTAAAAGTTATTACCCTTAAAACAAATGTGAAATGTCATAAATCGTCCAGTGCACTACAGTTCCACTAAAATGGCAACAGACATGTTTCTCAAAGATGTGTCTCTTATAGCAATCGTTTTTGTAAAATGTAACATAGGTGAGACAAACTCAGTGAGGTCTTTTTGACGTCAACAACGTATGTAGACCTTGTGTATACTGAACGGTACAACGTTTAGCTCATTTCCTGGATGTCTATGTGGTCAATAGCAGCTCTGATCAAAGTTTGAGAGATATACCTTTAAACTCTAATGGTCGAAGGCTAATTCAATTAAAGTACATACTTATCGGTCATATTCCTGTATCAAGAAGTGATCAGAAGTGATCTGTTATCAATCAGCTAACCCATTTGCTGTTAGCGCTCACAGCCAAGGTGGCAAAAACAAAAATGCAACTGTATGTACTTGTGAAATGGTGTTTAGAAATATTATTAATGCAAAGTTAAGGAGAACAAGGTATAACCTCTGTGTTTTTAAGAAGAGCTACTGCTAAGAAATGCAAGAACTGACCTAACGTAGACTAATCTCACATAACTTCAAACTGTGCAGACATAAGAAAGACATCCCTGACTTTGTCTCACTCTGCACAAGTTGGAAAAGAATTTGCCAAGTTGAACTCTCCCTTAATTGGAATGAAGCATTATTACACAACATCCAGAGAAAAACCCATCTGTTTCACAACCAATGGCAACGCTAGAAATGTATTCCACAATTTTAGCCTTCTGTAATAAGCATGGTTAGGAACAACAAAATGAAATGAACCTTCACAATTATTTGACAACTGTACAATCAAACAACACATTTAGTCCATAAAAGTTCATTCATTAGTCTGGAATGGAGTATTTACACTGTGCAAATGAAACACCAAGCAGAGCGTGTTCATGTATTAAGAGCTGGGTCATTTCTTGTGTTTCCAGGTCCAGCAGAAGCAGACTGTTAAGACCAGGGTGCCATCGCTGCACCTTACACTTTTCATGCTTCGCTAACCAGCCTGATCAGAGTCTCAACCGTTATTCTTTCACATTGTTCCTTTCAGTTAAATCCACTTCAGCTCTCGCGGCTAATGTCTTTGGATTGGTATAACTTAATTTAAAACTTTTCGTACATGTTACAAGAAGCTTTTGTTTTGCTAAAGGTTTCTTCTTTATACTTGTCGTCCTCTTGAATTAAGAAATTAAACTAAAAATTAAATAAAAAGAAACTGTGGCAGCTTAAAAACAACAATGGAGTGGCTGTGTCAAAATAGAAATGGCATCTTTCTCGAGTAACATTTTTCTTTCTCCATGGGCCACTGTAGTGCTGACAATGCCTCTGCTCTCTGCTATAAGATTGTACAGATACTTAAACTATCTTAACCATATCAACTCTCAACAACACCAGACCTGACAAAACAAAACATAAAGTCAACATCACATTATCACATGTAAGTGGCTCCTTGGAATTTAGGCCCTGCAACCATCCCCTAATTATTTTCTTTTTTGTTTTTGTGATCAGCAGTTGATCTGAGGGCAGCAGACTGGAGTTTAGAAAAAGATGACGTCCTCCTTATTGAGGTCTTCTGAGGCTTCTGTGTTGATCTTGTAGGGTGGCGGCATGCTGTGGCTGTGGGTGAGCCCGTGAACATTTGCCTGGACATGAGCCTGGGTGTTCGGACTGAGGCCCTGGGGCTGCAGATGGGACTGGAACTGAAGGGAGCCGGTGCTCTGTGAGTGTGGAGGGATGGCGGGAGGCTGCATGGAGGGCTGAGGCTGGGGCTGTGCAGGAGGCATGGGGGGCTTCTGAACATTTGGAGGGTGGGAGGTGCTGATGGAGGAGGTGGACTGGGTGTCTAGTCCAGTGTTGTCTGGAGGACTGAGTTGATCTGTAAGAGACATGCAAGAAAGGCAATTAGAGAAGAAGGGATAGCTCCAAAAATAGCATAAAACCTACCGACAGATTAGTCATTTGTACCTGTTTAATACAGCTGGGTTTACTCAGCCTAACTGCAATCTTTCACATGAAATCCTGCCAGGGTTTTTTTTTTTTTTTTTTGGCAGTGGTAATTGTGAGGGCACAGGATTAAAGTGTTAAAATGTCAGTGTCAGCAGTACAGCCTGCCATTAATCACAGTGGAGCATGTGTAATTGATAGGTGTTTACACAGGGTGAGGCTGGGCATGAAGGTGAGCTTTAGAGAGGAACCTGATTGGGTGGGGTCCAGTTTGCTAAGGTGAAGAATGTGCGCATCTGATGTTTGTGTCTGTGAGAAGAAAGTTTAACAATGCAATAGGCATAGACAGACGAGTGGCGAATTATGTTTGGGTTTGTCCAAACGGAGCAAAGGAGGGAACGTGTGTGTTCATGAGCAGTCTGTGTGTATAAAGGTACCTGGGTGGTGATGCAGGGAGTGAGGCTGAGGAGGAGCAGACAGCGGGAGCTGTTGGTGGGGGCTGATGGAGCGCTTGGCCTTGAGGGCGTTGTCCTCTCGGGCGGACAGCTTTAGCGGCAGCATCTGCTTCATATCCACTGAGGCTGAGACGGGGGAGGAGGGGACCAGGGGAGGGAGAGGAAAAGGGAGCGAAGAAAAAAAAGAGACAAACCGAGACAGAAGGTGATTTAATTGTAAAATTAGATTGCATTGGTAAACCAGAGCAGACGAGCCTCTTTCATGCCTTTATTTGATATATTGGAGGGCTGACTCAATTTAGACAGCTAATGTGATCCTAATGGGCCACTTAAATCATGCTGATCAGGTCAAGCTCATGTCAGCACAGATGGCTTGTATATCGATGACAGTGAGCAAGAAAAATCCATTTTAAATCTGAAAATGCTGCACCATTTTAAATAACCTGCAAGAGTAAGAGAGGAGAACACCTCAATGCAACACTTAAACACATTTTGAAACAAAGTGTACTTTTATGATTTTATTTATTTTATTCTTTTATGTTAGTGATGCACTCTAGGCAGTTGCTTTCTGAACAGAAAACAGAAACATCAAAAAAAACAATCAAATGTGTGCTCCTCAAGGACAGGCTGGGAGACATGGGTTCAGTGTTTTGCTCAGAGCTACTCTGATGGACTTATGTGGATTCAGCCAGTGACCACTTGATATCAGGATAGTCTTAATAACCACTGGACCACCCTGCCACTGCTGATTATGTGAAACTCAGTATTTGAGGTCTAACTCCTTACCAGTGCTGTCAGTGCGATGTGAAACTTTGCCAATCTTGCCTCCTTTCCCTTTGCCACTGCTGAAAGCGGCCAGCTTGGTGGGGATCTGCTGCTGCACTCCCACTGGTTTGTGCAGCTGGTTGGTGGTGCTGAAGAGATGAAGTGGCACCTCAGTCTTCAGCGGCAGGGTGGAGGAGCCCGCCTCCCGCCGCAACATCACCTCGGGGCGCTCTGAATAGTCAGCTTGTGCAACAGACAGGCTGGCTCGCACCAGGGGCTTCGGAGGCAGGGGCAGGTCGGACACACTGGTGGAGGTGGCGAGGCCAGAGGACATGAGGAGCTCCCCGTTCAGACTTCCAGATAGGGGAGCCACCTGGAGGAGAAGAAAACTGTATTATACTGAAGTCCTCTTCAAATGTTGCAAACATCATCATATAAGACTTCAAAATCATTCAAGTTCACAAAGGACGGCTTCCCAACACTGCACTGTAATTATCCATATTTGTGGTTGGATTCAGTTTGGAATCTGAGTTGTGGGACTTGCCATGTTTGCGTGTGTGTGTGTGTGTGTGTGTGTGTGTGTGTGTGTGTGTGTGTGTGTGTGTGTGTGTGTGTGTGTGTACAGCCATGTATTGTGAGTTATGTATGAGAAGATCTTTTTGAAGAAAAAACAAAAACGAAAAACTACTTAAAACAGCTTCTTAAGAGTACAGAAAACACACACACACACACACACACACACACACACACACACACTATAAATCATCTGTGTGACGTTGTGCCATTACAGACACACAATCTGTTGAGGAGAAGGGTATTTATGGGCTAGAGGGAGAGGGAATCAGAAACACATGCGACTGTTTCTGCTGAACACACAGTTTGGTAAGTCTGGGAACAGGCTTTTGATGTTTTTCAAGAGGCTCAAGGACAATGCGCATACACAGACACACAGGCACACACACAAAATGAGAAACATAAAACCCTTAATAGTCCCTGTGCACATAAAGGCGTGTCTAACAAAACAGACAGGGCTGTTAGACAAGCAGGGGAACAAGAAAATGGCTCTCATGACATCAGTGGATAAAAGACACTGACTGCATTGTCCACTTAATTGCTGGACTGAAGGAAAGATGATCTACAGATCGAGTCAACATTATCATCCAATCTGCATTCAATGAGATTGACCAGAAGGATTTCTGCAACAATGGAGTGGTTTAGTGTTTGTATGTGTTAGTAATCCCACATGTGTTGCATTACATGAGCTATAAAAAGCTTCTTTTCACTGTGTTATACTAAGATATACAAGTACAGTTAAAGCCCTTCTACAACATAATGACCCAATGTGTTGCAGAAGGATATTTATCACACATTTAATCAAATATTTAAAAAAATATACAAAATACAATCATTTAAAAAATTGCAATTTTCATCATGATGATACGGAATCCTAGCAGCACTGTGACAGAAAGTGTCCACTAAAAGGACACAAGAATGAATGATAACACATTCGTTATGCGAAATCAGATAAAGCTGTTGCATTACAAGTTTAAACTAAAGTAAAAGGTTTCCAATAAACAACTAGTGGTTATTAATGGGAAATGATGGTACTGACCGGTAGAACAACATTTAATCAATTAGTATGTCACATTCATTGGTTAACTAACAAATATGTGAGCAAACTGACATCACTGAGCTGATGACACAACTCACCAACATCCAACATTTTAAAAAAGGCCAATATCACCATAATACAATATATCACCAAACAAATATCAGTTAGTGTGTCTAACATCTATATCGTCTTTAACATTAAGTCTGGCATCAGTTTATTACTCTTCTGTTTGGTATGCAGTCTACATACTACATGATTGATGATGATGCAGAATACTTCCTGTGGAGATGGGGAACACATGATGAGTGTGTTTTACAAGGCATGAAGGGCAGACTCATCTGACTGTGACTGTGTGCGAGGAGACTGTAGCTTCTCCCAGTTGTAACAGCAGAGCATGACGGCACGACCCGAGGCTGCGAGGGGCCCTGCAGTGGGGAAAGTCTCCATACTTCCTTCCCTAAATGCCCCCTTCTTATTTCACTCCATCATTCTTCCTCTTTCAGCACTCACTTATCTTGGCACACAGATGTTCATTGTTCCCAGAGCAAGGTGATCGGCTTTAAGCGGCATAAACAGGAGGTTTCCAGGGTGGTAAACTGGGGGGGGGGGGGGGGGGGGGGGGGGCTACAGAGCACAAACAGGCCTGACTGACAGCACATAAACAATTAGTACTGGCTGCCTTCCAGCGGCTGCTGTTAATGACAGACTTGGACTACCTAATTATACAGCAAGGTTCCTCTCATCCTGAAAACTGCCCGGATACTCCCATATCATACATATGTCCACCAACACTGCACAATGTGCTGCCTTTTACACAATGGACACCAGTGGGAAGGGGATACTGGTTGTTAAATCCTACCTGGACTAAATGTGATGTGTGGAACAGTAACATTACACTACATTAACAACATTAGCGACTTGAGAATGAGTTTCTATGGGCCATGTCTGACTTGTGGTGAATTAATGTGATTGGCCAATACTGTAGGCTTAAACCTTAATTCATACAGTCTATAAATGTGATGATAACACAGATTAAATACTGTTTTCTATTAAGTTTGGTGATGAGCAATGACTTATCTATCCATTTATACAATTATTCAATGTCAGGTCTCCTGTGCCAAAACATCACGGTAGAGCTGAAATGATCAGTCAATTGATTGATCAAACATTTGATCGATAATCTACAAATTGCAGCCTTAAAACAATTCTTTCTTTAATTAAGAAAATAAGAGTCAGAGTAATGTATAACGAAAATAATTATTTCTTACAGCCCTCAAGCAGCTCTTAAGAATTGATGGCTGGAAGATACACAGAAATGTGACTACCCTTTTCTCCCACAGAGCAAACGATAAACTCTAACTATGAGTAATTTGACAACATTTTGGTTGAGGGAAGCTACAGAATAGCACTGTACACAGTGTGCAGCAAACAGGTGGGATAGCTACAGTGACAGATGGCGTAGAAAATAAAATATATGCCCTTGAGCTTGGTGTTTTGTCTTAGCTTCGCAAAGCAACTGCTGACAGCTCATTATAGAAGAAGCGAGTCACAGGCATTTAGGTGTGTGTGGACATGAGGTGAGGGTGTTGATGAGTAAGGAGTTACTCTTGGGGTCAGACCACAAGAACACATTCAGACAACAGCATCATAAATCAGCCTGAGGAGTGAGGCCAAAGAGGGGAAGAGATAACTCAGAGTGTAGAAGACACAGATACAGGTCACTGTTTTAAGACTTTTTAATGTTTCTCTTGAGTTTTGACAACCTTCCCATATTTTAGCTATGTTCCCTGTCATGTTTATGTAGTTACTCACACAAAGTAGCAATCTAGTGTTACAGTTTTTCAGCTCTTGAGCAAAAAGCAAGAGTAAGGGGCAGGTTTTAAACTGAGTGCTTTGCCTAAAGGCATCTCAAAAAAAGTTACTGAAGGAAAAGCAATGCTTATTTATTGATGCATTTCCCATTGCAAAACCTTCCCACTAGGCCAGAGGATTGAACCTTTGACTTTGTAGTCATAGGCCATGTTTCTACCCTCTAGGTTTTCATTACATCAAATACAGTCACTGTATTGTACAGTTCATTTCTTTTCTTGACAGCTTACTGTTAATCAAATCCTCAAAACTCCACCTTGATTATGAACATGCTTTATGACTATTGAGCAATCAGACCCAACGCTCTGTCCTGGGGCAGAGGCATCAAAAAAGGCTCAGAGCCCAATGTGTTCCTTATCAGGGGCCCAGCTGTGATGAGATGAGATAACACATGAAAGAGAAGCTTCTCTGAAGTCAGGACATGCCACTACTAGCACCGTTCTTGCGCAAACACTCACATATGTTCCGAAACACACACACACACACACACACACACACACACCTTTTTTTTTTTTATGAAGGTCTAATCATAGCTCTTTGGGTTTGTTGATGAGTCTTAATGTTGGGAGGTGGTGATTAACTGTCTGTTGATATCAGGCTGGCTTGGAGCCTGAAAAAGATCCTGAGGTCACAGCTAATGAAAAGACTGTTTGATGTGTTTGACGCAGAGGGGGAACAAACCACTTCCAAATCTCCCATAACCGCAGCCAAGAAAGTCCCATAGAGGAGCCAACAGTATAGAACTGCAACCCATACATCTGCATGTGTACAAAACACACAAACACACTACTTAGCTGGTCTAAAACAAATATTATGGGCATGATTTAATGGGGTGCTGAGTGCTGATTGGGTCTAGATCTGGCATTCTTCAGGTCGTATCATGTAACAAACAAACAAACAAACAAACCACACTCTGATTCACCATCATGGTTTCAATCAAGGCCTCTGTAATTACCAGGGTTCATGCATTACTCATCACAACAGATTAGGTCAATTTAGCCAGAGGATCCTCTGCTTCAGAAGACCAAAGGCTGTGGTTTTCCAAGAGTCACTGTGAAGTGTTCGAGGTACAACTAACAGTCAAAGGCCGTCCTTCTGCAGCCAGTAATGAGATGGTAAATGCAATAATGTCAGGCTGGTTGGGTTGTACAACTTTGAGTAAAGAATCCAGTTAACTGAGGACTAAGGCATATCATAGAAAGGACTCTTTACCATGAAACCATAAAATCTTTGGAATGGTAAAAAGATGTAGCCAGATGTCTAAAGCTGTTCAGAGTAAAAGCTGCAGTAGATAAATAAGAAGAAAAATATGGATTGCACAGTTGCAACTGTGGTTTCTTTTTGCGGACGAGTCAGGACTTGAATGGTTGGCATTGTGTCATCCGTCCGTTACTCAGCTTGGTATGCAGAATATGAAGAGGCACTGGCCAATCAGAGATAACCGCCAGCCGTCAACCAGGTAGGAATGTCAGACAGCAGGGAGGGACTACTGACATCGCTGGAGACAGCTTTAATCAGAAAGACACATCTGTATGGAAGCATGTGTATCAATTTAGGGCTGGTAGACAACTTGTCAGGTGATCGGGCCAACTTCTTAGAAAACAGCAATCCAGTTTGTAGAAAGCAACAAGACACTGACTCATCCAGATGAAAAGGTTTGGCTTTCTTAGACCTGGGATGACTAGTCCGAGTGAATGAGTCCCATCATTAGGTGTGTTTTACATGGTTTCATCCTGAGGACATAATCATGTTTGAGTCAGGCATTGGAGCCGTCATCAGTGTTCACACTCCTCTCCCTGTGATCAAATCCAGGATGCTTGTTTTAAAAGATGTACCCACCAATTGAATCAAAATCTCTTAAACAAGTTATACTGAAAAATACTCAATCATTAATTGCTGCCATAGACTCTGTTTTGTTATTTTTCAGTCTCAAATAAGATGTTGTGCCCTCCTCAAGTGAGTTCTAGCTCTCTTTGTAATCAAAGTTTGTTGTATTACCCCCTTTTGCATTTCTTATATTGTATTTTTATGTTATTTTTCATCAGTGTGATGAAGTATTTTGTTTTGTCAGGTCTTTAATTTGCTAGATTAGCCAAAAACTGAAATACCGTCCGACTTTCTTTCTTTATTGATTTTCCAAAAAATGATTTATATCATTATATATATTTGATATTGTAATATAAAATTACATATACTGTGGTAGAAAAGTTTATCTTAATTTGCCCATCCCTAGTAAGGCTACCAAAACTGTCAAGTTAGTCCTAACCTTCTTGGTTTGATAAGAAGATAAAGTCTGTATCTCGATTAAACTTCCCATGCTACATTATCCCTTACTTCTCGTCAGCTTGTCACAGAGGATGCCAATCAACCGAATTGCGATGGTGATACAGGCCTTTGAAAACACTAAAGGCTGATATTAAGTAACTGTACTGTTGCTCCTCGACAGATCTGTTAGCACCAGGCATGAAATTACAGTCAGTGGATCAGTCTCAAAGCTCCTCTCCCATGAAACTCACAAACAATGGCCTGCATTGTACTGCAATGCAAGAGAAAGAGGGATACAAGTAAGGAAACGGGGGAAGAGAGGAGAAAAAGAGGTAAAGAGAGGTGAAGAGAAATACTGCTCCCTGTGTACATGGATTCCTGAGTTGAGTGGTTAGAGATGAATTCATTTGTATGTGTATGTTGTATCTATGAAACAGGCTGTGGGAGCTGAAACCAATGCCTCTTTTTTGCCAGTAAAACGACCTGAACTCAATAACTAAAAGTTCCTTCACTCATATGCTCTTCAGTGTTTAGAAGCTTCAGTACCTTAGAAGGGTGGCTACAGGATTCATGCCCAGGGGAAGAGATGGAAGGAAAAAAAGAGTAAAGGTAGGGAAAGGTTTGGAAAAATGACACAACAAAATAATGAAAAGGGAAGCAAGAGAGATGGGAAAGCCCCTTCTTATTCTTTATCCTGCGAGTAATCGTCATCAACACCACTCTTCCTGGTATTACCTCTTCCCCTCACTGTCACACAGCACCTCGCCCTTGTCCTCATTTTCCACGTTCCAACACACAACTTTAAAGGTGCAGTAATATGCACTTTTATGACCTTCAATTAAGAGTTTCATATTTTTCAAAATCATTTTTTAAATTTGAAGTCACTTCAGTAAAAAATAAGAAATTAGTTTAAAAAAACTGAAAATACCATGAAGTTCTGATTTTAAACATATCTGGCATAAATCAAATTGTATCTGAAACTGAACAAATTTTACACATTTGTTATCTTCAGCTTCACTTATAGTTTTGACTGTGTGACTGCAAGGGGCCACATAATTTAAAATTCGCTAAAATTCTGCAAATGTGCTGATCTCATGCACCGATGTGTGAACACATCTGTGTATGCAGACACACAATATATAATGTATATATCTGTATAAACAGTCACAGTACACATCCATTTTTGGACTACATACACTCCTTTATTTTTTTTAAGCTAAATCATTTTTAGTATTAAATATTGTAGCTAGATATTGCTAGTCTTGTTTTTGTATGGTTAGCCTTTTCTCCAAACATAAGGCATACTGTGATGTTTCTGTATTAGCAAATGTTGTATTTTGTTGTACCCTCTTACCACCTACTTATGGCCATCATCTACACAACAAGTTCCTCACCTCAATAGTCTTCCTCTTGATCTTCTTCTGGTGTTCCAGGCGTTCCTTTTCTTTCTCTACAGCTCTGGTTGACTCTCTCAGCCTCTCCAGGTCCTGCTGGTATGTCTCCCTCTGGCTCTCCAGCTCCTTCCTCTCTTCTGCCAGATGCTCCTGCATCAAAAGAACAAGCAATAGTGCAGAGTTTGTGTGGAATACTGATATTTGTGATATGTATCTTTTGCTTTTTTTAAATTACTAGAATGCAAAAGTTACACACTGAACTGAAGTGTATTTATTTTCATAACAGTTGAGCGGATCACAAATAGAACAATGAAGCCATGAATTCAAATATAAAGCACAAATGCAAGCTAATTGAAATTCAGTCTTTTGCACATATTATCTTTTGCCATTAAAATCTGTTCCCCAGCACTCAAGCAGGGGAACAGAGCATCAAAGCATTTCACCTCCAGCCGTCTGCACTCATCCTCTCTTTGTCGGAGCCTGGCCTCAGTGGCCTCGACTTGTTGGCGGTGCCTCTCCCTCTCCCTCTCCCAGCGATGCTGCTCCTGTCGGTGTTGAGACTGCAGCTTGTGGAAGCTGGCCAGCTCTTCTCTCTGCAGAGCCAGAGTCCTCTGTTTCTCCTGCTCCAGGAGCACATTTCCTCTGTGGCGGCCGGGCATGGAGGCCCGCTCTGTCAACGACGCCCACTGCAGCTTTATGTGACTGTCCTGCTGTGATATAATGGCCTGAAGATGGGGATAGGAGAAAAATAACATAAGGTCATTAGGGAACATATTTAAATGTTTGTACTAAAATGATGTTTATTCACTACAGTGAAACATGTTATGAAAGTTATCAAGGTTAAGTGAGCCAAACTGCTCACACCAAATAAATTAAGCAATTAATTTGCAAACTTACAGAATATACCACATCTCATTACACTTATTTCTTTCACTGACTGCATTTGTTAACATTATCATAAACAGTGTATTACCTGCAGACTGTAGAGCCTTTGGGAGAGCATCAGCACTCTGTCAAAGAACTAGAATGGAGACACAGGCAAGGTTATTATAATCAAATAAACACTAGTGTCCCCAAAACAATCCAACATTTCATCTTTTCAGTTCAGCAGGCATGGCTATGAATATCAGCTCCAGCGATGTTGTGTACCACAAGGTGACAGATCAGAGAAGGAGAGTTTACCTCAGCCTCGGGGAAGGAGTTGGACCAGATGTGGTTCCATCTGGCAGGAGAGCAGCAGGTCTCATCAACCTGAGCAACAACATTCAGACACACAGCAAGTCATGAAATACCATCACAAACAAACTGCGAGTACTGTTCAATATATGCAATACATTGCTATACAATATAAATGCTGTGAAAACCTTTCGAACATTTGAAACATGTTGTGGTAATGTGTGATTTTTCAAATTAAATTTAATTGCAAGCTATACTATAGCTATACTATAAAATGTATATGAGCCAATACACAATTCAGAATCAACAGACTCCAGATTCTGAGATTACACTCAGCTGATATTAGCCATAGTGGTGGAAATGACTATTCTGTACGGCAAATAATGCTGAAATCTTTTCAAATATTTGTCAGTGTTCTTTTTTTCTATTTCCCTTAGAGCAATTAAAAAACAGTTATTGTTTAGACATGAAAAAAAAAAAAAACTTAATTTAAAATATTTTTGTAGTAACACAAATTGTTCAAGGTCTGTATGAACCATTTCACAGCACTGTAACTCATGTATCCTCAGCAACATGTCGTTATATTTTGTCTGCCTGATCATTCAGGATTTACTGGAAGGCAAGCTGATGAGTACATTGTTTAATCAAGATTTTATCTATTTATAAACAAATTAAGTGACCTACAACAGCATGGTTACAGTAAACATCAGGACATGGAAACTTTACAGATGACTTGGTCTGGTTATTACTATTTACAGGAAATAACGCTGTGACTCATCCCAAGATATACTCTGTGTGTGTGTGTGTCTGTTTGTGTGTGTGTGTGTCTGTTTGTGTGTGTGTGTGTGTGTAGCCCCTACCGTCTGCTCCAGGGTGTGGCTGCCACAAAGGTCTTTGAGCTGAGGGTCAGAGCTGGCTCTCTGGCTTCTGTCTCTGTTTCTGGACTCGCCAGAAAAGTACTTCTTCACACTGCCATCTGGCGCAGACACATCAACACACACACAAACGAACACAGTGACAAACACACACAAATAATTAAACCCAACCGATACATAGAAATATTGACAACCACAAACATTGAAACAACATACATATACATGTAAAATTGTGCCCTAAGTGGTCTCTAAATGTTTCAGGTTTTTTTCCATGTGTGCTTCTTGCCAAAGAATTGATTATTAGAAAATCCAAACATAAATTTCAACCAATGAAATCCATTTCAAGGAATCAACAGTCTTTGAAGAATTGTCAAATTTATTTATAATTCATAATTTATTAATATCATAAAAGCCACTGAAATATAACTGCAACTCCATTAGATGTTAGACTCCCTCAGGCCATGGATTGTGCTGGACTCACTCTTACTGAGGATGGTGGGGCTGCTGTCATAGCCCCCAAAGGTATCCGCTCGCCTGGGCAGAAGCCCAGAGCCGCTCCCTTCCTCCAGCCGTGAGGTTGGAGCCTCCTCCCTCACTCCCGACTGCAGCAGGTTCTGGAGGTTCTCCACTGAGGTGAAAGAAATAGCAAATTACGGTTGAAAGCTCGAAAATGGGAGGTTTAGTATAGTAGCGAATTCAATACAACTATAAACAAACTGCTTAACTATAACATTAAGTTGAAAAAAATCTGTGTGTAAAATTCACACAATGCCATGGTGCTATGCCTCTTTATCTAAAGCAGATAACCATATCATGCAGCATTGTCCTACCCTCAGTGATAGCTCCTTTGAGCAGGGCCTCCCCCTGCTGGAGGTCTGAGGCGTCTCCTCGAAGCAGAAGTCTGGAACGTGAAGCTGTGTCCTCTACACCTGCCACAGACTCTGCCATGTCTGCAAACAGCTGCAGCTTCTCAGTAAGAGCCTGGACGATCACTGCATCTTTCTGGCTCAGCCGTTCTTTAATGGGAAACATGAAATAGAACAAGAGGAGTTAATTCATTAAAGAAAGAAAAGAAAAGCCTTTATTGTCTTTGTATTTGCGTACAACAAAATTTCGAACAATGGAAAGGAATGCAAGTCTTGTCACATACATGCTTCTTGTGCATCTATACAGCAATCCTTATTATTTACCACACCAAAATATTCATAAGTGTTTTAAACAGTTTTTCTACTGAGATGACATGAAGAGACAAAGTAAGTAAAAATCAACTTCTAAAAATTTTCAGGTTAATATGATAGATGAGCACCCTCTTGTGGCCCAAATCTTTCTAGCTTTCTAGCTATCTCATTGCTTACTGATTTGCGGTTACCTTGAAATTCTTTGAACCTGGAAGCTCGTGCCTCTTCCTCCTCGCTGAAAAGCCTCTCTTCTGTATGAGGACAACTAATAGGGGACAGGACAGAAGCCAGTAGAGATGGGGACAGAGGAAGCAAACTGAGTAATGTTCCTATAAATGTTATTTCTAAAAAATAAAAGAAATTCAAAACTATCCACAAAATGTAAATAATAGTAATAAACATTTGTGTATTTCTTCAACGTGTAAATACAGCTACCTTTCAACAGCTTGCCGTATATGTGCCATCCAACTGTTCCGCTCCTCCTTTGAGTTGGTGTGGATCTCATACATCTCTGGCTCATTGCCGGAGGCACAGATAAGAAACATGGCTTTCTCCTCATGGGCCACTTCCCTGACAATCAGCTTTTGAAGAGAGATCACTGACGGCTTGTTATCCTGGGTGCATAATAAAGACATGGAGGAAAGAGACAGGAGAGTGAGGTAGTAAAATTTGATGAATGACTTCTACCGACTGTCATGTATCACTGTTTAAATTCTGCTCCCACTCACATCTTACTGCACATTATTTAAGTATTCCTCTATGATACAAATATTGTTTTTGTTAGTCTCATACTGACATAAAAATTGTATCAAATCACTCACCACTGTAGCAAAAACATATCTCTGATCCTTCTCTTGTAGCAATAGCAACACATCTGACAGGAGCACTGCGAGAATATCTGGAAGGACAAAAATCAATAATGAGACCAAAAGATTGCAAGCTCGAGAGAAGGCAGATGATAATAGGATTTTTTTTTATGTTAAATTAATTCCAAAACCTTGTAAAGGACCAGCATGACACGCTAATGATTCCTTTTTAAAATGAACAGCATAAACTGTATATGCTCACTACTAGATAGTAGAGCAGTAAAGTATCTTGTTTTATCATGCTATATCATACCTTTGAGCCTGCCAGAAGCAGCTTTCCAGTTGACTGTGCCCTCATGCAGCAGCCGTCTCCTGCCCTGTGCCAGGTCTTCCCTGCGAAACACTCGGCCATCTTTGATTTTCCCCAGTGCCTTTGGCTCCATCTTGTTGTGTATGTCCCGGAGTCGAGAGTTCTTCTCGTGGATGTTAACCAGCGTGTCAACCTGAACGATGGTGTCTTTAATCAGACCCAGAGCCCGAGTCAGTTCCTCATGCTCCTCTGTACCCCCTGAAGAATGAAACTATAATGAGTGATGGTATCCCTCACTAAATATATGGGTGTACAGAATTCATGTGAAATGTTGGACCTTCAGTGTTGTGCAGAATGCGTTCCACTAGTACTGGGTACTTGGTAATGCGCTGTGTCACCAACAGAATACACTCGGTCACTCCTAGCCTCCGCACAATGGACAGGTTTCTGATTTTCTGAGAAGAAAAAAGGCATAATTTAATTTAACATTTATCTAAAATTGTAAGTGGATTTAATATATTGTATTGGATTAAATCTGATATCAAAAATCAGACTGCTAATGTGTCTTACCTGTATGACGTTTTGGAACTTTTTGTTGTTTTGCATCTGTTCTTTGTAGTAGCTGACAGCCTCAGTGTGGTGACTGCAGAAATCTCCATAGCTGTCCTTCATCCTCTCTCCTATTTCACCCGAGAACTGGAGAACAAAGAAAACTATCACCTCTGTCATCGAGACGGTTCACTGCTCTTTTTTGGCAGTCTGCGTTTGTATGCTGGACCATACTGCACCACGGCACACAAACTACACTGTTTACATATCATTTGTGTATCATATTGTGTGTGTGTGTGTGTGTAACTTTATTTTGAGATGAATCCAAGAAATCACTGCTGGGGTTGAATGCATGTGTGTTTTTGTTGGACATACTACTACTACTACTACTACTACTACTACTACTACTACTACTACTACTACTACTACTAACGACTAACTCTTCTTATCTCTCCCCTACCTGTGTTATCAAAATGTCTGCCAATCTGTTGATAGTGTAGTTCTTGTCGTTTGGCGAGACAAGGTTTTCTCGCTGTCGCTCTTTGAGACGAGACAGGAAATGCGTGTGAAGCTCGAGGAGGTTTTCCAAGCGGGGGAAAAGACAGTCCAGCCTGCCCGAGTCCATCTGGAGGTTCTCCTTCAACTCCCGGACATAGACACGCAGCATTATCTTCAGTGTTCGCACATGGTGCATCTCCGTCTGCATCAGCTCTGTACAATGACATGAAATTTCATACTTATGTTCTGCCATGTAAAGCACATACATGCATAATGCATTGCAATGCTAGGGACTGGCTCACAATGGGTGCTACATGCCATCCAAACACTCCATAACCTATTTTCCTCATATTTTTTTCATTTTACATATACCTGACTAAAGTTGTTCCTTAAAACAGTCCAAAAATTAAAGGGGAACGCCAACCATTTTACATATCAAGGTCTTTCTACAGGTCTTGGGAAGTACCACTGCATATGTGAAAAAAGTTGAAAAAAGTATTTTGTGGCTTCAGAGGGAGCTGAAGTAAAGTCACTTGAGTCAACGTCGGATGGGATTGAAGATTACAAGTTTGAAAATGAAAAGAATTTGGGGTTGAGGAATTGACAAGAAGTGACCCTACTCTGCTCGAGTCCACAAGCATAACACACCCGAATCTCCAATGAACTGTCGGTAGTCTAGTTGCATTGTAGGAAATGTAGGCTAATGTAAATTTTGACAAGAAAGAACAATGTAAGGCTGTATGATTATAATGCCAAATCAGTGTCAGAGTTCTCTTTTAAAAGTAAAATTAAGTAAAATTTCCGGGTTTTCCCTTGCCGTTGTGTGTACCTGTACAGGTGTGAATACAAATTAAGAAATCACACTTACCATATATCACATCCTGTCTCTTCACCATTTCTTTAGAGAGCTTCTTAACATGCTGCTGGTCAACTGCCAAACTCCACGACTCTGCCTCCAGGTCCTGGGCATCAGACTCCAGATCAGCCCGCACTGCTGCATAGTAAGCATCTGAGGAGAGAAGCAGAGACATCAGAAACTCAGACACATCACAATGTTATAATACAAAAATAAGTGGAAGCAGCGGAAGGTTGGTCTCGTCATCACTAAGGGGACGCTGACTTTCAACTCTCAAAATGATTAATGACACAAAATGAACAGATCTTGTTTTCTCTAAAAGTACAACAGGTAAGTATCATTCAAAAATTATAAACAATTTTGTTTAAAATGAGATGACTCCCTTAGAAAAGGTCATGAAGTACTTATTGTGAAGCATCCAAGTTTAAGAATAGTTCACTGCTGACTTAATGTCTCGTCTTTTTGTGTTTTGGCAGGGCTGAAACGATACATGGAGATAGTGACAAGGCAAGTAAATCTTGCCTCAACAATACAATTTGTCCATACTTTCTTTGTTAATCCCAAACTTTTCAAAATTTTAATATAAGGATTTATCCACCAGACTAGAAAAAAAAATAAAATTGGCCTATAGTTATTACACTACTGTGTGTCTATGAGATAAACTGTCATGACAGCAAAAGGCACTGTAAAAGTGAAAGATCTCAGAGTACATAAATAATGAAGAATATTAAGCTCTTGGATGGTTGAAAAAAATAATAATAAAATCGGTCTACTTATTTTTAATTCATTTTTTTTTTTTTGCTTTAGTCTGAGCACATCTAAACTTGCCCTCTAATAAAGTAGCACTGAACTTGTGGTTTAGAAGGTGGGAGATGACCTACATTCAGCTCAAGGTGTGCAGATCTGTAGCTGACCCTGCGCTCCATACTTTTTTACTATACTATTTATCAACATATAATACTTTGAATTGTAAGGACTTCATTAAAAATGTGTTTGTGGCTAAGATTTATAATTGATAGTCAGCTTAGTGCCTAAAATGTTGAAAGAACGTACAAGATAGTTATGTTATTGTCTAAGCTTTTATTAAGGGTCAATCAGACAGTGTCAAATTTGTTTTTCTCCAGTTCCTTCTGAAATATACTGCAAAGCAACAGAGGGAAAATAAGAATCTAGTCAACCCTTCTCCCAAATGATAGAGTGTGTGTCTGATAAAACAATAAGGCAGCTGGGAGAAAAAGATGGTGCAGTAGCTCCTTGTATGTGGCAAGCTAGTATCCAGTTAGACTGTCTCTCTCCCACACACTACAGCTTAATGAGACAGGGTGAGGTCACCCCTGACTCCACAAAACACACTCCGCACTCTCTCCTCCCTGGATTTAAGAAAACTCCCTGAAGACAAACTATCAATCTGCACATGCATAGATCTTAGCGGACTGAAGAGGCTGAGAAAACAAATTTATATTAGAAAAACAGCGTTACAACTATAACAATTTCCTTCAAGGAAACAATTTCAACCAAGAGTGGAACTGTCAGTCAACTCACCTTCAACAATGATGGACTCTGTGGTGGAGGGAGCAAGGGAAATGGCGTCGTCGTTGCAGCGTTTGGAGCGGAGAGAATCTGTCTCATCCATCTCCCCAGGGAGGGATCTGAGGGACGACAACCACAGGTCCAAGGTGGCATACATGCTGACACTGAGACAAACTTAATGCCACTAGCTGGTGGTGTCCTTAATAAACTCAAGAGCCAACATGTGCATTTGCAGGTCCACAGTAACAATGATGGAAATTGAGAAATCCAGGCTACATTTTTATCTCCACCTTTCCTATTTATTGTTGCTCATCTATGACTCCCTCTCTTCTGTCTTTGTTTACACCTTCCCTATGCCTTTGCCGTTCTCACTCTCCCACTGCCTTCCCATCTCCCTACTCATTATTCTAAGCAATGCAGTGGAAAAGCAGACCACTTCTGAGAACCATCTAGACTCAGTTTCAAAAGGTTGTTATATTAGAAAAGACAGCTTCCTTTGATATGCCAACTATAAATACACATCTTACAATGGCATAGAGAAAATAATATTTCAGCAGCAAAGAATCTAAAAATATCCAGTATTAACATACAGCAGATCCTGTAAACATCTACAGAATAAATAGATTTGAGAGAAAGATATCATATTTTTGTGGTGGTTTTTAAACTTCTCTATTCCAAGTAAAAAGGAATCCTGTCATTCAGGAGAAACCTTTTTAAAAAGGAAACTAGTTACAAAGAGAGAAATAAAAAAATCTCTTATGCACAAAAATGGCCTTCAGTGGAGGACTGAAAAAGTCTCACTTGCAAGGCAGAGATACTCACCCTGAGCTGTTGTGGTGACGGAGGCTGTGACCAAGGCTGGAGGCTACGGTGGAGCTGGTGGTATGAGTGGCAGTCGACTCAGTGCTATGTCCCCACGAACTAATGGTCATGCCTGGGGTGCTGAGAAATCCTGGGTGGCCATCCAGGGCCTGTGAATAGGCTAAGCCTGACTGCTCCCGCGCTCTGTCCCGTTCTTTTAGCGCTGGAGAGGAAAGACAAGAGACAAGTAAACGGAGGAAATGAGGGGATATGGAGGGGGAACGTGAAGAGAAACGAGGAGAGGAGAGAGAAAGAGGAGAAGATGACAAGCGAAGAGGTGAAGAGGACGATAAAGACGGGGAGCCAAGCGAAAGTTTGTTTGACTCCTGTCCAAGTCGACCCCAGTGTTTTTTCAGCCAAGATCGATGCAAAGGTCGGGAGAATCGCCAGGTGATCAGCCCGCGTTGCATCAACATTCGAACACCAACATGTCTGGACCGACTCCACGATGAGGCGGAGGAAGATGGGGAGGAGGAGGAAGATGGTTTAGTAATCCTGGAACAACCTTTGAAGGCCCCCGTGGTTTGGGTCGTGCCTTTGGTAAAGGCTAGCTCCATTGTGAATGTCTCAAACTAGGAGGAGTGGCTGAGTGTAATAATCAAGGTACGTTTCAAAAGTCTCTGTCACAGTATCAGAAGATAATATTGCTAAAGTAATAAGTGCTGTGCCTTCACTGGTGTACAGAAGACGAAGAAGCGAAAGCCCAAAGCCTGGTTTTATACGCAACCCACCCAGATCCTTCACATCCGATCTCTCGTAACTTCTGGAAAGACGCATACCCTTTTGTATTTCTCACACTTTCTCTCTCTACGCCCTGTCTTCCTGACCCCCTGCACAAGTTACTGATTAACCAGAGCATGACATGAGGAGAAAACAGGTGTGGCTGACAGGACTCCAGCTGTTCAGAGGAGAATAACAACTGCTACAGGAGATTAACTTAAGCTGCTGCTGCTGCTGCAGCCGCTCATGTCTCCTGCGAGTTCGATCACATGCAACAGGACCTGCTGAATGGTGCAATTAGCACTGATTGAAATTTCCTGGGATGGACCACTTAATAATAATGAATGAAAGCACACTGCACATTAATTCTGAGGCTCATCAATTTAACAAGTCAAACAACCTTTAATCTAAACTTTTATATAGTAGAAATAAATATTGTAAGGAAGAAACTGATATCCTTTAAAAATAACAATTTGTAAAGATCTGTTTTGCTTCTCTTTGTTAACTGATACAAACCTGACTACTGTGCATAAATGGTACAATATGACTAAATCTATCGTGGGTTTGGACAAGAACTGAGGTAAATCACCTGGCTGTTCTTAACAATGGCTAATCATCACCTTTGCCTACAGCCTGTTGGAGGCCAATCTCCCCCTCTACGCTCAGTGTGTAGACAGAGACACACACACATGCACACGCACACACACACACACACACACACACACACACACACACTCATACACTCATACGCTCATACACTCATACACTCATACACTCATACACACATACACACATACACACATGCACGCGAAAGAAATAGGATATCGTAAGTGTTTTAATCCTCTGCAAACCACCAGAGAGGCAACCAGCTTTTTAATTTGACACATGGGGACTAAACCATGTTCACATCCATCAATGCATCCCCACTACTTCAACTGATACTGTGATCAGTTGGAATCACAAGGGGTAAACGTACACATGCACGTTCTGCTTACCAAAATTAGGAGAGCCTGATGAGCCAGTCCTCGGTAGAGTATCTCTCTGTGCGGAAAAAGTAAAGACAGTATTTTTTCAAGACAATTTTCTCAAGCTTTTTTCAGCTGAGTGAAAGATTACAAAATGCCTAAAATTGCTAGTTTGTTGCTATATATATATATATATATATATATATATATATATATATATATATATATATATATATATATATATACATACATACACATATATA
The DNA here is from genome assembly GCA_031216445.1 of Lateolabrax maculatus. Classification (NCBI taxonomy): domain Eukaryota; kingdom Metazoa; phylum Chordata; class Actinopteri; order Acropomatiformes; family Lateolabracidae; genus Lateolabrax; species Lateolabrax maculatus. The sequence continues at coordinate 13,967,183 of CM062196.1, forward strand.
CACACACACACACACACACACACAATACTAATATGCACCTCCTCAAAAATGTAACTACAGACCATTAAAAAAAACATGCGCTACGTGCAGACAGCAAGAACTGTGGTTACAGGTGCAGTATGATTTTGCTGATAGTGAAAACAACATGGAGCTAGTCAAAGAAAGCTTGGCAATCTATTTTTCAGTAATGCAAGACAAATTAATCATTAATAAGTCATTTAAATTGCAGATATTTTTCCTGTCACAATTGTCTCTATTACAGAGAGAAAATTAATTAAATTTCTTTCAGAATATAATTAATGAACAACACTGTCTGATCATGACACATGCATGTAGTGTCCCGGTGGTGCTACAACAATTATGCAACTAAAATTAAAATTCAACGTCGCAGCATCTACAGCAAGACTACCAATACAATGCGAAAAAAGAAGCATAGATCTCTTATGTGAGTGTCACACCAATATTGTCTTTGTTGCTATTAATCATTAGTGTTTACTGTGCTACTGATACAGTATCAGACCATGTACATGTGTATATACCTAGTATTAATGTGCAAAATAATAGAACACAGTGTGACTTCACTGTAGCCTTAGTCCCTGTTTTTCTATGCTTCAGTGTAGTGTTTACCTTATTCTTGTTGCTGGTGCACTCACCCAGCAGAGACCTGCAGCTCTTGTGAACGTTCACAGCACAATCTGGAAAACAGCAGGACAGGAACACTGAGTCAGTGTTGCATTAGATACAGAGTATACAGTATACAGAAGCAACGGTGGTGGCTTTTAGATTGAATATGGATGGGAACAATGAAACAGTAAACCAAGTTTGAAATTTCACAACCAATACAACAGCTCCTGGGGGCAGTGTTCAAAGTAAAAGGCAGGGATTAAAACAAAGCACTGCAATGGTGGTGAAACAAACACCTGGAGGCATAGTATTTTCAGCTGCCGCTATTAACAATCACAATGTCAAGTATTTGTTTTCAGTATTAATACTCTCATCTAGTCAAAGATTCACTTCTGGCTACATGAGATTGGTGCAGCAGTAATTCTCAGGCTTTTGTTTGTTTACACACACAAGATACAGAGTCACAATGTAGGCCGGTCAGGAACTTTTTCTCAGTAATAAGTTTCTCTTTTTGTCAATGTTTTCCCTGTATGGAAAAAACACAGCTAATGCTGTCAGGTTTAGATTGAATGACTGATTGTATCTCTGCTGATTAACACAGATACAAATCAGAGTTGTTTTGGAAAAACATAGAGGCAATAAGTTCTCCTCTCCATGTTCTACTCAATTAATGGAAAGACAAGACACTGGTAAAACAAAACAACCCAATCTTTCAGCCTGGCTACATACTGTATAAGGTAAGCAACAGACCTTTCCTGAGGGACTAGGCTGGCCAAACAAATTAAGTTATCACTATGCAAAGTCTGGTCCAACCCAGCCAGATAGAACCAGGCTGACGTGGACAAGAAACACGTGGCCTTCAATGCAAAATATACACAGATATACACAAGTGCATAAATGCATATACACTAAACTCTTGATCGAGGCTGATCAGTGGAAACAGAGTTTAACAGCCTGATCTAATGCAGCAATTAGTGAAAAGCACCATCTGCACCATGTGGGTCACTCAATACTGGAAAACACCATGGTCTAAAAAAATCGTTGTTTTGTGTGTGTTTATCATCCACTGGTGTTAAAGTGCTCAGATGTATTTATTTCAAACGATAACAATGATCTTCATATTGTCACTATTTTCAGTTTACCAGTTATTAGTTATCTTCTCAAAAGGTGCATTTTGTTATTTCCAATTTATCGGTGGAAAACTAACTCAAACTTCACCGGTAACTGCAGTTCATGGCAAGTAACAAAGACAACATGTTTCCCCAACACTGCCCCCTTTACATTTACCATGTTACACACGAGGCAGTGTGGTGATTGTTTGAATCTGGTTGCATAGCTTGTTGACAAAAGGTGGCACTCCAGTGAACAACACAGTTTATACATGACCCATACTGGCAACTTCCACTGACTGCTCTACAGCCAACTGTAAAGGCCTCTATTGCTTATTACCCTTCTGTGTGCTGGTACAATGGTGACAATGACAAAAACCCTTCTTCCTGTGCAGTAAAGGCATGAAGCAGTGAGGGATAATAATTTTTGCGTGCAGGTGAAGTGAAGTGGAGTAAGGACTAGGTGCATATACTATGCGAGTCCCTTATATTAGAGAGTTAGTCTAATCTAATCTATGTTCTATTTTGCCCTTTCTACTTTCCGATCCAGCCTTAACTACTTTTACTCTACTATTTCACCTCATTCATAATCTCTAACCCACCCTCTGTGTACCTCTCCCTGGTAATAAATGGACAATTGCTGGCTGAGCTGAAGGAAAAGAAAACAGAAACTGGCTTCTGAATAATCTTCACCACCAGTGCTGTGACCCTCTTTGACATTTTAATATGGACCAGTGGAAGCCCACTGAATGCCAGTGTAGACAGTGTTTATAATTTGCCGAAAACAACAACTTTTCAGAAATGATTGCTTCAGATCAGATAGTCCTTGTCAGATTTCACTCATTTTTGAGGCCGGAGAAAATGTATTTGTTTTACCTTTAGAGGAGGATACAGGCACAGAATTCAGTAAGCCAACAAACTCATCAGCAGTCAAGCAGCCAGACCCAGAGGTAATTTTCCACCTCGCTCCCACTAATATGCAAAATTCCAGTCCCCCAGCCAGCCTGGCTCTTTCAGGCAAAAGCCAAAAAGCACAACAAGCCTTCAAAGTCTAAGAAAGTCTATCAAACTCGTGGTAACATCTTCAACAAAGCCCAAACACACTGACTGGCCAATGCTGGAAAAAGTATCATGAAGAACAGGAAAAGATAAGAGGACCTGGTGGGTATTAGGTAAGCAGATTTAGATGGAATAAAAACCCTGTCATTGTAACAACATACCTCGAAGTCATCACTCAGGAACCCAAAAGTAAACTATGTCTGTTTGGGAATGTGTAGTAGAGGTGAATATACTCAAACTGCAGTCAAAATAAGTTTTGCTTAATGGAAGAAAAAAAATTACCCTAAGATAAGCAAGAACACTGTGTTTTCTGTTCACTGATATCACAGAGCTTATCAGCAATGACTCGTTGCAGCTACAGTACAGACCACCTCGACGTTTGGCAATAGCACAGATTGTCAAACCCATGGTGAAAATATACCAACGATGCACTAGAAAAATTTGTCACAATTGACATCAGGCTAGTATAAACTGTCATAGTGATTTCTATCATCTGGTGGACGTAGTGCCACTCTTACGTAGTGTGATAAGTTCCAGTCACTCGTTCATGTCAGCCGCGCTGTGGTTTGCAGCTGATCCACGGGACAGTCAGTCCCCAATCAAAACCACGACCACACCCAAAATCTGCTGACTGGTAACTATCCTGTCACACAAGAAGCACACTTGCGGCGAACAGCGCACAGTTCAGTGAGTCACTCAATGAACTAGAAATGCAAACGAGGCCTAGGTCACCACTGTGATCGGCAGAATGACAGATGAGCAGACCAACAGATATGTGAAAATACAAGAGGAAGAAAATAAATGTTAAAAATCATCTGTGCTGCACCCTTTACTCTAAAGAGAGAATGTGTTGCATTATGTTATCTTACAGGACACGAGTGGGATCAGCAGAGCTCCTGATAGCTAATGGTGGGTTCTTCCAAGGAAACATTATCTCATACAACAGTACACTTAAAAGTAGTTTTATCATACAGCTTGCAAACAGTGTCAACTGATCAGCAGATTTTTAGACGCTGGTTTTTATTTTGTTTACAAAAATATTGAAACTTGCAGTCACTTGAATGTGCTTGAGATAGGAAATTCTTCACAGATTTCATAAGCTGCATATTTTTGTCAAATTTATGTCGGAATCGTGCAGTAAAACGTTCCTTGTCAGTGTAAAAGGATACGGCTAACAACAAGTATTTATTACCAATATTATTATACATTAATGACACACGCTTAAACATACAAAACAGCTTTAAAGTTTGGTAAAAGCAACAATACTGCCTCAGCCTAAATTAAAGGTTTCAAATTAAAGAGACTAGTGCAAGTATGTAGTTTTTTCTATGGGCAATAGCATCTGATTTTAGGTAAAAGTGGTGATACACATTTCACACGTGCCAGCATTGTTCAGTTTAAGTGTATGGGGAGAGTTAAACAGCATGTACCCTGTACTTGTTAACCAAGCCGAACATTCATTTTACACAGTGTAACTTAAAATGGTGTAGTGCCACAATCTGTGGCACTACACCATTGAGCTGAACCAAACTTGGGGGGAGTGTTCAATATGTAGGTTAGGCTAATATTTCCTGTGGTTTCCTTATGCTTTTTTTGGTACAGAATAAGCCCATGTTAAAACCACATGCACCCTCTACCACCCTACACAGTTCCTATTAAAACCCTGCTACCACAAATGGTTGTATAGACCAACTAAGAGGTCACAACAGCGGTAAAAGGTATTACTTTCTTACACAGCAGCCAAAAACTGAGACCACCTGCTTCCTGTGTGTTCACGTACGTTTGTGTGTAAGAGGTTGCTTAATTCCCCGAGACAACGGTGACAAAAACATCGACACTTGGGGCAAACTCGGGAGCCGCTAGCCAACCCATGACATCATCTAGTGAAACAGGAGGAACTGGGGCCCGGGGAGCTGCTTACTCAGCGAAGCGAAACCTCACATTTCTTGCCCAAAAAAAAAAAGGAGGGTCATGAATACCATCGCAAGACAAGTGGCACACAGATAATACTAGGAGATGAAGCTTGGGAAAAGTCAACTCAGAGGTTTATCTAGATCTAAACAACTGCTGCATACTTTCAAGCGAAGGTCACGCATAGTCTAAGAAGATCAAAATTATTTTACTTATTTCTCCGCTGCTGATGAGCCTCCTTAACATCAGCTGACTACTCAGGCCACAGAAGATACCACAGAAAGTAGATAATAGCAGCAGTTCAGAGGTGAACATCTACTGAGAGCAGTCATGGAGGCAGTCAGACTTTAAACCCTGTTAAAAAAAAAAAAAAAGGCAGACACCCAGAGAGGCAGAGCAGTGATGCATGGAGAAGTGTTGTGCTCACAGGGCGAGATGGGTGGAGACCATGGGGCAGTGCGGCGGGCTTGTTATGCACCGGCAGACCTGCCAAGCACAATTAGCACCATGTGACCCAGTCAGGGAGAAAGCTCAACGAGTACAGAGCGAGAAAAGCCAGAATCTGACACTCGGGGGTAACATCATCTAACACTCGGGGAGGATTACGGAGTTTCATAGCACCGGGCCAGTTAGCTGCCCGAGTCTCCGAGCCAACCAGAGGCGCGACCCCACGGTCACACACTGGAGACCGGGGGCCAACACGACGGGCGATGCTGGTACTGACCTTTGCATTGCCCGTCGACATCAGGAGGAGACACCCGAGCAGGGAACAGCTGACTGCGGGTGATCGCGGAGGGCTAACGGTTAGCCCGCGATCACCTGTTGAGCCTCACGGTTCGCGGCAAAGACGCGCAAAACAAAAACAAAACCCACACATAAATAATAAAAAAAAATAAACAAAGACACGTAAAGCGAAACTGGAAGGGGGAAGGGGGGAGTTGTGCAACACAAGACAGGAGACTGACTCGGTTAACAGTGATCTAATCGCGGGATATCTGCTCGCACCGCCGACCTCGTTCCTCGGAGACGAGCGGCGGGCTGACGCGCTAGCGGTGCGCGGCTAACAGTTAGCTCGCCCCACGTTAAGAGTTACTGGGATTTCGTTTGCGGCTAGTTTTGCGCGAGAAAAAAATAATAATAAAACACAGGAAACTTTTAGGAGTTGGTCCAGCCCCGTTCGCGCACTCCCTCCGGACCCCGGACCACAAACCCGAACACGACGCCTCGGGGGAGGTTGGGGGAGGCGAGCGCCAGAAGCGGCGGGCTGGCTGCGGTTAGCGTTTAGCTGCCGAGCCGGCGGCGGGTCGGGACGCCCGGACCGAGTCCCCCGCGGGAGCAGCGGGAGCAGCTTACCGTCCACAGCGGACACCCGGCCCGGCCTCTCATCAGCTGCGCCCGGCGCGGGGAGGTCGTCTGCCCGTCGGCTACACGCGTCGGCTCGGCCATCGGGGCATCAGCAGCAGCAGCAGCAGCAGCGAGTGTCCCGCATCCTCGGTTCCGTCCACTTTTTGTGTCCTGCTCTCACTGGGAACAAATCTCTGGCGGACGAACGACGCATTCCTCAGGCTGAGTCTCCCCACGGGGCTCGCTCCAAATTAAAGGGACACTCACTCGGTTTTTTTTTTTTTTTTTTTTTCTCTCACGCCTGCGTGTGTGTGTGTGTGTGTGTGTGTGTGTGTGTATGTGCGCGGCAACATCACAACAAGTGTCAAAATGTAGGAATCAGTCGCTTTATCGCCCTCAGCGGCCGCGCTTGACGAGTGGGGGACTGTCTCGGGGGAGACAGCTAGAGAGACAGATGTGTTACCGGCCCCTGGTTCGTGTCTATGAGAAGAGTCGCGCTGGGTGTGTGGTGCCCTGCGCCTTGGTGAAATATGCCAGAGCAACTTTGTTTAATAAGCACGCTGCTAAAAACAATCGTACATTATATCCCCCCCCCCCTTTTCCCGCCAGCCTGCAGGGTTTATAAATGCTCCGGACACATTATGGCCTTTGTCTCCCACGGGAACAGGAGGAGCGGGGACACTTGTGAGGTCGCGGCCGTGAAATAATGAAGTGGCAACGCTGCTCCTCTGCCTGCACTGCTGGAAATAGTCCATTTCGAAGAAAAAGAAAGAGGCATTACATAGAGATCGGTTCTGTTTCCTTGTTCTTTGTTTGAAACTGTATTTGGTGATGTGAAATTTCTCCACCGGCAGACCACACGGCTGAGGAGAAGACAGCCTCTGGATTACTGTAATGTCAACAGATGTGTGGCAAAAGTCCACGCGTCTGATCAGAAGTCATGAGGAAAAAATACCCTGTGGGGGAATTAAAGTGTAATTTTGAAAATAACTTGGATGCACTATAATGGGGCCCACTCTGTCTACAGTGTGCAGTTTAATAGCATCACAAGAATGACATATTCTCTTAAATTCTGATGTTTTTCTCCTGAGAATGAGGTAAAGTAAGGATGTGGTTCTGTGTCTATGTGTGTGGTGAACAAATGACGTGCAAGTAGTGGTGGAATATAACTTCCATTTTGAGGTGCTTTTCCATTATATGCTACTTTATGCTTGTGCTCACTGCATTTTGGAGGCAACAGTTGTGCTTTTTACTCCACTTATCTAACAGCTGCAGTTTCGAGTTACTTGAAGAAGAAAATTTCACCCAAAGAATATGATCAGTTTATAGAATATGATGCGTTCTTATCTATTAAAATACCTAATCTGACAGTATATATAGTATATATGTACAGTAAATATTTAAGTTAAAGTTAAGTTTCAATTAGCTTTACCTTTATAACATTAAAAGGCTGTGACAGGTAAATGTATCAGTAATAATGTTCAAATGATATAGATGATAAAATATATGATACATTTAACATCCAACATAGTGCATTTCTGCATTCATTTTTTAAATTTTAAATAAATTTTACAGTTTTAATGGCAGGACTAATACTTGTAATGGAGTATTTGAAATGTGTTGCCCCCTGCTTTATATAATATGCATTATTGTAGTTAAAATGGGGATGTTAAAGTTGCACATGTCTTTCATTAGGTATTGCAGGTTTATCAGCTGTCCTGCGGGGTGTTGAAATATCCTGTACAGATCTACTCCATGAATAGACGCACAAAGCTGTGATTGCCTCCAGACAAAGCAGGGACTACTTTCTCAATGTAATAGTTCATCCAAAATACAAAAAAACGCAGGAAATGTGAGAAATATTTCAAGCCAGAGGAATAAAGTCAAGGCGTGCTCTAGATTCACATAAACAACAGTCAGACGAACGTGTCGATACATCAGCTAACACATCTAAATAAGTGAGCTGAGTTGTGCAAAACTAGGACCCACAATATGATGCAGCAGGGGAAACGTGCAGAGAGAATTGCAGACCACATCAGTGTGTTTTAGCGTGAAATGTTTCATAAGTTTAAACGCTATTTGAAGAGTAACTGAAAACACATCGTCTTATCTGCAGAAAGGTGCAAAAGAAAAGCCACCGTCAATTTGACAAACAGCACTTATCACTGTAATTATCACTTTCATGTTTTGACATAGTTGTGAAGACAACGTGAAAACTTCATGTACAGTATTTTTAATTTGCCACATAACTAAGATGTCAACATCGTATTATAAAAAAACACAAAGTCAGAAATAGTCACGTATTCTATTTTTAAAAAATGGTATTTGTGTGTCTCCTCAATAGCTGATGAATGTTTTATGATTTATTACAGTTTCTGGTTGGTTGTGTTAGTGTGTGTGTGTGTGTGTGTGTAGATGGTTGTTTGCCTGTGTGCTTGAGCGCTCCAATAAGTGGGTAAGTGAGCACGCGTGCAGTAGCATAAATAGATGCGAGTTTGTATGTGAGTGCGGCACCTGTGCACGTGTGTGTCAGGCTGAGAACAGGCGCGGGTGCATGTCAGCACCGTGGCTGTGGTGTTACTCACTCATGCACTGCAGGCCATTCTTTTTCTGCAGGGTCTTGCTGCACAGTGAGCAGGTGGCACAGCTGGAGAAAAAGCCTGGCACCAGATAATGGCTGCTGCTGCTGCTGCACACTTTCTCTTTGGCCTCCCTGTCCTTCCCCTTCTCTCTCTGCTGCTCTTTTTCTCGGTTCTTACCCTGCAGAGGAACAAGAAAAGCAAACACACAGGGTGGTTTTTGTATGCAAATCTGTGTGTTCTCTTTCTCTGTGGCTGGGTATGACAATGCATAACCATGCCAAAGGCAGGATATACAACAAGGTCTGTGTAGGTAGATTAATGACTATGATGATTCGTTTTTTGCACTGAATTCTTTGCTGTTGAACTTGTCATATATGCCACTCCAGTTCGGAACGCATGTTATATTGAACTATGAGCTCAAAGTGGCATCATGCACCATGTGTCTGTGTTACGGGTTTACCTTTTCTTTACTGAAGGAGCCAGTCATCCTGTTCCTCAGAGAGCTGAGAGTCCTCTTCACCTTGGTCCCTTTCTCCATCTTTTCTGTACGATCCTCCTCTTCCTCATTTCTGGTCGAAGAAGCAGAGAATGAAGTACACACCAAAAGATAAAGGAAATACAAACATACAGAAACACGTCTGCCTGAGGAGAATTTAATCAACTCATACTCACATTTGATAATCATTAATATGTACTGACAATTGTTTATTTGATCATCTTGAAACTTTTTTAAATCTCTTTTAAAACGTAAGTCAAGATAGGACCGTGTTTGTCTTGTGCACGTTATATGACAAGTACAATTGTTACACTCTTTTCGTGATTGTCTGGAAATCAACACACATGAAATTCATTATGGGAAAATGGGTGATTTTGATGAATAGTTACAGTTGCAGTCGAAAAAATGTCATTGTTTACATAAAAACTAAACACATTAATGCAGAAATTTTGGTTATGACCATGTGCTCTTATAGATTACCAGTGAAACACCTCTATGCAAATAGGCTAGACACACAGCAACCAATTATTGAGAGTGCAGTTGTGTGGAAATGTTTATTTTCATCCAAAACTTCCATAAATGTGAAAATTTCTGTAGCTTTAGTGATAAGGGAACAGTCATAAGGACAGAACTTACTCATGAGAGAGGAACTCATACCAAGTGACATTTCCTGACTCTTTGATGTCTGACTGGTTGTTCCTCTGCTTTGCTCTGTGGAGGACAATGAGATGATTTCAGTGGAGACAGACCCAGTTCCAATTGAATACTGGCCCAAATATTAACCATAAATAACCATAGGAGATTTAGTGTCGTGAAAAATAAAGACAATCTGAGAGTATAAAGTGATTTAGCCAGCAGTGCTCTAATAAGAGATGGGTGTCACTCAGTCAGCTGAGCATGATTTTGTGAAATCAGAAAAAACCTTTGGTGTTCCACAGACCCTTTCAACATATTATGGCAGTACACAAACAGACACATGCAAACACACATGTCAAAAACATGCATGCACATACATGTACACATACACACACACACACACATACAGTGCAGTGCTCCCCCCTAGTCACAATCTGGCTCTGCTGCTGCTCTGAAGAGTGGTATGGCATTTGAGCAGTGGTAGGAGCAAGCAGACCTCCTTCTCCTGTTTACTTACCCATGGTACAGCTTTAGCTCCTGCAGAACTTTCTGTACCATCAGCCTAAGACAAACAAGACACTGGGGCTGAGTGGGGGCTTCGAGATGAGAGGAGAGGAGAGGAGATGAGATGAGATGAGAGGAGAGGAGAGGAGAGGAGAGGAGAAGAGAGGAGAGGAGAGGACAGGAGAGGAGAGGAGAGGAGAGGAGAGGAGAAGAGAGGAGAAGAGAGGAGAGGAGAGGATAGGAGACTGCTAGGGGCTGGGTGTCAAACTGTGATTTAGAGACAAATCCTCCCTTGTCTGCTGCATCCACACAATCGCCCACATACTATACACACACACACACACACACACACCCACACACACACATACACACACACACACTAAGGGGCCATCTAAGGAGCTGGGAGAGAGGACTGTGGGAGGAGGAGGTTGCAGACATATGACATGGAGCAGAAATGTCAGGAGGGAATGGGGAAAGCCCCCCTGTTATGTGGGAGTTAGCGGTACCAGACTATAACAATTTAACTATAGAACAGTATGTGAACTATTGTACTGAGCCATTCAAAAGCTGCAGGTATAATTTCACAGTCAAAAGTGATCAGTAGTTGCCTCATGTGAATCAAACCAGTCACATGTTTTTTCCTTTAAGCATCATTAAACCTGAGCTGCTGTCAGACTGCAGCATCTTCTGGAAAGGAAATCGATATTTCACCACGTATTGCGAGTCATAAAGGGGTGTGTGACTGAACTCAAGTGGCAGACATAATTGAAGACAGTGTAGACTTACATATGGCTCTGCCCTTCAGTAGAATGTAGGTTCTCTTCAGGGTCAAACTCCTCAGCTGCAGGAGAGAAAGACGAAAAGGTCAAATATGATGAAAACAGCTGCCTGCTGAGTGCAAAACACATAAACTAACGTATACTCTACATGTGCAAACACTCACACCCACCTCCTGCTGCCCGTGCGGCCTGTTTGGATGTCTGTACAACACGAGAAATGTGTGCAGCACGGGAACATTCATCTGTGGCGAGGATCTCTGAGCGGCAGTACAGCTGTCTGCCAGGCACACCACAGGCCTGAAAGCATTGAAGAATAAACACATGTACATCACGTGCACATTTGATCTGTTTTACCTCCACTCTCCAACATACAGATGAAATACTTATGATGTGAACTTTCCCTTACAGTGGTCTTTATTGGTTGGTCATTTATATTTAGTAATTTTTGGTCTTTTTTTTTTTTTATTATTATTATCAACAAATCTCATGAAAAGACTGACAACAACAATAAATGGATCTGTATTATCTGTGTGGCCAAAGCCTGATCTTATTCCTTTGTGTCATAGAGCTCCATTGTTGAGGCACACTGTTGCTCTTGGTGACATGCACCTTCATTACCATGAACACACACACTGTAGTTTATTTTGAGTCACTCCAACATGAAAATAGTCCCCAACAAATGCACTATTTAGTAACATTTGCCAAAAAATACTATTCCAAGCTGTTTAAGGAAATGACTTATTTTTGAAAATGAAAGTATATATTTGTGACCTGTTTTTAAGGCCTTCACAGGAAGCCAAAGAGTATGCAAGTGAGTGCCACAGACAGGGTATGGTAGTTGGAAAGAATTGAGGAACTGACTATTGGATTTGGTCTTGAAATAACATTTGTTGACACTAATATTTATAATGTGCCACCGTTGCTTTTGTTACCATGCTTCTGACCCTGGTTCTTGGACAGGGGAGCCTCAGCCTGGGATCATCGGTCTCCTCTTCAGGACACGCTGCCTGGAAGACACTTTTCTGTCTCTCCTCATCATCCTCTCTCTCTCCATCGCTGTCCATGTTCATGGTATCCAGACTCAGTCTGGCAGCACAGCAACAAATACGCACAAAGCAGAAGGTTAACTAGACAGTGAAACGTATATATTCTAAACTTTTGAGCGAGACGTTCTATGACCGATGTTTATTTTTGTTTTGTTTTTTGGTTTTCCTGTTCACTACACACAGTAGCTTTGACTGCATTATTTCAGAAGCTGTGAACAACCAACTAGACCACCGGAAACACTAAGTCCAGTTAAATAGCACATTTTTTGTTTTTGAGCGTGAGAATGAGCAATGTTGAGTGATACTGAAGCAAAAAGTTCAATTATTAAACACACAAATTGAATGCAGTTTGGGTGTGATTATATTTAACCTTAGGATATTTCTCCCTCCAATTCTTTTCATCCATCCTTTACAACCATCCATCCATTCATCCATCTCACCTTCTTCCCAGGTTAATGGGGGACACAGGGACACCCCAGCTGTGCCTCCGGGACGTTGACATGGATCTGACCAGAATAGGAAAGCTGTCCAGGTCTGGCTCTCCATCTAAATCCATAGTGGGTTGCTCCTTTACTTCCTCTGATCCTGTTATTCCTTTTGTTGTTTCCATTGATCCCAATAGTCCATTCAGATTAATTGTCAAACTAAGGCCTAATGCAGGACCTGAAAGGCCACCACTGTCAATGATACAACCTGGTAATAACTTCGGACTAAGCTGAGTGACCACAAAGTTGTGATGAGGTTCCTCTGCAGGGTGTAGATAGTGGGGGGAAGACAGTGTATTGACCTGAGGGGAGTGTCTGGTCAAAGAATTGTGTACAGGTTGGTCGATGGCAGGAGTGTCTGTGTTTAGGGACACCTGTAGGCCAACACTTAGGGGTTGGCTCTCTGGGACTGTGGTTGCTGGGGATCCAGTGGACTGTGAAGCCGGTATCCCTCCCTCCAGATCTTTAAAGTATTCAGAGTCTCTGAGAGAAGAACTGAGGCCCAGCAGGTCCTCCACACTGTTGCTCACCTCCACGCAGGGGAAGTCGTAGTCACTGACTACTGAACATGCATCCTGCAACTCAGTTAAGGGAGGCAAGGAGGCATAGAGATGGAAGACGTAGAGGAGATAAACAAGATATTCTGAACATCAACTGCAGTCCAAAATTCAAATAACTCAAAACTGGTCTACAGACATGCTCATCAGCATGCATGCTCACAATGACAATGCTTATCTTTAAAAGGTATAATGTTTACTATGTTTGCCATCATATTTAAGAAGGTTATCATGCTAACATTTGCCAATTAGCACTAAACACAAAGTACAGCTGGGGTTGATGGGAATGTCTATTAGGGTTGCAGTTATTTGGTCATAAACTAAAGTACTGGACAAAGTGAAATTTGACCATATTATGGCACTAGATGAAAGGATCAAAGTTATTGCAATTCATCAATTCAATTTCAAAGGTTTACGGCAATAAAATGTTAATCTCATGGTAGCGCTAAATGAAAAGTCAGGGGTTAACCAAAGTCATGAGGATTTATTGTCCGGGAACCACAAATTACAATCCATCCAATAGTTGGAGAGATTCTTTAATCCTGACCAAAGTGCTGGACCGACCGACTGACAGACATTGCCATCCCTTGCTGAAATGATCAATATCAAGAATATAGAGCTTTACCTGGTCTTCATTGGTGCAACCAAAGAAGACATCCTCAGCGATAGAGCCAGGGGATAGTGAGGAGGAAGATCCTGTCCCGCTGGGAGCATGAGGCTGGACACTGAGTTGGGCACTGGGAGGATCACAGGGCTGACTACATGGCTTGCACTCTGAAGCTGAAAGATAATGGATGTGATGTTTGTGAGGTATAGATAGTTAAAACAATCCCCGAAAAATGCAATAACTTCAAGAGTACCACACGGAGACAAAGGACACAGAGAAAGACAGAGGTATCTGATTTAAACAGCTGCAAGACACCTGTGTAATCAATTTGAGTGATTTTGTGTACGTTGGATGAAAAGCTCAGTTACAGCCCCTGCTCCAGCCTCTCAGTGAAAGCTCTTTTACGTTTCCATTGCATAAACAGATTCCTTGATTCACATGATGCCACAAACCACTGTCACCACAGCAAACTGCTTGGTGAGCCAGCATTGGTCTCCATGTCAGGGTTGGAAAGCTGGAGACTATTCCCTCACTGAGCTTTCAGCAGCCTGAAAAGGCTGCTTGCCTGTGGTAAATAATATAACATACAATGGTAACTACATGCTATATGAGGGAAATGCACAGTACAGAGGCAAATATAGAGTTTGGTAACACATATTTGTGGTAAAAAGTGTGTAATTGTAACATTTGTCACATTTTACATTAATAAAAAACAAACGTGTCAGTGTCTCATGGTGTCTGAAAAGTCTGTTAAGGCGTCTGAGTATCTCATGTTCAATGTTAGGGTTTCAGCCACACCGTGCCCATGTGTGGAGGGGAGAGCCACCACAGCTACAACAGGTTACATAAGCCTCATTTCATGAGGGACGCCTCCTGTGAACCCGAGCCTTAGCCTAAGCCAGCCTGGCTCCACAGAGGCTGACTCAGTTCTCCTTGAATACATTTGCCCTGTTTCTGTTCCCCTGTGAAGGCAACTTCTATGGTTTAACCTGACCAATGTAAACACATATTCAGCTGTCGCTAATACTATACCTGTCATATTATATCTGTGATTTCAGTTATGACGGAATGGTTAAACAGATACTGGAAAACTGTGAATGGAGACTCTCTGGACTATAAAACTTAAACAGACACATTAAAAAATTGTTTTAAGTTTCTCCTATGAATCTGCACCAATTTATTTTTTTAAACCACTTGATGCAGGATAACACGCTATAAACACAACCTTGAAATAAAATTGTTATGTTGAACATGTTAAAAAGAAATTCCCTATCTATACATCCAACAGACACAGCAACATTAGCTTTCATTTGAAGTTGTGTTCCTGTCCACCTGACGAATGTATGTTCAACATTCACTCTCCTTGTAGTTCTGGTTTGTTCTTTCCCAGCTCCTGAGAGACATTCATGCTCCACTATGTTCACCAGCTGTGGTCACTAACTGTGTCTGTCTGCTGTGAGTTATATAAAAAGCTCAGATGGTCATCGCTGACATCTAGAAGGCATCAGCAGATCTGCGTCTTTATTTATGAGACCTTGTTATCTATGTTGTTCAAGATATTCAACATCCCTCACTGAGTTCAAAGCTTATACCTTTTCTTGCAGATAACTCTAATGATATTTGTGACTGTTTCATTTAGACTGTCTGTGTCTGTGCGATCCTATTGTCTATGTGTAGGAGAGAGAAGGAGACCTCAGGTAGTGTAGTGCAGTGACATAAAATGCAGACAGGCCACACTCCGAGTCCTGCTCCGTGTCCTGCTATAAACCAGCAGCATCCACTCCCCTCTTCAGTGCGACAGCCAGAGATGCTCTCACATAAACACACAGACAGACACACTGTAGATCTATTTTCTATATTACTAAATCACTGCCTGGGGCTGCGGGGGTGGCAGTGTCCCCGCTGGAGGGAGAATTTGTTTGCGTCCAAGTCCCACTTGTGGTAAGTATAAACTTAGACACTCGGTACAGACACTGCAGCGGCTGCTTGATGCTGTCTTGTAGTGCCGCTGTAGCCTTTTATGGTTGGCCTCTCATATCTGCTAATTCATCACACGAGGACGAAACATCAGCGTGTGCATCTGTGTGTGTGTGTGTTTGTGTCTCCATTATGATTTTGGCACTGTCATAGTCAGCTGTTTTCCCCACAGCTTGGCTCCACATATCAAAGTTGCTACTAAAACTAGTAACTATTATCAACTAATAAATTACATTAACACCTTGCATTAAACACTTTAAATCATTACATTACATTATCTTAATATTTACTCAATATACTTCTTTGTGTAATATGTTTTATTTAATATTGTTCCTCTTTTCTCTACATTGTAATACCACTACTGTAACTTCTTTCTGCTCTATACATGTGGCACACAACATGTCTCTCCATTTTAGAAGAAAGAGCCCTCTTTTATTGCTTTTCCTGAAGTTACTCTCCTTCTTGTCCCTGTCAAATGGTTTTGTGGACTATTTCCATATCCAAGTCATGACCCCAGTTTTGAAAAATCTCATTCGCTTACGCGTGGTAACTCGGTCTCTCTTGCGCCCTAAATGACAATTCAATCTCCCTCGCAGTTTTCGCTTGTCTTTAGTCCAATTTGGCGCCTCAAATAAATACAGAACAGCCGCAGATGGAAAGTGGCAGGGTTGTTTGAGTAACTGGCGTTTAATGGTGTGAGGGACGGATTTAACCTGACTAGACCCAAATATTCACCGGAGCTTACGAGTGTCTCTGGATTGCCTGCAGTTATCAGCATTTCTGAAACTGCTCAATCTGCACACAAACATGTCCAAATTTCAGATCAGTCATACAAGTGCAGCATACAAAATCACTGCTCCAAGCGCCAAACAAAAGGCCACATAAGTCAACAATTCATTCAAAGCTTAGTACCACATTTTCAAATTGGAGCTCAGAGAAAAATCAGTAAACACTGGATATCTTGGATCATTGGCAACACTAAATGTTTGGCTTCACAGAGTACGCTATATGTGACACAGTTGATCAATATCATTTTTATATGTAGCCCTACTGTAGGTCTCTAACTAGGAGCCAATTTAAACCCTTAAAGAAAGCTAGCACTGACGAAACTACTGTTCACGTTGAATATTATTTCGTAAATCTGTTTGGAAACATTGACGGGCTGCAGGGGGTTGACACAGACAATAGCTGAAGTGAAAAACAACACTCAAACTTTCCACAACATTCAGTGTTAAGTTGTACACGATTATTAATATTAAGATATTTCTATTCAATGCTTTACTCATGTGCCATAGTAATGTAATGTGTTTGAGCTAAAATATCTTAATTTCAGGGCTTTTCCAAGCAAATATTGATATAGTGATTGTTTGCAATTAAATCAGCATATATACAGTATATTTCTGCCACCCCTGAAGTTTCCATGTCACCATAAATACATTTGACTTGACTTGGCTTGACATATGCCCAACAATGAATTGACTATTATAGTAATTTTATGTGACTTAAGCTATTGGTGTACTTGAGCTGTTAGTGGAAAAAAGTAAAACCTTGTTTGTGAAGATTTGTCTTGTGACAAAAAATATTACTAAATGCCCGAGTGGTGCAAGATTTTGTTTGTTTTATATGTCAAAATGATTTATCAGTTTAGTATTTTGTAAAACTGAGGGGAGAACAGCAATAGCTTTAAATCTATATAAATAGCTCTCTATATAAAAAAATGTGCGTGCCACAATATGAAACCTTGTTTGTTTTTAGTGTGTTGTGAAAAGGAAGACATCTGAGCTTATGTGTGACAAGAAGGAAATGAGGGCACGTGTTCACCCAAGCGCTTACTGTACTGTACATACGTTTGCAAAGCTACATGACAATCACAAGAGGAACTCGGACATCAGATGACTCTGTCAGTTGATTATTGACAATGGTCATGATGAGTTATTACAATGCACACAGATTTAGAAAAGGTATGCTTGGCTACAGATGTGTTTCCAACAGAGAGACTAGTACAATAAACACTTTTCTAAGTATAGTTACTGCAAGGTCATTCTGATGAGACACACACTGAGCTCATGTGTTATCCAACTACCGAAACCACAGATGACTAAATAAAAATCACACTTGTAACGCATCTTTCTTAAGCATAATATTCGATAATTCAAATATATTATTGACTACTTTGCCTCTGGGACAAAGTATTTGGATTAAGGTCACAGCGACCATTCAGTACCTGGATGATTCTCGGGCTGGTGTATAAGTGTGAATTGTGTGTACGTACGTGTATGACAGATGCTGTGTGCAGGTGAAAGCAGAACACAGAGGCCGTTAGATCTGAGGTCGAAGCGTACATCAAAACAACTGTCATCTCACTGATCCTCTTTGATCAGAAAATTCGTCTGACTACACTTTCAACGCGCCGATCAACACAGGCACTACGGCTGAAGTGAAATGGAAGTATCCTACGCGGCTTCTTTATGTCATATTTCTCTGAAGATAACAGCACGGGAACAGACAGCATGAAACAATTCAATTTATGTGTGTTATAGAGCAAGCTATGAGAGAAGGAAGAACAGAAAAATATGAGTTGTTGCATTTGTAAAGTGTATAAGGCTCCTCTTGTCAGTCTTTTTCTCAGTGAACTCAGGTTTTCTTAAAAATCACACCAATGCTACACCAAACATTAAAAATAATTTAAGCTGCTGAGGCTACAGGTTACAGTGGCAGCATTATAGTCTGTATCATAAGACAAAATTATAATTCTACAATGAATAATCAGAGGTTTCTTTGTAATTATATAGATGCACGGTGACATTTGTGCATCCTCACATCTTATACAATGATGCACCAGGGTTAGAAATGACTCACTGAACTCTCTGATACACTGCAACCGTCACACACCACAAACCTCAATCAGGTCAAAATTGTAAACAACAGCCAACACATCTTCCTAAAGTCACGTTCGGTCCAAGACCTCTACTGGACAACAGCCCCATACTCTGTTTTTCCAGTTTTACCCACTCTGACCCATCTTCCCTCCGTGCTTTTCAAATAAACCACCTGAAGTATAATCTAAATGTAAAACCAGTTTCCCAGCGTACCTCTCTTGAAGGACCATCTCTTCATCCAGAGTTTGGAGAAGGAGGGCCAGGAGTGGTTAAG
This sequence comes from Lateolabrax maculatus, assembly GCA_031216445.1. Lineage (NCBI taxonomy): Eukaryota > Metazoa > Chordata > Actinopteri > Acropomatiformes > Lateolabracidae > Lateolabrax > Lateolabrax maculatus. The sequence continues at coordinate 13,986,052 of CM062196.1, forward strand.
AGGAGAGTCCGCCATACCAGCAGCGCAGTGGGGAGGCCAGCGGGAACTGGAGCTTGCTCACACTGGAGCTCTGGCACCCAGCAAGAAAGAGGGGAGGGGGTGGGGGGTGTGTGTGGGGGGGGGGGGCAGTCGAGAAAGAGAGAGAGTCCAAGGCAAGCAACAGGGAGCTGCTGGTTGGGGATTACCTCAACCTAAACTGGAGAGGGAAAAAGAGCAGGAGAGAAAAAGGAAAAAATTGGACAGTGGGAAGAGAAAAGGAGGTGTGGAAGACAATAATTATTGTATGATAATAATAATTATTATTTTTCACGTTTTTGGTTTTACCGTGCTAAATATATGTGAGATTGTCCTTTTCTTCTGAGTGTTATAATTTACTTTTGTTATAATTATCAGTGGAACTCTATTTATCTTGTGACCCAATGGAGGGAGGGTCCTGAGCCCTAGGTTGGATTCAGGAATATTACTTCTAATGAAGTATTTTTCTATTGTTGTACTGGTCCTCAAGTAAAGGTTCTGAGTACTATTACACCAATGCTGAATAATAGACAAGAGACCAAGGAGCAATGGGTGTTTGGGGTGACAGAGGAGTGAACAGAGGTTTAGTAAAGGTAGGTAACTTGTATTTCAATTGTCTAACCTTTCAGTCAACACTCAGAAAGAAGTTCAATAGATAATGCATAAATGTTAAGTTAAACTGTTCAAAAAACAATGTTTCACTATTCCAGACCTGCTAAACGATGCAATTGTTTTTGGGGAAATAGAGCAAAAACAGAAAAAGAGAAGGAAGTATACGTAATGAAAGTAAAGAGCAATGATACATGTTGTTTTTTTCTTATTCTGAGTCACAGGGGCACGAACCACCACATCCTCTGAGAAGAAATAAAGCAAGTAAAGTTTTTCAAAATGCTAAAAGAAACCGTGCAGAAGAACAATCATTGCACAGGCAAGAATGTATCTCCAACTGCTACAGCTACTAGACACAGAGCCTGACAATCGTTGCAACCACTGTGCTTCTTAATTTGCACAAGTGTAACTACGGATGACTGTCAAGTTCAGCTCACTGCACATCAAGTGGAAAATTCTCCTTACTTTCCCACAGACAGAGGAGGCAGAACACTGGCACAGAGAAGAAAAGCAGTAATGTAAAAACAGAATTGTACTGCAGGAAAATACCTTGCATTTCAAACAATGCATGGACAAATACAAGTAATAAATTGGGCCCTAGTATGCAGATTACTGTCTGAAACTTGTCGTAGTGGAAAGTTTATGACTTAAACTCGAAAAAACAAGATAAACTCTACTTACATTTGATGATTGGTAACAGATGGCATCGCGTAAATCCTATCTGTTCACCAAAACGAGCCAGAGAGAAGAGAAAGGATGGTTTAAAGCTCTTCAGGTCTGACTGTGATCTGTGTGAACGTTGGGTTCGTTTTGACACTGACTGCAGAAAGCCAGCCACAGGATTTCAACCCTGCTTCCTCTTTTTCTCATTCTGTGCAGCTGAGAACGTAGTGCATCTGAATGGCCCACACTTAGTTTCACACATCGCTGCAACTTTAAAACATGTGGCTGCTCCCACACTCAATGGCAGCACAGCACACGGTTAGCAGCTCAGACATATTTCATCATCTACTGAACTAAAAGGCAATGCATTCATGACTGGACATAAATGCACACATACACCCATCGTTGATTTGTAGTGTTAGCTCATGATTTTCATTATTCTGAAGCTTGGGTTCTGCATCTTTGTGTTTTGCAGCTTTATGCCCCCCCCCCATTGTGGGTTCAGTCAGAGCACAACCTCATCAAAAAAACAGGCCTCGATGCACACTTATACAACTACTTGTCATCTTTAACTTTGAGATACTGAAGTGTGAATGAATGCGGAGGGTCATATGATGGGGTTTTCCCATGAAATACAGTTCACAAGCAGTGAGGAGGGTAAGGGCTTACAATGAATGAAAAGGAACAAAGTTTACAAGGTGTGGTAGAACTGAACTGCAGGAAGTAAAATTGTCAGTCGATGTGATGAAATTGTTTTGCTGTCTCTACCTTTGCCCCAAAGTGATTCTGCAATAAATATAATTATACAAAAAAATATATAAGTATGTTGTTCATGCTGTCTTTTTTAATTGCATCATTATATAATTTTTGTTCAATTGTTTAAAATCACAGGGAGCAGGTTTGAATCTTGGCAGGAAGTCTGAAGAATAAAACACTAAGCATCTCTCTCAACTGCTTTCAAGGTGCCCTTGAGCAAGTCACTTTAGTCATGGGCTCCGATCATTTCAGCAGCCAGCAGCAAAATGTCTAGGGCTGAACTTGTTAGCAAGGTGAGAAAAAAAAGTGTTGGGAAAGAACACAAATCCCAAATAAATATGAAATTATCTGACACAGAAACCAAAGAAAGCTTAAAGTGCTGGAAAAAACAGTGGTGGTGGACATATTGACTTTTTTATACAGGGCTCTGTAGTTTTATGCAAAGCAATACATCACTTCATAAGGTCATCGTGTATTTCATGTATAAAATATTGTGCTTGTGGTAAATATAATGCAACCAGTGACTATAGCTGTCAAACAAATGTAGTATAAAGTAGCATAAAATGGAAATACTAAAATACCTCAACTTTGTTGCTTTCCTCCACTGAAACTGAATCATAACAAGTTCAAGATCAAATTCCACTTATTAGATTTATTTTTAGAGATTCTCAGTCGCATCTCAGTCTTCATCAGTGAAATGACAACAATTAGTCTTATGGTTGTAAGTGAGTTAAGTTAAAAGGTGACTTGCAATTCTGTGTTGTATAGAATTTTCTGGCTACCTGCCTCCGTCCATAGTTAAGAAGTGTGAGAAGACACATATTCTCCAATAATTTTATTCATAATTTTAATATAAACAGTTAATTGTTGAATAATTTACACACAGCAAGATTTTTATTTTCATATCATTGCAACATTTTCTGTACATGTCACTACTTGGCTCTCCTTTGAAAACATAGAAAAAATAAATTGTCAAGCGTTCATTTAGTCATGGCACATTTTTGATCCTGTACAATATGCATGTATTTCTGTGTCTGTGTATGTGTGTTCAATATGTTGATATATGTGATACATAAAGATAATGGCACATTTGGATCCAGTGTGAGGGATGAAGCGATCTCTGTGGGTTGCGGGTTTTTGGGTTTGGACTGTACATACACACATATACACCTGCTGTCTGCATACGCACCGATGTCTCAACATAAAGTATACACAACATATCCCAAAATTAATACATCAGCATATTCATCGGCAATAAGTGACATTAATAAAAAGGTATCCTGCAGGACTACACACAGCATTCTGGGGACCACCTATGTGCACTGAGGAGAAAAAGAGGACATAGAGGAGGAGGAGGAGCAGCAATAAAAGAGACAAAGAAAGCTGTGGTAAAGACTTCAACCAAGGACAACACAGACACAACTCCATTGATTTAAACAACGTACAGCACAGGGAACAGGATAGAGATAAATATATGGTATTGGTGTGTAAACTGGAGCAGACCACTGGACCGAAAGATGACTCTTAAAACTTAAGAAGAGGCGGCTTTTCCTCAGATTTATCATCTGACAAACAGGGTCACTACACCTGCAACGCCCCCACTGTCTATACCTTTAAACAATGGCGGATCTCTCCCTAATCAATAACACAAATATGAACAGTTCATCATCACACTACTGACAGACAGTACTCAATTCATTCGGAGCTGAAGGTGTTGCACCTTTACGCTGAGCCTCCTTAAAAGGAACAGTTTGACATTTTAGGGAAAAACGCCTTTTCACCTTGTGGCAGAGAGATGACAAGAATTAGATGAATTAGCTACATATCACTCTGCAGCCAGCAGCCAACATTTTTTTTGGGGGGGGGGGGTGGTCACGTGCTGGATTATTTCTTAGCCAGGACCTGTTGCCAGGCAACCATCGGTAACTCCAGGAAGCAACTTCTCCTAGTAAAGAAATCTTGCATTTAGAGGTAAGATTTCGCAGGCGGACCTTGTTACTGCTGCACGGAGGCCTGCTGGCTGTTTTCACTGTTTCTATTCTTTTTATTCATTTTGCTAAACTAAAGCTAACTGGATGCTAACCATTAGCTTCTAACTCTCGGCAAGAAAGCGTATTTCCCCAAAATGTCTAACTATTCCGAAGAACACCTTCAGCTTTTACAGTCTAAACTTAAAGATGTATGGTTGTTGAACCATCAGTGAAGCTTTTTTTTTTTTTTTTTTTTTTTTTAGCTTATTCAGGATTTTATCACTCATGTTTCCTCTTCTTCAAAAGGATGTGCAGTGGTCTTTTCCAGTTTTTCACATAAAAAAAAAAACAAAACAAACAAAGTTAAAAAGAAAAAAAAAACACATTTGCAAACTAAATACACATCTTATCAGAAACAGTTTCATACGACAACATCTGTGGTAGGTGACATATTTGTGACACAAGAAAGGCGTTGTGGGTGACATGCTGCTGTGACGGGGTTGGGTGGTTGAAATGCGCGACTTTGCTTCGGCCAACATTCACAACATGCATCGGATTAAGAGCAGGGTTCATTGCGAAACGTTTCAGGCCACATACTGTTTATGTCTTGTTACACAGGGTTAAGCCCTCAGACTGGAGTTGTGCTGCTCCTGTTAAATACATTGACAGACTTGACTCTGCTCTTTTCTGTGTAGTGGGTTGTGTCATGAAAAAACAAAAAAAAAAAACAAAGTGAAAACAAAACCTCTATCTTTTCAAATTTAGAAAAAAGTTATACACACATTGATAACAATGTTAAATTCATAATGTACAAGAGTTGTAAAAGCTTACAGTCAGAAAAAGTAATTGTATTTGCCCTCCATACTTTGGCTAAAAAAAATAGAAATCAACATCTCTAAAATGTAATACTTTTTTCTTTTCTTTAAAACAAAACAATAATACATACAATGCTTTGTTCTCACCCTGCGCTGCATTACTAGCATGCTCTGTCCAACATCTTTTTAGGTCATCAGAGTTCAACAAAACAAACCTAAACTTCCCTAAAATCAAGTGCTTTTGTTTTTGAGGGGCCAAGGGGATCTGCTGCTATTTACAGTTAAGAGCTTATTAAATCAGTTTTGAAAATCATGGCACAACTGAATGCATTTCAAATGGAAATCCCCAATTGTAATGCAATCACTTGTAGCTAATCATGGGTTTTTGCATGTGCTTTGGGGCGTCGCTGTCAAAACAGACTGATGAGAAGCAAACTCAGTAAGCATCAAATTATCAAGCTATCCGCTGGTATAGATGATTCATTTTCAATGCACAAAGCAAGAGTAGAGAGACAAGTTCAACATTTTTTTTTTTTTTTTTGGTAAAAATCAACAGTCATATAATCCAAATTACAGTATTTTCCCACCAAGAAGTTAGAATATCTGCAGTTGTAACTAAACAACACAGAATGCATACAAACTAATAATAGTTCCTGTGTTTTTTCATTTCATGTTTTGAGTTTGGAAAATCCTCTTTAGTGATTGGGAGAGTTCTGCTCTGGGGGAGTGGACTGGGTGGGAGGGGTCAGGTCGGCCATTAGTCAGAGCAAGGCACTATGGGTCAGGGCCATGTTTGCTTTGCCACCCCTGACCTGCAACACTCCCATCCAACCGCTTGAGGGCAGTCCAGACCACATCAGAGAGGAGGATGATTCCTGATTATCTTCAAAGGGGGCAGAGAGATTGCAGATTTTTTGAAAAGTGGTGTTTGGGTTTTTGTTGTTGAAAACTTGTCCTTGAGCTTATCATCTCCATTTTGCTTTTTGTAAGGATGCTGAGGACTTGCGCTTCAGTCAGAGTAGATACAAGGTAGGTAGGTAGTTCTTCTTCCTCCTCCTCCTCCTCCTCTTTATCCTCCAACCACAAAGCATCAGGCCGCCTCCCTGAGACGAAAAGTTACAATCTAGATTTCATGTCTGTTAATAGTTATTATGGCACACAGGATTGTCCCAGTCCAGCTTTTTTCCTTTGCAGAGGAGGGAGGGTGGTCCTCCTCTTTAAAACTTTTTAACCAGCCCAGACGTCAAAGTCCTGATCAGCCAAAACAGACCCAATCCATGGCATTGACAGAAAATAAAGGTCATCTCTTGATATTCACAGTAGAAAAAATATACATACAAAACAAAAATCAGAACAGAGAAACAGACAAATAAACCAACAACGACTGGAGGAGACGTGGGATTTGAACGCTAACTGTTTTGACCACAAAGAGACAGATTGACAGACTGAAGAAGAGTAGGGCTTTCTGCCAGACAACAGGTTTTGTCTTGATGTGATTTAAAAAAGCACAAGGGTCCAGGGCTGAGTTTGGTTAGCCTTGGCTGTAGGTGATCACAGATATGCATTGAATGTCAAGAGACAGTTTTTGTTTTTGACTCATGCCAATGTCACATCCCCAGAAACCAGTAGAGCCGCTACTACATACAGTCCAGAGGATTGGTGTATATGAAAAAGGGGAATACACACAATAAAGCTACGCTGCTCCTTCTAGTGCCTGGGGTCTGGAAATTAGCTCTAAAATCATGAGAAGGGCTAAAATATAACGGGCCTCGGCCCCGAACAATATCCACATATTGCTGGGGTCAATGACCGCTTCCCTTGTGACACAAGAAGAAGAGAGAACTGAGAAAAACAAAAGGGCAGAGGGGTTTAATACACCACAGGGGATAGGAATTAATCAGCAGTGTTGGTAATGTATGATAAAGTGATATTATTTGAAATGATGGGATCTTGAGTGATTGATGGGGATGATTTAGGCTCTTTAGACTGATTCCTCCATATGCACTGAGGTAGACTCCGGCCAAACACAAAGACAACGACAATTACTAACTAACTAACTAACTAGCACTCCTGCTGCTCATCACCAGCTACTCCACCTATACAATATCAAACTAGGCTTTTACATTGCTCCACTCTCAAACACCTTAAAAATGCTCGACTAAAAAGCTAACTGTGTTCTTCTTATACAATGACAATGATCATAATAAAATAAATATCTGGTATTTCAAAGATATGGGCACCATCTTAATTTAAAATTGCATATGCGTGTGAACACCACCACAAGATAAGCAACCTAGGTCAAGGTGGAGACCTGAGAGCCATGTCCCTATTCCATACTACATATTAATTCTTACGGGGTTTGAGTATGTAGTGTGTTTATACCGGAAAATTCTGTGCACTCAAAATACAAAGACGTACTAACTGCCAAAACAGTGTATTATTAAGATACGAATTTAGTATTAGTATATAGTATGAAATTGCGACAAGGCTAAGGTCCACTCTTTTTCTGTCATGTACGCAAAACTGACGGGCATCAGATTTTTTTATATATCTTTTTTTTTCTGCTTTTATTTTCCAAACTATGTCACAGATTATTTACAAAGTAAAAAAGCCCAATATTGTAACTCCTCAGAATAATTACCTAAAATCTACATCATAACCTCAGGCGCTTCTGAGTGCCGACAGCACAGACTCTGGCCAATCCACAGTGTCACCCCTAAAGCACTAAGTGAACATTATTGTTCAAACCTTAAGCTAGCAACAAGCGGAAAAATAGAAAATTAAAAACTGCCCCGAAGACTTCTTTTCCAGCGAAGAACAAAGTTGTAACCCTACAAACACAAAAGAAGATGCAGCTTCGATTTCCATGTTCGATTTCCATGGGTCTCCATTTTTCTGCCTCGTGAGAAAAATTACAGAGAGAGCACAGAGGCCTGTGTTTGTGTGTGTGTGTGTGTGTGTGTGGTGTGTTAGTAGCCAATATAACTAGCCTGGACGTGGCTCTGGGTTTGAGAAGGCACTGGTAAAATATGGAGGCAGCTTCTCTGCTTTCTCTGACTGATTCTGTGGGTTCTCACTGTTGACAGAAAGCTGCCAACACTTTGGCTATACTATAAGTGCTGATGATGTTCAGCTAGAATGGCAACCACACTGGTCTGTGTGTCCAGAAAAAAAACAAACAAACAAACAAACAAAAAAAACAGGTAACGACTGGTCTGCCAACCCCTAACCCTTCACTCCCATGTTGACTGCTGTGGCTAGAGAGTGAGAGAAGAGCGTATGCGGAGGATCTGCTGTGAAACTCTGAAGCTCATAGTGAATGAATGATCGTAAGAGACACAATGAGGGGTCAGCAATGAGGAAAACTAATTTTTCTCTAACTTTGTGTAAGGGTACAGTTGACAGGAATGTTTTTTGATTCCCGGCAGGAGGGATTAACTTCAGATATTCGATTATTAAGAAGGAAAAACAAGAAAACAAAGTCTTTCATGTGTGTATTCTGAATCGAATGGGGTGTGGAGATGGTATCGGCTTTGCCAGCAGGCAGGCACAACAAGAGAGGACGAGGGAACGAGCAGTTCCGACTAAATCCTGGAATGTCAGACCTTAGTGAAATAGCTGCTGCACACTGTGTCCTGACTGCCTAACTGCATGTGATAGCAGAGAGAATAATAGGATTAACAATCATTCACACAGCCCCCCCCTCAGACACACTGAAAAATAGAGAGACACAGAGAGAGACTGCCCCCCCTTCTCCACTACCTGCTATGGACTCTGAATACAGTTGGAACTTTCCGTATTTTTCTCCAGCCCTCCACCACAAAACGTGGAAATTTCCAACAGCCTGATTTTGAGCACTGACATCAGCAGCCAATGGGAAGCCTCAGGAAGACTGAGGAGGGAGAGCATGCAGGAGGTGTGTGTGTTGCAGGGCAAACCTAACAAAACGACAATGAGAGGGGATTGTAGTGTGTGAATATAATAAAACCGTCCATCTAACACTGAGGCCGTGAACTGTGCCAGATCTCAGACGTGTCATATGGAAAGGGAATGCTACTGCTCTCCAATTTAAATTATGAGGGCTTTTAATGATAAAGATAAAAAAAAAAAAAAAAAAAATGAAAAAGGCCTCATTGTCAACCTTACCTGCATTTGGCTGAGAGCTGGTGTTAGTTCCCCACCCTGCCATGATCCAGGCAACATCGACACAACTGAACCGCCATTACTGTTACGTTAACATAAGGAAGTACAATCACCAGGCAAGGACAAGCTCTCGACACTCTCTGACCTCACTGACAGTTAAGGACTTGGACAACCGGCACAATCACGTGAAGGACACAATAAACCTGTGATACCAAACACATAAAGACCTCAGCTCCAGAGTGATCTGACCAGAGAGAGACAGCAGACACAGAGACAAACACACATCAGGTGCACTTCCACCTATAAAGACCTCATTCCCCTTTTATAAAGCTTTTTTTTTTTGGTTATTCCATTTTTTTTTTGTTTAAAGTTTTTCTTCCCGTTGTTGTAGTAAAGTGGCCTCCAAATATTGACAGCTCTCAGTGGGAACGAGGTTTATAAAAAAATGATGCAGTGAGTTGACAATATTTCAGGGCTTTCTCCTTTCCCATCCAGACGGAGAGAGTACTCAAGAGGGGACTGGAGGCCTAAGACACAGAGAGCACTGATGGTAGATTAGTGTGATTTCTGGGGCTATAAAAATAAAAAAATTAATAAACCCAGAAAGAAAAAACCTGGCAAAACAAAATACTAGCAAAGCTTCTGATGAAAAATATTACAAATATGAACTATTTACAAAAACATCAATATGTCATATATTATATATAAAATATTGGTACATAAATACCAATATTCCATATATACTATATATATATTATATATATTTATAGATTTCTATACCCACTAAAATATATCAAAGCAGCAGCTATTGGTCAGTCTGAGGAACTCTTTTGTCCAATTCTTAACTGTTTAAATATCCTTCAGCCATATAGTGAGGACACAGAAATAAAACTGAGAAAGAAAAGAAGAAAAGATAAAGAAGACAATAGAAGCAAATAAATTAAAACTATTCACCAAACACCCGATGAGTCTGTGTGTAGTTTGGAATTCTGCAGAACCAAAAAAATAAAAACAAAAAGAAAACATTCCTCTAGGAATAGATGTTTGTTCTAGGATCAAGTCATTGCAAGTCATCCCACCGTTCCAAACTGATTAAGTCATTGTTCAAAAGAAAATTGGTATAAGCGCTAATAGACACTTCTCTTTGTTTATAGGCCACATACAAAAAGGCCACTATCTGAGTAACAAGATTTTACTTGGAGGAAAAACAAAGCACAGAAATGTGGAAATGCAGATTGGTGGGGAGAAAAGGAGAAGGACAAGTCTTGAGGAGGTTGAGCATAAGCAGCCTTCTTGGTTGTCTAAGGTTTGTTGTGTTCACAGTTTTTTTTTTCTCTGTTTCCATCACAAGGAGTCCTGGAAACGTGGCAATAGTGAAAAACAATAGATAGGTAATATGGTAATAGAAAGTCCAATGTGTTTTGGAGGAAGTTAAAAAGTTTGCATCCCTTGCTTGCCTGTGTTTGGCAGCCATGAGGAAGAAAATAAAAAGTCCTGAGATCTGTGTCTTTTTTGAAGGGCTTCTCCAAGAATAAGAAAATCATTAGAAAATTATGAGGAACATGAAGGGTACAGAAAAAAAGGACTGTAAGAGAAAGAAGGATAGGAAGGGAAAGGGGGGCAGGTTAAACAAGTTCTTTTAGGAAACAGGAAATGTTAGGAAGGGCTGGATCTGGGCAACGACAAGATTCGTCCGTTTTTCTTGCCACCGTTCATATGTGTGTAGGGGACATGCTCCTCATAGTTCCCCCTGAGGGCCACCGAGGGCCCGCTGTCCCTGCCTAAGCTCTCCTCTCTGTGGGAGTATGAGGATGGGTCCAGGGGGATGCTCTCCATGTTGTCCAGGTCCAAGTCAAACTCCTCTGTCTCAGGGACTTTGTTCTCCTCGCTGTAGAAGAAGGAGACCTCCTTGAAAGACGGGTGCAGGTCCTCCCGCAGCATCTCGATGATCTCGTGGAACATCGGCCGCATCTTGGGGTTGTACTGCCAACACATCTGCATTAGGCTGTGCCTGGTAAAGGGGATAAAGTGTGTAAGATAGTGCAGCATAAACATGAAATATAACAGGCTAATCTGAAAGATATTCATGAATTTCCCAAAAAAAAATGACATCAAATTCTGACATCTATCAAGTTTGTAGAGATCAAATTTCCTCCTGTGTCAATGTGTTACAATGCTGAACAGATCTGTTTTACCGTATTAACTATAAATTATAGAATTATAATTGTGTCCCTGACAAATAAAAAAAAGAGGATACCTTCCATCTGAGATAATGTGTCACATTAAGGATCAAGGCAGCAAAGGTGCCCCAAAGTAGTTTGGAATAAATACTGTCGGGTGTCTATATTTACTCACATCCTCTCAGGGCAGTTATCTGGCCGGTCCAGATATCCTCCATCCATGACAAACTTTAGCACCTGTTCGTTGGATAAACCCTGGTAAGGCTGCTCTGCTAATGTACTGATCTCCCACAACACAACGCCAAATGACCTGCAGACACACATACAAACACGTGATTAAATGCACCGGTAATGTAATCAGGATTGCAGAACAACTGCCGAGGTGTGACTTACCAGCAGTCAGAGTGGGCAGTGAAGACTCCATCCTTCAGAGACTCTGGAGCCATCCACCTGACAGGAAGCAGGCCCTTCCCTCCTTTGCGGTAGTAGTCGGTCTCATAGATGTCTCGAGTCATACCAAAGTCTACGAGAGAGAGAGACAGTACAGTTCAGTACACCTTAACTGTAAGCACACAGCAAAACATATTCCCAATAAAACATTGATAACACAGAACTAATGGAGAGTAACTGGAATTGCAACATGAACAACAAGGAAAACAGAACAAACACAAGCTTCAGTACCTCCAATCTTGACGGTGTAGTCCTCTGCCACCATGCAGTTCCTGGCTGCCAGGTCTCTGTGGACAAACTTCTTGGCGTTGAGGTAGGCCATGCCGTCTGCAATTTCTGCAGCCATCTGGATCATCAACTTCAGCGTAGGTGGTGGACGGCCTGACGGGTTGTTCTACAAAAACACACAAGAAGGCAGTTATAAAGTCAGTTAGTGATATATGGAAATATCAGTACTAAGCAGAACTCTTTAACTATAATGATGTAGATCTCCCTTGAAATGCAGCGACAGGATTTCTGTGACACATACCTCAGAGTCCGGCCTGAGACTACGCAGGTAGCTCTTCAGGTCACCGTGGGTCATCAGCTCCATCACTACCAGGGAGGGCTGACCTTTGGACACAACACCTAACAGACGCACCTACAGAGAGAAAATAAAGAAAAACACACGTGGTCATACATACGTGAAACAAATAATGTTTACCCTTACATTTACTGACTACAAACAACAACAACCTGTCCTAAAGTAGCACCTCATCTGTCGTTGGGAGGTAAAGTCATTATATTTTAAATATAATGACAATTAAAGTTAATTTTCCAAAGACTTTTGGTCACTTAAATATGGAGTACTACGTATAAAAAGGACTACAATTCTCACACTGTTCATCACCAAATGTGGATGTTGAAACCTTAAAATTATTGAGGTGAAAGTTTGTAATTTAATTTCAAATCCCAAAGGATTATAACTGTGCAAATACTGCTCTGCCATACACTGCTCTGTAAACACGGTGCGTAACACTGTACATTTTAAGAGAAACATTCCTGCTGTTAACCAGGCAGACAAGATAACACGTTTAAAACATGTTGCCACTATCTCAATTCTCTCTTCATCTGTGGGTCAAAAATACAAATGTCCCCCTGCATCTCAGCTTGATTTTTTACAGCTGACAGAACAACATATGGCAGTTTAATTGGTGCTTAGTGGGCTGTTTAATAAACTAGTAATGGTAGGCACAATTGCTTACCAAGTGTGAACATTTGGAGTCAAACTGTGTGTCAATATGGCAGCATCAACACAACAAGCGAGTCATCATTCTATGAGTCATACATGTTCATGCTGGTTTCAACAAAATGATGGAAAGCTGTAATATACTGAAATTCACAAGTGTATGGATAGCTGCTCTAGTGTCCCTGTCAGTCAGTAATAAGAGCTGTAAGAGGAAACAGTTTGAAAGGCGTTTTGCTGTGTCCTACCACATGGTGACAGCTGAAAGCCTTCATGACGGAGGCTTCGTTGAGGAACTCAATCCTCTCGCGCAGGCTGGCAGATTCATTGACTGTTTTGACGGCTACACGTGTGTCCGGGTCTCCTTTGATGATGTCCTTGGCGATTCCCTCATACACCATGCCGAAGGAGCCTTGACCCAGCTCTCTGAGCACCGTGATCTTGTCCCGGGGCACCTCCCACTCATCAGGAACATACACTACACAAAGCAGACACCATTGTGATTAAGTGAACCATTCACAACTCATGAGGCAGCATTTATCTTTTTAAAATACAGTTACACTTATTTTGCACTGGCTAACTTCCAAAGATATGTAGAGAAAGGACAATGTGTTGTACTTTCTTAACTTAGCAGTTATGTTGTGTTCTTACCATCATTGGCGCTGAGGTACTCAGGGTTTGAGGAGGCGATAAGAGGTCCTGTTGGGCCTTCTGTTTGTCTGTAACACAACCACAGAAAGCATCTGATACACTGAAAAATGTAATAAGATGTGAACTTTCTCCAGTTTGTCCTGTAACATACTCCTGATAGCTACTGGGCTCAAAGTTCAAACTGAACACCCTACCTCCAATCCCATCATAGGTTTATAAACATAATAAACACCATTTGCTCTTTGTGTCATGTCATATATGGTGTAATCTGTTAATGTTTTTCAGCAGATAGACAGCAGGTCAGTCAAAGATCTTACCTCTTTTTGAATATCACAAAGACTCCACCTCCTACGAACAGCAGCATGATGAAGCAGATGACTGGACCAATCACAATCCAAATTAAACCCGGATCCGCTGTAACAAACACAGAAGTCATTCGTCATTCGTCTGCTCTAACCAGCATAGAGTCAATGGCACAACTTGTAAGCAGTTTATGAACTTCAAGATGCATGTGAATAATGCATGACTATAATACATGTGAGTTAAGTCAGACATATAGCCTCCAGCCTTACGGTTGGGCATGAAGAAGTAAGTGGTTTCGGTAAAAGAGCCATTTCCTGCCAAGGAGGTGGCGCGGACCCTCACGCTGTAGTTTCCAGGCTGCACAAGCGAAAGCTTCGTGCCACCTGACTTGAGGTAGGCTGGCCGTGACACACAAGCTGTGTGAACCTGGGAAAAAATAAGATAAAACATTTCAGTAACACTTCAGCATGACAAATCATGAGGAATAATGACAAGAGTTAATATTCTGAAGCAAACTTTAATCTATAGGTTGCTTTACCCAAATCAAAAACAGAGTTCCTGTACAAAACTGTGACCCTTACAGTATGAACACAGAGATACATCTTAAACTGAACAATGTTTTGGACAGGATTCCTGGATTTTAAACAAACACCCAAAATTGCACTGAAAAGGTACACTTAGAAAAAACAAAACAATTTGAGTTTAAATATTTTAGGTGGCAGATATCAAAAGAAAAAAAAAAAACTTTTAGCATGCATGCCAATTAAAAGTTGGTCAGTCAGAGGTCTGCATAAAAAAACATGTTGTTTAGTCTTGCCACTGACTTGCTCTAAAATAAATAAATCCAGATCAGCTTGTTTCAGCTGCAGGGTGTGTTAGTGAGTGGTGTGTTTTCAGTGCAGTGCACTGGAGATGTCGTCTGAGATGCCAGTCCATGCCTGCCACTGCATTCTACTCTTCCTTCCTGCCTCTGTCACTATGGTAACAGAGCTGCTACTGGCTCTTTGGGTCAGGCAGTGCAGCAATGAATAGCAATGAGAGCTGAATTCACAAATTTACAGCATGTAAACAACAATAACAACACACACACACACATACACGCTCACACTGTCACAAACAGACAGGCACTTATGCCCCCCAACACACAGAAATAATAATATGCAAACACGCTGCAGAAAACGTCAACACACACAGTGGTAGCATCAGGAGTTTGTAAACAAATATTTCCTTTGTTCCTCTCTCCATATAAGGAACAGACAGAATTTGAGTTCATACCGCAAACCTTTCCTGCCTGCCTCCACTCCCCAGAGTCCACACGGATCACTCCTTGTTCTCTCTGCATTTCTTCTTACCTTTTGTTTTCTTGTGCACCTGTCTGCTCTTTGAGCCCTGTGTTTCTCCTTCCTACTGAGTACATCAAGATCATTTCTGCCTCACCTTTGTGTCCTTCAGTTTAGGGGGAAAAAAGAATCATGATCCCTCCCCCTCCCCCTGACTTTTTCCTGTATCCTCACTCTCTAAAAGGTGATGGTTGATACTGACCTCTGTGTCTCCAACCTTCCTGTAGAACACCTCATAGAGGATGATGAGGCCATTAGGGGAGCGAGGTGCATTCCATTTAATCAACACATAGGGCGGCTCGGCTGTCACTATCTCATGGGTCACGGGGCCTGGGATTTCATCTGCTTTATCTGTAGGTACCAGACATAAAGAAAAAACACTTAACGAATGCAGTATAAAACACGGCATTTCCACATTGTTCTTAGCTGACCACTTTTGTCCCTGAATGGCTCTAGAAACTGTTTGGGAAATCTGATATTTAGTGTTTTTTCTTGAGTTCACATTTCTAAACTATCTGGAGTTTATTCTGACCACCTTTTTTAATGCTCAGTGTGTGTGTTTGTATAAGTCTGTCAACAGCAGATATACTCAGTTGCCAAAATAACCATACAGTTGAATCAACACCTCTATAACTAGGACTGTCAAACGATAACATTTTAAATCTAATTAATTACATGATATGCTGATTAATTAATTGAATTAATCACATATATCAATATTTGCTCGGAAAAGCACCCAAATAAGGATATTTCAACTCATAAGCTCTTTGCCTAAGAACCAATGTGGTGCTTAAAGCTGGAGTGCGGAAGTTTTGTGTCCCCCTTCTGGCAGTGATCCCAGGAGGCAACAAAAATACTCAGTATGAAACTCAATACAACAGTTGGCCAACAAAAATAAAACCAAGTGAAGCCTCTTGTGTCTAATAAACAAGCTTAGTGCTTCTCTGACAACTCTGGAGTTACCTCCAGTAGTCCGGTTGGTGTGCTGCTGTCGGCTCCAGGGAGCTGCCTATGATCGGTTTCTGGTTCACCAGCGTGGAAATGTCGTCACAGACACAAGATTTTAAACTCTGGTATAGAAATACAGGGAGACTTACCTGGCGGTGAGGGGCTTAACCAGCATTGTGTGACCTTGTTTCATGAGGGACCTTCATTTATATATAAAAGTTGTGCACTCCAGTTTTAAGTGATGACCATATAAACCACAATAACTATTTACATGCGCAACTGACGCACAGACCGGTTGGAATTGAGCGACGCACGGTGTCAGAGGGGGTTTTGTAAATTCATTCCGTTGGTGTCAGTGGCTCCCTGAGTGCTCTCTTGTCATTTAGAAACTAAGAGCGCTGCTCTCAGAGGTTCAGAGCCTCTGATATAATTACATTATATGCGTTAACATGCATTCATTATTTTTACGCGTTAATTGTTTTGTATTTAACTAATAGAAATGAACACGTTCATTTGACAGCCCTTATTATAACCATTTTGATGATAGGATTTATTGCAGGACTGTTGTGTTAGACTGCATTACGTTTTAGCTACTGTAGGTGGAACCAATAAACTGGAAACTGAGTGTATATATATTTATTTATATATATATATATATGTATTTGTTCTTACCCTCTGGCATAGTTCGAGCACTGACATAAGTAGCCATGCTGCAGCGTTTGAGGTCTGTTGCATGGTTGCAGGCCATGATCTCTATCTTATAACTGGTAAAGTGGTGCAGGTTAGAGATGACTGTTGACTCTCTTAAGGGCACCTTCAGCTCCACCTGAGCAGAAAAGACAAGAGATGTAATTAATCAAACAGTGTCAGTGATTTATGGTTACACTCAAATCATATACAAAACAATTCATTTTGGTACGTGTGCTTTAAATTATACAATATGTAGACTACAGACTAACATATTTAATTGCATTAAATACCATAAATAAGCCAAATTTAAGACGAAAATACGTTATTTTACATTTCACTTACAGTTTCACTTCTTCTGATTTTGATCAACGTGTAACAGGGATCAGTATTTATGTGTTTTTTATAACTGGTAATCCAGAATGGGGAACAGCAAAAAATCAGCACATATGTTGACATGAGAATGATAAAAAATAACGGTATAAAAAATAGTTTGAGACCTTGGATCCCTCCTCGTCCTCGTCTTCGTCTTCAGGGGAGGTTGTGGTGGAGCCGAATGGTAGACTGGGGGCTGTGGTGAGGAAGAGAGAGTTTTGGGTGGCGTTGGCAACTCCCACTGAGCGTCGCCGACGAGATGGTCTGGAGAAGCAGAGGAACAGGTAAAGCAGTTAGCAAAAGTTAGGTAAAATGCCACTGAAAACCTGGAGGAAGTCCACTAACATGAATGAAAAGCCTCAGGCAAGCCAGTAATAAATGATCAAAACAAAAGTCAGAAATATTTCATGTGAATTAGACCCTGGCAGATGAAGCAGTAGTGTGCAGGAGGTCAGTGAGGACCTTTCACACTAACCTTACAGTGTGCAGCTAGTCTGACTGCATGATATTTATCCACAAATGACACCTACTGCGCTGCAGGAAGAGCTACCAACCCTCACCACTGGGCGGTGCCAATGAGCAAGTCCCCTTCACTCTCAGGGGTTATTAGCATAAATGCCAAGAACTTAAACCAATTAAGACAAAGAAGACTATCGATGTCTATGAATTATAAAACTGTCTTCATTCCTTTCAAAATTTCCACCATTATGTGTCCTTGAGCAGTGCACTTTACCCCAAGCTGCTGCAGTGAAGCCTCTACTTCACTGTACAAGGATGTGTAGGACTGAGTTAATGTTGAACTAATACTTGCCCAGGTAGGAGAAAAACAAGAAGCTTCCTGCATCCCTTTGCGTGACGGAAAAAGAGAACACGAGGAGTGCTTTGTGTACTTTAGTGTATGGAGCTGACCTTGGCCAATTCAACATCACGGGTTCAAAATGCAGTTGAGGTGTGTGAGTTTGAGTGTTTGTGTGTGTCCAAATGGCAGTTTGCATGACTGCACTCCTGACTGGCATGAATGATAATGGGCACAGTAATCACTCCCCGAGGGAAGCAGAGGTAGAGACTGTGTGTGTGTGTGTGTGTGTGTGTGTGTGTGTGTGTGTGTGTGTGTGTGTGTGTGTGTATGTCAGGGGAGAGGGTAGGGGCACCAGGGCCCAGACAAACAGCAACTCCCACCCCAGGCCCCCCCCCAGTAGTGCCCTGTACAAAAACAAGGGTCTACATAAACGACACACACACACACACACACACACACACACACACACACACGGATGTCGAGACAGAGTTGGCTCGGAGCCGTTTTGAGACGCACATCATGGTGGCTGGGACAAAAGAGGAGTGATCCAGTCTGGCTGGATGAAGGGGCTTAAGTGTTGTTGTTGCACTGCCATAAACAACAGAGCAAGAAGTTCCTCTTGGTGTAATGCTAAATATATTGAATTTTGAATGTATACAAACTTTTTAAACAAGCACAAATTCAAGAAATTTGTGACTAGACTGATGTACAGTAGGTAACTGTTGACCTAAACATTACTGTTACTCTGAAACACTAGTATGTCTCTACCCAGTTTGGAAATAGTGCCCAGAGCTGTTACATTTAATGACAATCCAGGATGTCTACCTGCTCTCGAAGACTTCATTATGGAGGTAGTTCTCAAAGGTCTTGCGGTACTCTATTTCCTCCTGCTCCTTCTTTAGCTGGTTGTCTGTCTTGGGGCAGGCGCAGCACCTGCCCCCTGAAGTGGGCTCATCTGTGTGGTTCCATTTCTGCTCATCGTCGCTGTCCAGGTGGGTCGGGGTACGAGATGGCAGCTTCATTCCTGGGCAGCAAAAATAGGTGTGAGGGAAAGCCACACAAACAAATGTGAAGTGAGCATCGGCTGATTTGTTTGCAAGCAGTCGACTTGGCAGACTCGAATGGGGAAACCTGTGAATGCTAACCTTGTAGGCAGTAGTCGAACTTGTAGAGGTCGCTGTCCTCAGGCTGCTTACGACAGATGACCCGGTAGTGGGTGATGTTGCCATTGGGACTGGTGGGAGGCTTCCACTTCAGGATGATCTGAGACGAAGAGTTGGAGGAGGAGATGGGGTCCAGAGGCACAGAGGGCTCTGAGGGGGATGGAAAAAGATAGAGAGACAACAGTCAGGTCTGCATTGATATTGTATGACCTTAGGCAAAGTTTGGTTACTCCTATGTGAAAAAATGCAGCTGGGAGTCAATGCAGAGGTCTTCTGGCAAAAAAGTCGAACCTGGTTCAACTTTTGCCAGACTGCAATGCACTATGGTGGCTAATCTAATACATGCAAGTCCAAATTCCTGATATGTTACTGTTACTTTCTGCTGTTTATGTTTCATCATTGCAACAAAGGATAAAATGATTGTCGCCATGATATTTTGTCAGAGGATTACAAACTCTGTGCCGTGTTAAGGCTTCAGATAAGCCTTCAAATTCATGAACCAATAACTCTAACTAAACTTCCTGGACCTTGTTTCATCAGCTCACCACTACCTGAAGCAACAGGTTGCGCCTTGCATTGTTTGTAAGGCATGGCTGTTTTCGGCCTGAAAGCCTGCTTTGTTATAAAGATTATCTAACTGCTTAAGCATATTTTTTGAAACACTGTACTCAATCATAACATTAATTTATACTCTGCAAGCAACTTTCCTTAATCATTGTCCGAAAGTAAAGTGGAGTTTCTGACTGCCTGTGACACTATGGAGAAATGATCAGGTCCAAGTTTAGTTTGCACATGTACGTGCATGGGTGTAGATGCGACGCAATTCACTTCACTACCAAGGGGTTACTTACTCGCTGATTAACAAGCCAAGAAACATGGTGATGTCAAGGAAAATGTGGGGAAGAAGAAGACTGCTATCAAGCAAGCATAGGTGTAACCAATGCAGGTTTGAAAATTAATGAAAAAATTATTTCAGCAAGTTTGTTATGCTTTGAGGATACACACAATGGGTTTGTGTGAGAGAAACTAAATGTACACGACTGTGTTTGTTTACAAGGAAACTCCACAGGGTACGTTAGTCTGGTAATAGGAAGATCCTTGGGTCAATCCCCAGCTCCTCCAGAGAAAGTGTTGAAATGTCCTTGAGCAAGACACTGAACCCCTAACCGATGAGCAGTGGCAATGGCACCTTGCATGAAAACCTCTGCTATCAGTGTGTGAATGGTGGCATGTGTTGTAAAGCACTTTGAATGGTCAGTAGACTAGAAAAGCGCTATATAAATGCAGTCCATTTACCATTTCAAGTCAGATATACTCTACAGTCAACAAAGTCTCAAAAAACACATTTTCATAATGTGTGTTTTTTAAAGAGTGACTTACTGGAGGCATTGGTGCGGACGTAGATGATCTCACTCTTGGCTCCATTAACCTGGTGCTCGTCAAATGCAGACAGCTGGGTTTTGACCATAATGGCGTACTGGGTCCAGGGCTTCAAAGGTCGGATCAGGTAACCCGGATCATCCGCCTTCTTGCCGTCCGTGGAACGGGATGGAGGATCAACATCAGCAATCGCCCAGCTGTTAGAGCCACAAGCGTCCTGTCCATCAAACTCCGTCACATTCTTATATGGCCTGGAGCAGATGGAAGAGATCAAGAGAGAGATCAGACAAAATGGATCCACAAGTACAAATGGACTGTGTATGGTATCAATGAAATCATTTAGTAAGGCAATGCAAAGCAATTTATTTATATAGAATATTAATGCATAAACAAGCTTCTCAGAGTCAGCTTGAGATATAAATCCTCTAACTTTTGATATGTTTTTCAAGTGATAAAAGCCATCTCAAAACATAGGATGTAGGAGGAAAATCAGTTGAGAACAGGACCTGTTAGACCAACTGAATTTTTGTTTTTGTTTTCTTTATTAAAATATCAAATATTAACAGTATCAAAGGCTGCAGTAAGATAAAGCAAGGCCAATCATAACCACTGCTCATTGTGACTTACTGCTCTAATTTTATTTGTAATTAAATTTGGTATGTTTTGTGTTATGGTATGGAAAAATCCCATGATTTTTGTCAGATACTTACGCCTCTTTGTAGAGTACCATAAAGCCCAGCAGGTCTCTAAAGTCTAAGGGCCAAAAGGGCTCCCACTTCAACATAATCATATTTGACGTGGTCTTGATCACGGTGAATTTCAGCAGCTTGGTCTCACCTAAGGGATGAAACAGACAATGCTCAGCACATGCCTTACGTAAAAGAGCAAGTGCACACTAGAACATCAAACATGCCAGTTACAGGTACACGCAATCACACCATAATGGTAAAAACCAAAGGCTAAGAAGCATTTATGCACAAAACATTCCTTTCATAAAATGATGTGTCAAAACATAAAGCTTACACTTTCAAAAAGCACATCACATAGAGTACGGCTGTCTTAAGAAATTTTTTTTTACAATGTCCAATCTGACACCTATATTCTGAAAAAAATGCTGTTGCACAATGTGTGTTTAGCCAAAAGAGGGCCTGCATTAAAATTAGTAAAACCAAACTGATGCAGATATGTTTGACAGTTGAAACATTCTGCATTAATTATATATAGCTGCATTAAACTGCTGCATTATTCTATCGGCTTTTGTATATATTCTCGTGGTGCTTTGCATATTTTTCATGAAGGAGGGCTGCCTGCAGAGATACAGTATTTTATTTCACTCCACACCTGGCTGCTATTATTTGTTTTTAGCCACTCTGCATTTCATTTACTGACAACACTGTGCATTAAGAGGATGTTCCAGTGTTACCATACAGGATAATATTCTACAAAACATTCAGCAAATAGATAGCTAATAAGAGCAATGTAAAACAATTATGTGTAATGTAATCAGTAAGGTGGTGAACATCAAATGACAATCTTAAGTCTGACATTCTGGTCATCTTACAGGAGGCTTGGTCCCCGTTGGTGCGTACAGCGATGTCATTCTTTTGGTTGCGCTCCTTGGTTCCCGTAACCTCCTCCATCTTTCTGATTTCAGTCATGCAAAGTTTGGAGTTGTAGTGGAAGAACATACGACCATGGTGGATGGTCAGGTTGTGCTTGGACCAATCCCACAGTTCGCGCAGGTTCTGGTTGTCCAGAGCATAGAAGGCAAAGGCACTAACAGAGACAAAAGAAAGACAGAAGAAAGAAAGAAATTAAACACAATGTGGGATGCACTTTTTATTTAAATTGATATACCTGGAGAGGAGAGGAGAGGAGAGGAGAGAAGAGGAGAGAAGAGAAGAGAAGAGGAGACTCACTCTCCCTCTAGATGCTCCCCCCTAATGGTACGTAGTTTGCGGAGGAAGGAAAGGGAGACCAGGGCGTAGGCTCTGCGAACAGTCAGGTAGCCTGTGATCTCCTCAAGCTGGCCCAAACTAGCCTCCAACTCAGCTGCAATGTTATCTAGAAGGAGAATGACATTTAGTCCTATAGATAGCCACCAGGTGATGGCAGAAGAGCGAGAGATGTTCATATGGTCAAACACACACATTTGAATGTACAGGAGCATAAACAAACTGTATGGCAAGAAGTCCTGACAAAAAAAGAAACACAGACTGAGAAACCTGAGCGTTGGAAGAAGAAGGAAACAGACATCGTGTTAGAACCAGAGCCTCTACAGGAGGCCCTGCAGGTTGGGAGGTGTAGTAGTACTCACTCCCTCCTCGAATTTTGATGATCATGTTGCCGTGAAGAACAGTGCAGCCTCTCAAAGCCTGGGCAGAAGTTACCGAGTCAATCGTCTTATTTCCCACACACAGTTTAGGACACAGGCCTGCACATGGCGAACAGGTCAACCTACACAGAGACAGACATGAACACAGATTAGGTGCAGTAGACCACATTGTGTCCTGCAAAAACAACAACCTGTGTTTCAATATGTCGTTTAATGCTGTAATTACTGGCCAATACGGTGAGCAGAGAATTTAATTAATACAAATCAATATAGACAATCAAGGACATTGTATACATTAAAGCAAAATGGGATTATTGTACTTGATACATTCCAAAGCTAGAAAACAAAAACAATGAGGCTGCAAAGTTCGTAAAAGCTACCAATTGATGTCATAATCATTTCTAACACAGTTAAGTGTCAAGACGCTCGGAGACGTCAGTGTATTATTACAGAGCAACGCCTTAGGTGGAAGCAAACAACAAACTTGTTTATGACAGAGGAGAACAAAAAGTACCATGAATGTTTCTGTGCGCAGATATCAGAAATGGAATGAAGCAGGATTGAATGGTATGAGGCAGGAATGCTCAGTGACGTACTGGCGTGGCGTGCGTTGGGACTGGGGATGACATGGCATTTTCAAACAACAAGGCTGAATGTGTTCAGTGAAATTTTTCTGATACACATTTCTTTTACTCCCTTGAATCTATTGTGATGTTTATATGCAGATAGCTATCTGGCTTTATAATTGAGTATGTGATGGGCTCATTCTTGTTTTGTTTTAAAAGCAAATGTAATAAATATTCTTATTAAAAGCAAATCCTTAATTGTTCTTCACTCACTATCAAATAAAGATTTTTTAATAACCAAAGTCCTAGCAAAATGGATGAAATGTCTGCTAAAACAACCAAGTTTAGTAAGTCAAATGACAATCAAACAGACTCTTGCAATTCAATGAATGAGCTGATATATTCAGAGGTGAATCTGTATCATTCTCTCAATTAATCTGATATGTACCATAATTAATCCACAGGCTTTGAGAAGTGGAATAAGATTAGGCAATCTCTCATCCACATGAGCCTCCTTCATTTTTATTAGCACTGATGGATAGAGGAGAGAGATTTCTCATCCTTTGCTTCAATTACTGCTGTTGCACATACAACATACACACACACACACACACGCACAAATGCACACACAGACCACAATCACAAACAACAAAAACATCATGACTGAAACACCAGCTGCAGTTCCCGACAGGCATTCCTCTCTCTCTCTCTCTCTCTCTCTCTCTCTCCCTCTCTCTCTCCCTCTCTCAGCTCTATGAGTGGCGTCCACTCCCTGCAAACATGTGCTTGTGCACGTAATCACATATACACATGTACACTGAGCAATGAGGCCTTGATCATGCTGCCTTTCAGGAAATTCATTCACAAAAGCCAGGCCTTGTCTAGAGAGCAGCCGGGTATACGCCACACAGAGAAAAGGTACCCAACGCTTCATTCACAAATGAGGACTTTTTTTTTTGAAGCCTTCTTAAAAGAACATAATCCCTCTCTTTCATTCCACTTCCAGTCTTGACATCCCTAACCACAAAGGTCTGCCTTAGACATAAACTAAAATGCTGCTTTTCAGTTGGTCCCCGACAAAACACCAAACGCTTTCTTGAAAAATACATCCAGAAATCAGGAGGGCAGGGGATGACACCGGTTCACTAGAATGGATTTTGAAGCAGTCGAATCAGGGATTCAAAACTAAAAGTAGAGGAGACAATGACATCAAACAGCAGCCTTAACAGGCAACTTTTTAAAGCAGTCCCTGTGCCTGTGGAACAACTAACAAAGGATGCTGTTCACTGCGGGGACCATGCAAGCTCTGCATGAACTGCTATTTGTAAGCTCACCCTGATTTAATTCTATGTTTATGCAACTCTTATTATAATCCCCCTTTCCAGGAAGCACACACACGCGTAGAAGTACACACAGTCTTACCAAATTCATGCCCCCCACTTTCACCCCAAACAGCCAAGTTGTGCTATAGACGCCATTCACAATAGTGACATAAAACACTGAGTCCCAGGGGTGCTGTTTTGGTCGGGCTTTTCCTATCCACTCGGAGAGAGCCAAATGACACATTACACACCTAGCCTCTCCTAGTTTCCATCTTATCACGGCTCTTAATAATTTTAATCAATCAGAGACAAAATCATTGTTTCCACTCTATGACTTCTGAGTGAGTGGAAACACACTGTAATGATCTCTCCAAAACAACAGGGACAAGATATTTTGTGTCTCTCTCTTTCTCCCACATGGAAAATCGTATATTCAGCTTCTCAAAAGTAATGCTCTAGTTGCAGCGTAGAAAGAGAGAATGTTTTGGGCCGTTGTACTGAAAAACACAGACACACGGGCAGACAGGCTGGGTCCAACGGCTGCTCTTAAAGGGACAGTGTTTATCTGTCCAGCTGAACTCTGTGACTCGGGCTCCAGGGTCTGCTAGAACCATCTATAGCAGAGGCCGCAGCTGACGCTCTGGTTTGGTTTTGGGCCCAGGCCTGGCGGAACCAGACCAAGTGCACTCACACACAAACACACACACATACTGCTGTGCTACTGTACTCTTTCAGCATCCAGGAAGGATAAGCAAACTCTTTTCCGTGGATGTTAGTAACATCCAAATCTCAAGAAAGTACAGCTTCCTGTGTGGAGAGGTAGGCAGAGACAGAAAAAGACCAGAAGACAATATATCCAAATGAAGGACACAGCGTACATGCTAAAAGTACATTGAAAAACATGTTTTATCATGAATTGGTTAAAAAAAAAAACATCTGAGACAGAATTATGAGACATTTGTTTTTGTGCCATCTAGTTCCTCCAAAGTCATTGCGCACTAATACCTTTACATACTAGACATCCAGACTAACATTACAGATACTCAAATTTTCATAACACTGTTGAAGGATGCCAAAGGGATAAAGGATTTTACTAACCAACAATTTATTGGAGTCAGAGAAAAACCATGATGCAAACCTTTAGGTCGCCTTTTCCCCACTCTGGAACATCCCTACTCCTTGTCAGTCCTCATTAGCATGTGTGTGTGTGTGTGTGTGTGTCTGTCTGGGTGTAGCTTCTGCCAGGCTAAGCAACTGTAAGCAGGCAAAACAGACTCACAGAAGCCCTGATGTTGCAACTGTGACAGGATCCCAATGAAAAAGAAAAGTCTTGTTCGTCACATAATGTATGCACACATACATCTATACACAAGCACACATATACAGAGTCACACTCACACACATAAAATATGCCATTCTTCCTTATGCCTCAGGATGTATATGACTGAGAGTTAAAGCAATGTTCTTTTCTGTCTAAGCACCTGATAATCTCTGCAGGCTGGCAGCATTCAAGGGAAAGTCAAGCTCTCCCCTTACACACAAACAAGACACATTTAGAGAACGTCATGTTGGGTTGAAAGGTCCTTACCATTCCCGCTGTGTGTGTTAAAGCTCTGTGCACGTGAATGTGTGTTATTTACCAAATAAATATATCTATATATACACATACACCTCTCTCTATCTGGACACAGTGGACATTTCCCCAAGCCTGCACCTGGAAAAAGTAACCCGACCAAACACTTTACCGGGAACGAGCTAATGTAGTCACAAACACGTTCCGCACACACAAGCACTCAAATGCATGTACGCGCACGCACATACACGTATATGTGCAGAAACACGTAGATAGGTATACCAGAAACACACAAACACCATCAATCATCCAGCCACCTGTGGCTTCAAGCAATACAGACATCTGTAGCAAATAACTGCTGTTATTAGAAGAAATTCAGAGAAGTACACCTCTCTGTGCTTCTTTTCCCCCTCAGTCAACGTCAGTCTTCCTTCTCCACACCTCATTACTGTCTTTACACCAACAAAGTATCATCGATCACGTTTCTACTGGAAAATGTTTCATCCTCATTGCCCAAACCTGTGTATGTGTTTTGAAACCATGCAAACAGGAGCGGTTTCAAAACACATACTTGGCCTCAAAACAAATACGTGTCCTCCTCATTTAGCAACAGCTCCTGACACTAAATGAGGAAGCCAGTGATGTTCCTCTTCTCCCGTTTACTATGAGTAAGAATGCTAAATAAGGTCATGCCCTTGCTTGTTGAACATGCAGACAAAGCTGTGTGCTAAACAGGACCAGGTGAGGTCCAGACATCTTTTTTGAGCTTGCTTTTACATCCAATGCACCTGGCTGATACTTTTATCAGGGGGAATTTACAATAAGATAAGAGGTTTGGTGTGCTTAAGGACCAGTGTCTTTTACAGGGATTTGAACGTTTGATCCTTCACCTGTGTGACAAACTCTTTTAACCACCTTACACACTGAGCTATACTGCTACTACAGAGGGACTAAATGCACAAAGCATCCTACATGCACATTCTTGTTGCCCTAACTGGGTGTAAAGACATCCACCATATCCTCACTATCAATCAACAATTGTTATTACTAATTTGCTATTATTTCACATGAAATAATCTCATGTGAACCAATCAACCAGACTAAGTTAACAGGTCCAAGACAGACTGTAGAGAGTTGAGCCTACTGAATAATCCTTTCAATAGGAAAATAATTGGCTATTGGTACAAAGAGCCAGGCACATTATTTCACTCCAGTGCACCCTTGTATGCGGTTTCCAAAATAATCACCACTTTATCATGATTAGAAATGTTTCTCAATGCTTGTATGCAAACCCAAATCCATTTTAAGTAAATGATGTTTATGCATTCAAATCTGCATATGAAAATTTTACAAAACTTTTAGAAACTGCAGTGGACTTTTCAGTTTGGTAAGGCTTTGACTTCATACAGCTGTGTAATCAGAACAGAATGTGATGGAGGCTGTGAAAACACCAGGGACTCATCACGCAAATGAGATTAGAGGACTTATTTGCATATGAAATTATGCAGTCTCATGCCTATATGGAAAGTTTGTATTTGGTGCTACTGAGTAATTTATCATACCAATATTAAGTGACAGAGTCATCAACTTCTGTTGAAAATGTGTTTTACAACAAAACTAAAATCATAGATGAAAGAGTAAAACATCCAAAATAACACCTGCACCTTAAAGTGGACCACTGGGAATAATCATATGTACTGCTTGCAGTGTCACTATTGAATTAATAGTAAACCTGTTTTAACAGTTGTATGCTTGACCACAAGGCAAACAGAAAGGCAGGTGATGTTTTGCCTTCTCTTTTCTCCTCTACAACGCCTCAACATGATTTGTCCAGAGAAGCCCAGCTGCTTCTCCACAGAAGATAGGAGACTTTCCATAGTGGAAAACTACTTCTGCCTTTTTGTTTGATCAACTTCCAAACACCATCATCTCTTGAGTACAAATGTTATTGAGTGTGTTGAGTGACCACAATCCACTTGTTCTGCTGCAGTCACAGAGGGATGATTTGTTATGCGTGACAGTCATATCTCCAATCATGTCATGAAGGCCACCATCAATAACACAGCAGTGTTTGTGGTGTTATTACAGGTGTGCGTGTGTGTGTGAGAGTCAGACGTACGTAGTAGAGTTGATAGTGGTGTATCCAGAAGGACACTCTGGAATACAGGCCCCGTTGTGGATGACGTATTCATAGCAGCCCAACTCCCGGTCCTGGTTCACCTTCTTGGTCTGCTTACATTGGTTGTGGAGCTCCTGGTTTTAAAAACAACACATGTTTACACCACTGTATGGGTTTACTGTGTCTACATTTGTGCAAAAGATTTTATGAGTTAACTTTAAGAATACTAATTATTACCAACCTGACAGAAGGAGAAGCTGATGCAACGCCAGCCCCTGAAGACATAGTATCCAGGTGGACACTTCTCCACACAGGAATTTCCATGCTGGAGGTTCCTGCAGGCCACACAGCTACTTGCATTACCTGGCTCAGAACAGCCGCCCAGGCACTGGTCGTGGCAGCACTGGCCCTGGGGGCTACATGCACTATGCTTACAGTTGTCCAAGCACACTGAAGAAAGACAGAAGGAATGGGAGAAAAAGGAAAGAGGTGGTTAATATCAGGTTAGATAGTCGTGTTTTATTGTGGCCCCCATTAGTATCACTATGGTTTATAACCCCCACTGGTTTAGATGGCATTTGGAGACAATTAGGACACCAGTGGGACTTACAGGATTACAAAAAAATAAAAAATAAAAAAAACACACAAATACCCTGCAGAAGCAAAGCAAAATAAAAACAAAATACCAAATATAAAAGGCACAGGGATGCATGTAGGCAAGGATATTTTTCTCTGTCTCTGTCACTCCGTCTAGCATTTAACGGCTCACAAACATTAAAACAAGGAGGGGCGGAGAGAGCAAAACCTTGTGGTCAAAATGGCCACCAAGTGGTGGTTTGCTCTGATTTGAGAGCAGTGAGGGAACCACATGCATGTTTGGTGTGTAAGTACACACACATGAACATGACTGCATGAACTATAAACAGGTGTTCTTAGCTAGGCCTTGTGGTTCCTTTTTGCCTTTTTAATGTGTGGTTGCTGTGGTTGCTCAAAAGATAAAATGGGAACGATGTACTGCCATCAGAAGGAATACAAATCTGCTGAAAACTGAAAAACTTCTGACCCTCACAAAAAGATTAAGCAAATGTCAAAAATAACAAAGCAAGAACATATTTAGCCAGGTAAGGTAATTTATTGGTAAAACGATGTTATATCAACAAGTTGAATATAGGCTACAATTGCATGACTGTATTCTGTGGTTATGTTATACTAAATATCACTTCTGAGCCAAGAGGTTGGCTGAACATTTCAACTTAATTTGCACAAAAGCACACAATTAGACCAACACTAATTAGCATTCAAGAACACTATCAGTCAAGCTGAAGCTGTAATTTGCATGCAAACATGCAATTGGACAACCACCGATTGCCCACCTAGTATCCACGAGGCAGTGAGTGTCCACATTTACGCCTGATGGCCAACAGAGGCAGTCTGCAGCCTCATGGAAACAACCTTAATTGCCCAATAGGCTGAACATTATATGTCACTGGCTCATGTCAGGTTTCATTTGACCTACTGGGAAACAGCATTTGGTGAAAGCGCCTGAGTGTCAATTGTGATTGGATTAGCAGTCAGGTTTGACCTGTGCCTTGTAATGATCCAATAAACTAGCTGTTATTGCCTTGTCTGAGGACCAGCAGAGACTCATTAGATTTCACCTTATGCCGGGCACTGACCTTTTTACCAACTGCACATACTGACTGGGTGCACACAGGATAGGGATCACCAAAAGGCATGGCTTGGTGAGAGTTTACTGAGGCTAGAGGTTTATTTTAGTCTAGCATCCACATCCGCAGGTCAGAATATCAGCCAGATGTCTCAATTGAAATATTGGCAGGTAAAATCCTCAAACCCTTTAGATTTACCAGCCACTCGCACCTTTAAACAACAATCTAAGTTCCTTATGCTGGCTAGACTCTTGATTTTCAATTAAGTGCAGCAGCCATCAGTGAACATGCTAAAAACAGACACGTGAAAAAAACAAAACAAAAAAAAAAAAACATCTAAATCTTCCATTTACCTTGGAATACACTACAGAGCAGTAAACAGCAAAACTATCTAGGCCATATCTGACCTCCGACTGGGTTTCTTGTCCATGACCCCGTGTTAATAACCGTCTCTCACCATGTTTCTCACTTTACTGTCAGCTTTGATATCATGTGTTAAGTGAACCAAAGAGCATTAGGGCAAGAAGCAGATCTAGGTCAAATAACAAGCTACCAACATTTATAAAATTATTGGACCCTGCTTGGGTAACTTACGGGTGGAAATTTACAGCATCAAGGAAAAGAAGATTCTGCATTAGAGAGTGTTTTGATTAGCTCCCATCATTTAAAGTGTCCCTGCTATAAACAAATCTAAAATCTGAAATATTGACCACAGTTGTGTTTCCTTAGCAGCTAAAAACTGGAAGAAAGGATGTTTCGAGTAGTGCATCACACTGTTAGTTTGAAAGTGCAATGGAGGCATTGTATGCCAGCATTTGTGGGATGCCACCTCTGTGAGGACATCACATGAGCTCTCACTGCCAAGGATACAGCTAGGACCCCCCCCCTGCACGGGAGGGCTGTCCATTGTGCTGCCTGAGTAAAAGCAGAGAGGACAGACGGGGTTGTGGCAGGGGGAGAGGAGGGGTGGGATAATGAGGTTAAAGAAAAGAACGATGACGAAAGGGACAGGAGGTAAAAATTGCAGAGAGGGAGAATGACTAATGTAGAAAAAGTATAATCTCCGACCTTCTGGGGTAGTTCATGCAGGGGTCGCTCCACTACATTCTCTTTACTATAAGCCACCACATCACACAGAGAGAAAAATGCATAGCTCTTCTCCGGCCCTCCCCCTCTCGTCTGTCTGCTGTGTGTGTACATGCTGTGACCACGGCATCACATAACAGAGGAGGGAGGGCTGAGACAGCTTGCAGATCCAGTTCCAGCCATGGATCCATGCCGGAGTGCCACTCCAGCCCCAGATCCACCCTCAGCTTCAGCCAATGTGTTTGCTGACTGGGGGAGGCAGCCATTCAATGGCCTCTTCCATGTCGGGGAGGAGAGACGCCCAGGTTTAACCCTGGCCTTGCTGGGGCAGACAGGGGGCAGACGCAGCCAAGCAGTCAGCATGCCAGGGAAGACAAATTTACTGCTGCTGCTTTGGGTGAATTAGAATGAGCTTTGAGACTGGAGCTGAGCCAAAACATAGAGATAGGTGGAGCGAGTAATTCAGCTTTAGAAACGTGCAATGAATCAATGCACTACCCTGGTATTTTATTTTAGCTTTTGTTTTTTTTTTTCCCTTCATTAACCTGAGGTATATTTACCCTTTTATCTCTCACGTTTCTATCTGATCCCAGCACAGCGGTCTCAGCAGGGAGGACTACAGTAGCATAATACCACTACTGCAGCGGCACTACTCCCCATTCTGCTCACGCTAGTGCCGGGCTACACCAGCTAGCTGCTATGCCAAACATGCTCCACTCAGCTCACTCATTCATCCCCTCCCTCCTCCTACTCCTCTCTATCCCCTCCAATCCACCACAGCCTCACCCTGCCCTGCACCACTATCTATCTCTCTATCTGCCTGCCTGCCTGCCTGCCTGCGTGCCCGCCTGCCTTTCTAGGCCACTCAGCCCCTCCCACTTTCATTCATACAACGCCTTGTTTTGTTTTCATGCTGGCTGGATGGGGGGGGGGGGGGGGATGGAGGGAAGGGGGCATGGATGGAGGGATGATTTCACTCATGCTTCAACAACAAGAGGAGGAGGAGGAGCAGGCAGTAGCATCCTGGAGAGCTTATCTCTCATTAAGCTAAACACACACGCACACACACACACACACACACACACACACACACGCACACACACACACACACACACACACACACAAACAGCACTGTGTCATTCAATAATTTGCTTGCCACTTCCACCCACACACATACACACACACAGTAAGGGTTTTAAATGCAAAGCCTGATCAAAGGTGTGTTGTGTTTACCTTTCATTTGGCCATGGCAGTAAAGAGCCCTGGCTGCTCAGTCCCCAGGGAAGAAACATGGGAGAAGCTGGGCAGCCAATAGCGTGCAGCCACACACGGCAACACTTCCTGCTCTTAACACATAAAACCTCCCCTTTAATTGGCAGTGTTGTCTACAGGCGAAGTGCTGGGAACAATAACAAACACGTTTTTACCCCAGAGCCATTTACTCAGGAGAACACATGCACGCACACACTCATCCAACCTCTTACACACACACATACACACACACACAGCTGCTGGATTCACATTTACTATATTTGGCCACGGTGGGAGTCCTAAGCTTCAAAAGCTTTGCTATGAATGCTTCGAGTGATCTGATGTAAGACATTCGCCCTGAGAGAGTAGAGGAGAGAGACAGGGGGAGGGGGAAGAGTGTAAACAAAAACACACCGATTGCTGGGAGGGCGAGAGTGATACTGTCATCAGAAGCGTCAATATACATGCAAGCAAGCGCACACATACACAACTACACATACATGCGCCGAGGTAAAGGTCTGTTTGTGTTCACTGTGATGGCCAAAAGGAGAGTAACAGAGGAGGGAGAGTAGAGGGGGACTAAGGTAAATTGAAGAGACTGAGAGGGCAAAATCTGGCTAATCCTCACAGGAGGTTAAAAAATGTTAGATTAACTTTTAATAATATCATTACCTATCTGTATTTAATCTAATTTGTATGTATAGAGCAAACTAGCCCTTCCCATTACTATAAGCCCCACACATTCCAAAACTTGTTTAGTGGCCAAAGTCAGAACTGCATGTTATGTGTGATGTCCTCATCATACCCCAAAACACCTTTAGACAAATGTATGTATTTAAAATCCACCTGGAGTCAAATAAAAGGGATTGCTGCCTGCTGAAAAGCTGCGGCTGAGCTGCATTGCTGAATGGACAACCGGGAGCTAAACTTGACCGCTTGTAAAGCTGGAAACTGGACTGTATGATGAGAGAAAAGCACTGCTTGATACAAGTACGGGAGCTAAACTGCATTGCTGGCTTAACTTTGTAAGAAGGAACAGCTGAAGGAACATGAAGCGTTGGTTAGTAGGATTAAAGGGGGCAAAACACAGTGTGATTAGCTGTGTTAATAACTACTCAAATTAATAGTAAGTAGTGCAATAAATCCTTTTTTTTTGTGCCATGGTAAATATGATTATCAGTGGTGAACATATAAAGTTCACAGTCATTAGTTTTATCGTGCACTTCCTGCTATTTTACATAAATATTTTTTATGATACCTCTTACTTTTTTTAAATGGATGGGAACATTTGTCAGTATAATAAAGTGCAAGCTGGCAGCAGTTGGAAAGACTATGATTTGGTTATTTTATTACACTACACTTTTGCACTGCAGTACAAGTGATAAATATGTGCAAACCTTTTCCAACTTGTATTAAAGGATGAAAAGAGAACAGTCATACCCTTCCTTTCCCTCTGCAACAGCCACTCCCTCTCAGTGTTACTGACACTCAGATAAAAAGCCACCATTATGTATGCAACTTTCCAAACACAGGAACCTGAGAAGTGTCTATGAGTTTA